>JASDQU010100328.1:219149-254980 GCA_032191745.1 Picea mariana | reverse complement strand
ACCAATTGTGGCACTCTCATCAGCTGAAGCAGAATATGTTGCAGCCACATCAGCAGCTTGCCAAGCAATATGGATGAGGAGAGTACTTTCAGATTTGAGGCATCCACAAGAAGAACCTACAAAAATTTATAGTGATAATAATTCTACAATCGCTTTATCTAAAAATCATGTCTTACATAAACGGAGCAAGCATATTGATACACGATACCATTTCATTCGAGAATTGGTGAACAATGGTGACATAAATCTTGAGTTTTGCAGGTCCAAAGAACAACTTGCAGACATTTTCACAAAGCCGCTTGCAAAGAATGTTTTTGAGCATCTCCGGGAGGAGATTGGTATTGCAGACATACATGGCAGTGAAGATTAAGGGGGAGTGTTGGTGACGTGGATCTCCAGATTTTGTTAATCTCCCCTGCCATAATTTCTCAACTACTCTCCAACTGTCGCATTTAATTCTTCTTCCCTCCTACATTCTTCTATGTATCTCGACTCTTCTACTTCAGTGTATTCGAGAAGCTTCTCCCGTCTCTTAAAAAATGACTCTGTTTTTGTAAATGAATGTGGATGCTGGATACTCTGTTTCTGGGATGAATGTATGATTCAAATAGCAGGCAGTATAAAAACTCTGTTTTGTTTTAATTACTCAGCTAAAAACTGTCATTGGGTTCTTTCCTCTTTTTCTGTAGGAATTTGGGCATTTTGTAAGTAGATGTTTTTTAACCAGCACATACCATATGAGCATTGGCACATACCCAAGGCTGGGTGTAATCATATCCACCGTTACTTTGTGTTCAGCGGATCAAACCTCAGGATTTAGATGGGTATGCTAATCAATAATTTGCTGAGATAAGCTTTAGTGGTTAATTTATGGGAGTTTTTTAGTCTTGGTTCAGATTGGATTCTGAGGCGATGGTGGGATCGTCGGTGTTTTAAAAATCCTCTACTGTGACACTAAATTTAAACGGTATTTTAGAAAATGAGTACAGAACTAGAACCAAAAAATTAAAAGGTGTTACTGGGAAGAAAACAATACCTTCACATCCCCTTCGAAATATGGCAGACTTCAGTCTTCTCCTCGTTGCAAACACGCATACGATCAAGACCAGAACCAAGCCACCCACAACACCTAAAATTATGGGTGTTTTGTTTGATGACTTATCTCTACTACTAACCGGTGGTGTTTCCACAGGGGGTGGTGCAAGCTCAGTGGAATTAACCGGTGGTGTTTCCTTAGTGGGTGGTGCAAGCGCAGTGGAACTCATGAAAGGAGATAATCCATAACGAACTATGCAGCTCTGCCCCCAAAGCTGAACTCCTTCCGTTGCAGGAGAAGATGTAAAAATATAATTGATTTTATTCGACAGACATGTTGTGCAGTTGTCGGTAGATAGATCTCTCGTGCACTGGACCAGACCATAAATCTTTCGAGACAACGAGTCTACAGTTGTACCGAAAGCAGATCGTTTCGTTCCATTTGCAGCTTCAGTTGACAATTGGTACAAGAGCTTCTCAACAGCAGCGTCAAAGCCAGCAGGTTTGGAGCTATTGCCCTCCAGGTAGGTATAGCCTACATCCCCGTCCAGTTGTCCGATGAAACTATAGTTTTCATAACGTAAGAAGCACTCAAAAGGCCAGATACTACCACCAACGGCATTCCCACAAATTTGTGTAATGTGTGCTGTTGCGAATTGTGAACAACTGTAGCATTGGTTGACTGTCATGTCTGCCCTGCATTGGAGCAGGCCATATATTTGGTCAGGACTTTGGCCATACACAGAAATGTTAAATCCAGTCGGGGTCGTGCGTTGAAGAAGCATATCAAAAACTCTATTCAGATTGCTCTCAAACTGGCTGCCATTTGTATAGTTAAAGTTCTTGTGACATATAGTTGTCGGCAGCTGGGCGTTGCAAATTTGTCCATGAAAAGTGATGATCACAACAATAGTTATGGCAATGGTATGGCCGATCAGGAGAGAGCATGCAGAATCTTTTCTATGAAATTTCATATTCGCCATTGGACAGTGGAGAGCCTGCAGTGCATACAGATGCAAATAATCCTCCCTAAATTTAATTGGAATCTCCAAATAAACATCTGGGTGTAGTGCCCGCTTTGAACTCAGAGAGATGGTGAGGGTTGTATTTTCATTGTCTTGGTTGGAATATTTACCTCTTACCAGCCATTATTATTATAGAGATTAATATTTTAATAGTAACTTTAATTAAGATGGGTGTGATGTTAAGAATTTAATAGTAATTTTAATGAATATTTGGTGTGATGTTAACTCAAGATTATTCATCTCCACACAATGAATTTGAAGAATATGGGTGTGATGTTAATTCAAGACTATTCATTTCCACACAATGAATTTGAGTGTGATAAGAATCATCTATCTCCACACTATTTATTGATATTGAAAAAACTTTAATGAAAATGGGTTGATGTTAAAGTCAAGAATATTCATCTCCATCCAATGAAACGAATCTAATAATGGATGGTGGATGTGATATGAAGCTAAAACCATCCATCTCCACACAAAGAACATTAGTTGTGATATCATAGAAAGATAATTTATTTTCATAATCAAAAAGGAAAATTTTAGTATTCATTTTTATTGAAGATAAGGTAATGTGAGTATGATAATGATGGATGTGATATGAAGCTAAGACCATCCATCTCCACACAATGAAGATCAATTATGATATAGTAGAAATATTGTTTATCTTCACAATTAAAAGAAATATTATGGAAATTTTTAATATTTACTTTTAATAAAAATAAGATAAAGTGACTATGATAATGACTGATGTGATATAAAGTTAAGACCACCCATCTCCACACAATGAAGATGATTTGTGATATCATATAAAGATCTCTTCACAATCAAAAAGATTAAAAAGAAAAATTTTAATATCCATTTTTAACTAAGATAAGGTAAGAGAAATATTTAAGAAAACTTTAATAAAAATGAAATGAAATTATAATATTTTAAATTTAAAAATTTATTATATATAAGGAACTTAAAAGAATTCCATTGTAATAAGGTGTGGTGGACATATTATATTCTTCCTTTTTTTATTTAAAATAATAATAATAATAATAATATTTATTATTAATGAAGATAAAAAAATGTTTTTTTTTTTTTTTTATAAGGTGTGCCCACGATGCCCCTTACGCGGCACACAAGGTAAGTCGGGGGGAATTGAACTCGAAACCTCATGAAACTTCATTTTCACGGTACTTGTCAATTGAGCTGCCCCCCGGGGGCTAAGATAAAAAAATGTTAAAGATATATGAAAAAAAAAATTAATAAATTTCTTTTTACAATATTTTAAATTTGAAAAAATTATTTTATATTAAATACTTAAAATAATCCTCATTGCATTAAGGTAAAGTGGATATATTATTAAGGTAAAGTGGATATATTATAGTATTCAAACTTAAAGGTGTGTGGATATATTAAAATTAATTATTCACCTTATGAAGAATTGAGATATTAACCCTCTTATAATTATAACTTTCACCTTACAATAATAATTCCTCATCACACTACAATGTTAGAACTTTTTAGTTAAAAACCGGATCACCTAATACCACAACAATGTTAGAAATTTTAGTTAAAACCCGATCACCTAATACCACAACAATCTATGTGTATATTTATATATATAAGTAAAATATATGATGAATCAATAATTGATTTGGTACTACATTCACGTTTCATAACCATTCATTGTAAAAGTTAAATATGAGTATCTAGTTTTGAGGGAAAATTATAAGTATGGTGTAGATTTATATATTTAAATTTTGATGTGATATATATTTTATATTATGTAATTTTCATATATCAAGGTAAAATTGGTACAATAGTGTATGTAATCTTAAAAATAAGAGGATATCCTCTTTAATTTTGAAGTTGAAATTAAAGAAAGTTTATGACAAAAATAGTTGGAGTTTTCTAAGAATGTTGTTGATCATATAGGTTTTAAATGGGAGGTGGTATAGTGGATAATGGGATGTGTTTCAAGTGTAAACTTTGCAGTCCTTGTGATTGGTTCACTAATAGATTTCTTCAAAGGCTTTAGGGGCTTAAGGCAAGGATGCTCTCTTTCACCTTTGCTTTTTCTACTGGTGGTGGAAAGCCTTGGTAGAATGATGAAGAAGGTGAAAGAAGAAGGAATTTTCTCAGGTTTAAAAGTAGCCAAAGGATAAGTCATCACCCATTTATTTTTCGTAGATGATGTATTAATTCTTGGCATTGATTCTATTGAAGAATGGTTGGAATTAAAGAAGACCATTTCTTCTTTCTGTCATGCTATTGGAATGGAAGTTAATTGTCAAAAATATTGTTTCCACTACAATAATTTGGAGGCTGGGAAGTTAGAAGGACTTGAAGATCTCTTTGGAATTCCCTTAGTTCATTTATATTGCGGTTTAAAAGATTTAGGCTTCTATATTAAGCCTAATGACTATAAAGTCTTTGATTGGGTATGGTTGCTCCAGAAAATAGAAAAGAGAGTTGGCCACTGGTCTTTTAGGTGGCTCTCCTTGGGAGGTAGATTAGTCCTCATTAAATCTATTCTTCAACACATCCCAGTCTATTGGTGAACTTTAGCAAAATTCCCTACTTTGATCAAGGCAAAAATCCGACAGTTTTTCTCGATTTTTTTTTATGGAGGGGAGCAAGGAAACCATTGGTTTTTCATCTAGATAATTAGGATCTGATTCCAAAACCAAAATCACTTGGAGGATGGGGTATTAGAATCTTAGATTGGTTTTCTCAAGCTTTAGCGGCCAAGTATTTATGGAGAGTTTTGTTTGTGGCGGGCTTCTGGAGTTTAGCAATGCATAAAAAATACCTCAAAGGGACAAATGTCATCTTTTGGTTGAGATCTGAAAACTACAGATATCTGGTAGCCTCCCTTTTCTGGAGGAATCTTATGCTTTATGTGCCTTTGTTAAAGAAATGGATTGCTTGGTCAGTTGGCACTGGTTCCAAAGTATTGGTTGGCTTAGACCCTTTTTGTTGGAAGTGGCCCTTCTTTCAGACTCTCTACAAGACTCATTAGACATCTTCATACACGTAACATTTTTTCTCTAGCTCATATCAGTTGAATACCTCTTCTTACAATGCATCGGGTTCTCATGACTGGTTAACCCCCAACGATTTGGGATTAGAAGGAAACATGGCTACATAATGGGATTCATATACTCAAATGTTAAGATGCAGCGATATTTCACTCAAAAATGAAGAGGATACAATCTTGTGGACTTGGAATTAATCTTTGGGAGTTATCACTGTTAAATATACTTATGAAGCTTTGGTAGGACAAAATGTGAAGGAGAATCCAAAATGGTGTTTCAGAGCTATTTAGAAACTACATATTCCTGTAAAAATCATTCTCTTTGTTTGGCTAAGTCTTCAAGACCACATCCTCACAGGAGAGAACTACATTCATAAAGGAGGAAGAAGACATTTTGTGTGCTCTTTGTGCTTGAGAAGTGAAGAAACCAATCAACATTTGATGGTTGAATGTGAAGTCTCATATTACATTTGGAAGGAATTTTGTATTCAGCTAAAGCGACGTGATATTTGGAGTTCTCAGCCATTGATAGAAAATTTGAAATCTTGGTTCGTAGTCTTTCCTCGACATAGGAAGGTTCCTTTCTATGTTCTTTGGGGAATTTGGAGATATAGGAATAAGATCTTGTTTGAAAACACTGTCGGGAATGATGATATAATATGCATGAGGATCGCCATGGCTATCGAAGAGATACCAAATTCAAATGAAGGAGAAAGATTAGATTTTATCATGAACCCGGTCTACTTCGGAAAAAAGCCTTTAGACTTCTTTGATGGAGCTGCAGCTAGTAGTTCTTGTGGTGTTGGTATAGTTTTAAAATTGAGCAGTGACCACTTCTACAAGATCCATCTTTCTATTGGAATATGTACAAACATCAAAGCATAGATGCTTGGTTTATGGGGTTTGTTTCACTTTACTTTGAGATTACATATTCATGAATTGATGGTGGTGGGTGATTCAAAGGTCATCCTAGTTTGGTTTGATGGAAAATCCAATTTGAATGTATTATCTTTACAAATTTGGAAGAGAAATATATTGGAGCTCAAGCATGCCTTTAGTTGGAGCTTTCATGTCCACAGAATTATCTTTACAAATTTGGAAGAGAAAGATATTGGAGCTCAAGCATGCCTTTAGTTGGAGCTTTCATGTCCACGGAATTTTCAACTCTATGGCAGATTCACTTTCAAAGTTAGCACTGGATAAATAGATTGGTTGGATGTTCTTCAATGAAATCCTTGAACATTCAGTCATAAATTATGGATCTTTCTACATTTTCTAATTGCGTAGAGATACACTCTTACTTTCTAGTTGGAATTTTTGGTTGATAGTTCTTTCTGCTCTGTATTTTTGCAGTCATTGTAGTATTTGTGAACAGATTATGTTAGATGAGGATAAGAATTTTTTATACAAGTCTTGTGGAGGTGATGTTTTATGATAGGAAGTTGCTATTTTGAATGTAGAAATTATGGCTCATGACCATAGAAGTCATATTTTGTATTAGAAAGTTTGTTTTGATTCTAATGAATAGCATGGAAACTGCTTTTTCCTTGGGAAAAAAAAAATGGGGGGAGATATTATGAAAAACATAAAGGGTGAGGGTAGGGTGGAGTGAGATATTATGCAAAACATGGGGTGGGGGTTGTATTTTCATTGTATAGGTTGGAATATTTACCTCTTACCAAAAGCCATTATTATTATATAGGTTAAGATTTTAATAGTAACTTTAACGAAGATGAGTGTGATGTTAACTCAAGACTATTCATCTCCACAAAATGAATATGAGTGTGATAAGGAACATTCATTTCCACACAATTAAATTGATATTGAGAAAACTTTAATGAAAATGGGTATGATGTCAAGGTCAAGAATATTCATCTCCACACAATGAACACGATGAAGATGAATCTAATAATGGATGGTGGATGTGATATGAAGCTAAGACCATCCATATCCACATAATGAAGATCAACATCTATTTCCACACAATGAAGATTAGTTGTGATATCATATAAAGATTATTTATCTTCACAATCAAAAGAGATTCAAAAGAGATATAAAGAAAAAATTTAGTATTCATTTTTAACGAAGATAAGGTAATGTGAGTATGATAATGATAGATGTGATATGAAGCTAAGACTATCCATCTCCACACAATGAATATATTTTATATGGTAGAAATATTATTTATCTTCACAATTAAAAGAAATATTAGGAAAATTTTTAATATTCATTTTTAATGAAAATAAGGTAACTTTACTATGATAATGATGGATGTGATATGAAGCTAAGATCATCCATCTCCACAATAAAGATGAGTTGTGATATCATATAAAGATCATTTATCTTCACAATAAAAAAAAATTAAGGAAAATTTTAATATTCATTTTTAACTAAGATAAAGTAAGAGAAACATTGAAGAAAACTTTAATAAAAATGAGATGAATTTATAATATTTTAAGTTTGAAAATTTTATTATATATAAGGAATCTAAAAGAATCCCCATTGCAATAAAGTGCGTTGGACATATTATATTCTTCCTTTTTTCATCTTCAAAATCAAAAAAGATTTTAATCAAAATTTTAATATTGATTTAATGAAGATAAGAAAAATATGGGGAAAAACTTTAATAAAAATGAATGAAATTACCCTATTTTAAGTTAAAAAAAAAATATTTTAAACAAAAAAAACTTAAAAAAATCCTCATTGCATTAAGGTATAGTGGATATATTATATCTTCAAACTTAGAAGTGTGTTGATATATTAAGATTAATTAATCACCTTGCAATAAGAAGAAGTGAGATATTAACCCTCTCATAGTTATAATTTCTCACCTTACAATAAAAATTAATTCCTCATCACACTACAATGTTAGAACTTTTAGTTAAAACCCGATGATCTAATACAGACAATCTATGTGTATTTTTGTTAAATTAAATATTAGTTTATAATGGTCAATTAGAAATTAAACTTAGGCATTAATAAAGTCAAAGTGACTTTAGGTTAATTTATTTGTTTTTAGGTCAAATATTTGCTTTTAGGTTATATTTTCACTTTATCCCACATTCATAAAGTGGTTTGACTCTACTTGATTGTAACCTATATAAGAAATCTATTTGTTCTCTTATTTCATTGATTGAATAAAAGACAGATAACCTTATTCAAGTTATCTTGGTTTCTGTGTGTCCTTGATTTCCATTACATGGTATCAGAGCGAACGGATCGAGGGATCGCCAGCATAGCACACTCAAGGAGCCAAAAGGGTTTCAGATCAGCCAGAGCTACCAGATTGGTTTGTCCTTACCCAGATTGGTGCCCATCTTCGAAGATTTGGTGTTTTTTTTTTACTACTAATTTCTTGAGTTAGCATATTTGAGGAGAAATTGGTTGATTTGGAGTTGGTTAAGGATCGATTGCAGGTATTTTACCATTATTTATATGCTAAGTTTAGTATTTTACGATCATCTATGGCTACATTGACCAACATCATGTTGGAAGGAAACCAAAAGTTCTCTAGGAAGAACTACAATACCTGGAAGCAACGCATGTTAGCCATTTTTGTGTATCGGTGCCTGTTAGATGTTGTTCTGGTCACAAGTCCTCGTCCCACGGTTGTAGGTAAATACCAAGACAAGTTTGATGGCCAAGACAGAGAGGTCATGATGCTGATCAAATTGTCCGTGACAGATGAGATGCTACCTGAGGTTCAGAATGGGAAGACTGCTGCAGCGATCTAGAAACAGTTGAAAGAGACCCATGAGATTTTAGATAAGGGTCGAGCGTTCTTTTTAAAGAATATGTTGTTCTCGATCAAGATGAGTGAGGGTGCCTCTCTCCAAGAGAACTTACTCAAGATCAAGGACATCTGGGAGCAATTTGAGGCCATTGGTCAGAAGATGGCAGAAGAGGACATGGTGGTGATCACGCTGAACAGCTTGCCAGGTTCCTACGAGCACTTCATTGAGACCCTGAACATCACAACTACAGACGTTGACCTGAAGTTTGGAGAGCTATCCAATAAGCTCTTGCAACAAGACAGGTGGAAGAAGCAGTTTGGGAGAAATAATGAGACAGAGGGTTCAGAGCAGGCCTTTGCAGCCAAAGCTAAAGGAAAAGGCAAATGGACAAGGAAATCTGGTCCAGGCAATGATGAGGATGCCACCAAAAGCCTGAAGACCATCACTTGTCATTACTATGGCAAGACTGGCCATATGAAGAAGCACTGCAGAAAGCGGTTGGCAGATCAGAAGCATAACCATGGAGGGTCTCAGCAGAAGGCCCATGTTATAGAGCACACGGAGGAGAAGGTGGCAACCTTCTATGCCTTTATGGCCTGTACACAAGCAGATCAGTCCAAGTCATCTGCTTGGTTTGTTGATTCAGGCACATCCAAGCATTTCACCAATCGAAAAGATTGGTTCACGGAGTTTACACCTAGTCCATCCAAAGACTCGGTGATCTTCGGTGGAGGTGAGGAGTATAATATAGTTGGCAAGGGGAATGTTTAGATTTCCTTCGGAGGAAAGACGCTTATGTTTATCAACGTCCATTATGTGCCAGGTAAGGAGCTTAATCTGCTCTCAGTTAGTTAGATTATGAGGCACTCTCCTCATTTGGATGTCAACTTTAGCAATCACAAGTGCTATATCGTTGACACTAATACCAAGAAGATCATTGCTCTTGGTGTGAAGGACCATGGTCTATTCAGATTGGTGGATATTGGGTAGGGAAGAGAGCATGCACTGGCAACAAAGAGTGCATCAGAAATCTTCACACTATGGCATCAAAGGTATGGGCACCTCAATTTTAACTACCTCTCTCAGTTAGCATGAGAGAAACTAGTAGATGGAATTCCAGACATTCAGCAGAAGATTCAGGGAGTTTGTGGAGCTTTCCAGGTAGGGAAGCAACATCGAGCGCCATTTGATGAAGGACAGCTTGGAGAGTGCAGAGGGTTCTTCAGCTGGTTCATGCAGACGTATGTGGATCAATGAACACGACATCAATCATCGGTGCCAGGTATTTCCTTTTGTTTGTTGATGATTTCAGTAGGAAAATGTGGGTGTATTTTTTGAAGTTGAAGTCTGACATGTTTAAAGAATTTCAGAACTTTAAAGCATTAGTCAAGAATGAGTCAGGTTGTCATATTACCTCTCTTAGATCTGATAATGGTGGAGAATTCTACTCCAAAGAATTCAATAATTTTTGTGCTAAACATGGGATCAAGAGACAATACACCACACCCTATACTCCACAATAGAATGGGGTGGTTGAAAGGTGAAACCACACTATCATAGAGATGTCCATATGTATGTTGCAGAACAAGTGTGTTCCTAACAGGTTTTGGGCAGAGGCAGTGTTCACAACAGTGTACTTGCTGAATAGATCTCCCATGATGGTGGTAAAGCAGAAGACTCCAAAGGAATCATGGTCTGGAAGAAAGACCAAAGTAAGTGACTTGAAGGTCTTTGGTTCTACTGCTTACACTTAGATTCCAGCTGCAAAACGAACCAAGTTAGATCCGAAGAGTAAGACGATGATGCTTACAGGGTACAGCGACACCTATAACCATACCATTGTGAGCTTTAGTAGAGATGTTGTTGTTGATGAGGAGGTTGGACCCTTCCATACTCCTCCTGCATTCAGAGTTACTGAGCAGCCAGAAGTCATTGAAGATTCAGGTGTCAAGCTTCTGACATCTCCACCTGAAGGGGGGAAAGATTTTGAGCACGATGATGAGGAGTCAGAACAGGATGAGTCTCCTAGGTCAGTCAAATATATACATTTTGAAGTAGGAAGCCCAAGTCATGGTGGCAATACTGACTTGGTAGCCAAGGATTCCAAAAGACCCAAGTGGTAGCACAACACCATTGGAGATGTTCAGATAGGAGAGATGATTGAGGGAAGATCATAACAAGGTAAGAGTAAAAAAAATACTGGCACAGTCAACTTTGCTCTTATGGCCAATATTCAGGAGATCTATGAGCCTCAGGTATTCAAGGAAGCAACAGGAAGACCTGAATGGGAAAAGGCCATGGAGGCCGAACATGAAAGTTTGATGAAAAATCAGACTTGGGATCTCACATCTCTTTCATCAGGGAAGAAACCCATTGGCTGCAAATGGGTGTACAAGGTCAAGTACAAGGCAGATGGTACACTTGACAAGTACAAAGCACGGTTAGTTGCGAAAGGATTCTCTCAGCGAGAAGGCATTGACTATAAGGAGACTTTTGATCCTACAACGAAGATGAGAACTATTCGCCTTGTTCTATCCATGGAAACACAACAAGGCTGGAAGGTCGACGAGATGGACGTGAAAAGTGCCTTCCTCAATGGAGATTTGAAGGAAGTGGTATACATGTGCCAACCATAGGGGTTTCGGGTTGCAGGGAAGGAGCATCTAGTTTGCAGACTAAAGAAGTCTCTATATGGTCTGAAACAGGCACCGAGGGCATGGTACATCAAGATTGACAGGTATTTGGTTCAACAAGGGTTCCAACGGAGTCCTTCAAATTCCAACTTAAATGTCAAAAGAGTTGGTAATGAGATCATTCTTCTGGTTGTTTATGTGGATGATATCATTATTACAGGTAGTGAGGAAGATGCAATTACATGGATCAAATCCAACATGAGAAGAACATTTGACATGACAGATCTAGGCCTCCTACACTATTGTCTGGGTGTAGAAGTTTGGCAAACAAGGAGCATCATTTTTGTCTCACAAGCAAAGTATGCAAAGAGTTTGCTGGATAAGTTTAGGATGGAGGATTGCAAAATCTCCTCTACACCTATGGATAAAGGGCTGAAACATTCAGCCAAGACTGAATCAAAGGTAGTCAATGAGTCACTATATAGACATCTAGTGGGCAACTTGATATATCTTACAGCCACTAGACCTGATCTGAGTTTCACTGTGAGCTTCATTTCTAGATTTATGACAACACCGAAAGTAGAGCACTGGACAATAGTGAAGAGAGTGCTGAGATATGTGAAATGGACACTTGACTTTGGTATTCTATATAGCAAGAGCAAAGACCCGAGGTTGTGTGGGTATACAGATTCAGATTGGGTAGGTTCTGTTGATGATAGAAAATCCACTTCTGAATATGTCTTCAGCCTTGGCACGGGTGCAGTCACATGGACCAGCAAGAAACAACATGCAGTCGCCCTTTCATTGACAGAAGCAGAGTATCGAGGAGCATTGAAAGGTGCATGCGAGGCAGTTTGGCTCAGGAGGATGTTATCAAATATGCAGATGCAACAACGAGATCCTACACCCTTGTTCTATGACAATTAAGGGGTAATGAAACTTGCCAAGAATCCAGTCTTCCACGAGCGTACCAAACATGTTGATACACACTGTCACTTCATCATACATCTTGTAGAAGATGGAACTATTGAGCTGCAGTATTGTCCTACATAGGATCAAACTGCAGACATTTTCACCAAGTCTTTGGATCCCAAAAAGCATGTAAAATTTCGAAAGAAACTTGGTGTAGTGAGTAGATTGACCATTAAGGGAGGGTGTTAAATTAAATATTAGGTTATAATGGTCAATTAGAAATTAGACTTAGGCATTAATAAAGTCAAAGTGACTTTAGGTTAATTTATTTGTTTTTAGGTCAGATATTTGCTTTTAGGTTATATTTTCACTTTATCCCACATTCATAAAGTGGTTTGACTCTACTTGATTGTAACCTATATAAGAAAGCTATTTGCTCTCTTATTTCATTGATTGAATAAAAGACAGATAACCTTATTCAAGTTATCTTGGTTTCTATGTGTGCTCGATTTCTATTACAATATTTATATATAAAAGTAAAATATATGATGAATCAATAATATTTGGTACTACATTCACGTTTCATAACCATTCATTGTAAAAGTTAAATATGAGTATAGTTTTGACGGAAAATTATAAGTATTGTGTAGATTTTATATATTTAATTTTGATGTGATATATACTTTATATTATGTAATTTTCATGTATCAGGGTAAGTCTTGCACAAGAGTGTATGAACTTTTTCAAAAACCAAGAAGATGTCCTCCTTAATTTTGAAGTAATTTTCATATATCAGTCTAAGACTTGCAAAAGAGTGTATGTACTCTTCAAAAACCAAGACTATATCCTCCTTAATTTTGAAGCTGGACTTAAAGAAAGCCTATGACAAAGTTAATTGGATTTTTCTAAAATTGTTGTTGATACAGATAGGTTTTAAATAGGAGGTGGTACATTATTCAAAGGTTTCAGGGGCTTAAGGAAAGGATGCGCTCTTTCACTTTTTTTTTTTTTACTAGTGGTGGAAAGATTCAGTAGAATGATGAAGAAGGCCAAAGAAGAAGGATTTTTCTCAGGTTTAAAAGTAGCTAGAGGTTAGTCATCACCCATTTATTTTTCATAGATGATGTACTATTTCTTGGCATTGATTCTATTGAAGAATGGTCGGAATTAAAGAAGATCATTTCTTCTTTCTGCCACACTACTGTAATGGAAGTTAATTGACAAAAAATTGGTTTCCTCTACAATAATTTGGAGGTTGAGAAGTTAGAAGGACTTGAAGATCTCTTTGGAATTCCCTTAGTTCATTTAGATTGTGGTTTAAAATATTTAGGCTTCTATCTTAAGCCTAATGAATATAAAGTCTTTGATTGGGTATGGCTGCTCCAGAAAATAGAAAAGAGAGTTGGCCATTGGTCTTTTAGGTGGCTCTCCCTGGGAGGTAGATTATCCCTCATTAAATATGTTCTTCAACACATCCCAGTCTATTGGTGAACTTTAGCAAAAATCCCTACTTTGATCAAGGCAAAAATTCGACAAGTTTTCTCAAATTTTTTATGGAAGGGAGAAAGGAAACCCTCAGGTTTTCATCTAGCTATTTGGGATTTGATTGCAAAACCGAAATCACTTGGAGGATGGGGTATTAAAAGCTTATATTGGTTTTCTCAAGATTTAGCGGCCAAGTATTTATGGATAGTTTTGTTTGGGAGGGCTTGTGGAGTTTAGCAATGCATAAAAAATAACTCAAAGGGACATATGTCATCTTTTGGTTGAGATCTAAAAACTGCAGATATCTGGTAGCCTCACTTTTCTAGAGGAATCTTATGCTTTCTATGCCTTTGTTAAAGAAATGGACTGATTGGTCAGTTGGCACTGGTTCCATAGTATTGGTTGGCTTAGACCCTTTTGTTGGAAGTGGCCCTTCTTTCAGACTCTCTACAAGACTCATTAGACATCTGCATACACGTAACATTTTTTCTCTAGAACATATTAGTCATACCTCTTCTTACAATGCATCGGGTTCTCATGACTGGTTAACTCCCAACGATTTGGGATTGGAAAGAGACATAGATACATAATGGGATTCATATACTCAAATGTTAAGATGTAGCGGTATTTCACTTAGAAATGAAGAGGATTCAATCTTGTGGACATGGAATTAATCTTTGGGAGTTATCACTGTTAAATATTCTTATGAATCTTTCGTAGGACAAAATGTGAAGGTGAATCCATAATGGTGTTTTAGAGCTATTTGGAAACTACATATTCTTGTAAAAATCATTCACTTTGTTTGGATAAGTCTTCAAGACCACATCCTTGCAGAAGAGAACTACATGCATAGGGGAGGAATAAGACCTTGTGTGTGTTATATGTGCTTGACAAGTGAAGAAACCACTCAACATTTGATGGTTGACTGTGAAGTCTCATATTACATTTGGAAGGAAGTTTGTACTCAGATAAAGCGACATGATATTTGGAGTTCTCAGCCATTGATAGAAAATTTGAAAACTTGGTTCGTAGTCTTTCCTCAACATAGGAAGGTCCCTTTCTATGTTCTTTGGGGAATTTGAAGATATAGGAATAAGATATTGTTTGAAAACACTGTTAGGATTAATGATATAATCTGCATGAGGATCTTCATGGCTATCAAAGAAATACCAAATTCAAATGAAGGAGAAATATTATATTTTATCATGAACCCAATCTACTTCGGAAAAAATCCTTTAGACTTCTTTGATGGAGCTGCAACTAGTAGTTCTTGTGGTGTTGGTATAGTTTTAAAATTGAGCAGTGACCACTTCTACAAGATCCATCTTGCTATTGGAACATGTACAAACATCAAAGCTGAGATGTTTGTTTTATGGGGTCTGTTTCACTTTACTTTGAGATTACAGATTCATGAATTGATGGCAGTGGGTGATTCAAAGGTCATCCTAGATTGGTTTAATGGAAAATCCAATTTGAATGTATTATCTTTACAACTTTGGAAGAGAAAGATATTGGAGATCAAACATGCCTTTAGTTGGAGCTTTCAAGTCCACGAAATTTTCAACTCTATGGAGGATTCACTTTCAAAGTTAGCAATGGATAAACAAATTGGTTGGATGTTCTTCAATGAAATCTTTGAACATTCATTCATAAATTATGGATCTTTCTGTATTTTCTAATTTCCTAGAGATACACTCTTACTTTCTGGTTGGAATTTTTGGTTGACAGTTCTTTCTGCTCTGTATTTTTGCAGTCATTGTAGTATTTGTGAACAAATTATGATAGATAAAGATAAGAATTTTTTTATATAAGTCTTGTAGAGGTGATGTTTTATGATAGGAAGTTGCTATTTTGAATGTAGCAATTATGGCTTGTGACTCTAGAAGTCATATTTTGTATTAGAAAGTTTGTTTTGATTCTAATGAATAGCATGGAAATTGCTTTTTACTTGGGAAAAAAAAATATCAAGGTGGGGGTGAAGGTGGGGGGAGATATTATACAAAACATAAAGGGTGAGGGTGGTGGGAGATATTATGAAAAACATAAAGGGTGAGAGTGAGGGTGAGGGTGAGGGTGGGGGTGGATGGATATATTATGAAAAACATTAGGGTTGGGTGGGGGTGGAGGGAGATATTATGAATAATAATGTTTTTCATAATATCTCCCCCACCCCCATATATGAGGGACAGGTCGGGGGAGATATTTTTAGGGTCGGTGGATATATTATGAAAAACATAAAGGGTGAGGGTGAGGGTGGGGGTTGTTGATATTACGGTAGTTGTGGGAGGTATTAACCTCTACATGTAACCTTTGATGAGACTAGAATATTCTGGGAAGCAAGGAGAAACCATAGAACATTGGATAATAACTCTAGAAGACAAGTCGGCTCAAGAGAAAAATTAATATTAAGTTATTAACCTCAAGGAAGAGAATTCGACCTAGTCAGGTGACTTGGATCAATATAAATAGAGGGTGCTAGAGCTCATTTGTCTCACTCACTCTCACGACTGCATAAGTAAAAGTGGTGTGCATGACTGGAGGAGAGTTGCAATTGTTGCAATATTGACTTGGTCTTTGGTTATGGTTTCAAATTTTTTCTTGGTAAACTAGCTTTGGAGAGAGATACACTACCTTGGTTGGCCATTGGTTCTAAGGCATGCTTCCAGAATTATTTTTTCTGTCAAGGTTAAAGGTGCTCGAGGGTGGCCTTTGTGCCTATGGTTAGGTGACAATATTGATATATTTTCTATGGTGAAAACGAGCGCATATCTATTATTCTAATAGGTTATGGGCCCACACTATCTTCAGATAGTCTAACCATTGGAAGGTAGATTGGGAGGATTTGCTCAGTTGCAGTTTCAATCAGATTTTTTGATGCAACAATAAAACCCTAACCCTCATGTTGAGTCACCTTAAGTGAAGTTCTTGACTTAATTCTTGGATAACCTACTGCATCCTAGGCTAGTGCACCTCCTGGTACTCTCAGCAAGCCAAGACATCAAGTTTGAATTTTTTGTCAAATTCAAAGGTTGACCAAGTCACAGTCAAAGAAGTCATGACTTACTCTATGAAGTTATAAAACAAGTTAGAAGGGGATTATAACTTTAGATCTTGGAAGACATGGATTTACCTCATCCTTGCCGAGAATAAAGTGTTGGATATCGTAAAAGTCAAGATCATGGAACCACGGTTTGAAGCAGGGAAAGAGAAGGAACCTTAGAATGTTGTAGTTATGGAGAAGTTCAAGGAAAATGACATAAATGCTATGAGTATCATAGTGGACTCTATAAAGGACCATTTTATATCCTACATTTCTCATCTTGACTCATCCAAGAAAATGTATGATGCCCTAACTAAACTCTTCTCAGTCATAAATATTGGACAAGCAATAAGTCTAAAGAATGAGCTCTGTGACATGAAAATGAATAATGATGACACCATAACATCATACTTTGTAATAATATCTCAAATAAGAGATCAACTACAAGCTATTGAGGAAATAATTTCAAAAAAGGAACTAGTAAATATAGTACTTAATGGCCTTCCCAAGACATGGGATGCATTTGCTGCAAGCATGAACACAAGAACAAAGTATCCCACGTTTGAGTAACTTTGGACTTGTTGTGCACAAGAAGAATCAAGGATTATCATAAAAGAGAAATCCCAAAAGAAAGACGATGATCAAGCCTACACAACAAAATTCAAGAAATCCAGGAATAATTAGAAGTTTGGCTCAAGGAAGAAACCGAATCAAGAAAAAGATATGTCAAAAATACAATACTTCAACTGTCGAAAATATGGTCACTGCAGGAACTAATGTCCCGAGTTAAATAAAAGGAAGGAAACACACGAAGCAACAGTTGCCAAAGAAAATGAACCCTCAAAGAAATTCAAGCAAGACAAAGCAGACTTTTTCTACTAGTCAAGGTAACAATATTTTTCTATAACATACTCCTTATACATACCATGTTTGCATAGTTCTTGTACATATCATGTGTATCTATTTCTTAGAAGATAAGATGGTCAGTTTCAATGAAACAATACATATGGGAGAATAAAAAGATAAGGATTGTCATTACAATGACTACTAGTAATGTATTTGAAAAGGATGAAGTACGTTGACAACCTTTGGTGACAATCCCAGTGGAAGCTATCAAAATAGTGTATATGTAACAACTGCCAAATGGGCCACAATCATAACCAAATTTGAAGAGAATCGGAAGGACTCAAACCAGAAATAAGATAGTAATCAAGAGGAAACTAGAATAGACTTGTGACACTTTGCAGAAAGTAAGAAGGATGCATACAAAAGCATGGACTCTCTCAGATGGAGGGAGTTGATTGCAGAATTCCAAGAGAAGAGCATGCATATTTCTCATTCAGGCATGAAGCTAGGATTAGGAGGGAGCTAATCCTCAAATACGTGATCCATTAAAGAACCTGTGAAGACTATGAAGTACATGTCCATGTTCTTCATGGAAGTAGCAGTCATGATAAGCAACACGTGTTCAACCTAACTCTAGAAAAAGTCTTCTTCGAAAAGAAGCCTTGAAAATCCTTGGTTGTCCATCTACATTTATGTTCCTATGATGAAAGGAAGAAGTTGGAAACTTCAGGAAGGAAGGGCATACAATCTATAGAATATTCCATGGACTCCAACATTGAAGAGGAACATGAGAAAGAACATCAAGATTCCAAGAAAGAAAGAAAATCCATAACAACCAAAATTGAACCAATTGTTATACCGAAAATCATAAGAGTACTTGCAACATGATTAGAACCCACTAGAAGCAGTCAAGCAGAAGGAAT
This sequence comes from Picea mariana, assembly GCA_032191745.1. NCBI lineage: Eukaryota > Viridiplantae > Streptophyta > Pinopsida > Pinales > Pinaceae > Picea > Picea mariana. The sequence goes on along the minus strand of JASDQU010100328.1, from coordinate 236,322 downwards.
GTATGTGAAAAACTATGAAAAATACTTATGGATGGAAGCATTGATAGATACAAAGAGAGATTCAGGGCTAGAGGATTTTACCAAAAGGAGCGAGAAGACTATGATGACAACTTGCTCCAGTAAACCAAATATACCTCTATCTGAGCCATTATATCTCTTGCAGTATCCATGGGTTGGAGTTTACATTAGTTAGATGTAAAATATTTTTCTTCTCAATAGAGAAATTGAGGAAGAAGCATTTGTAGAGAAACCTTAAGGTTTTGAGATATACCATAAAGAGACCCATATATGCAGATTGAAGAACACTTTATATGGATTCAAGCAACTTGGTGTAGAGCCTCTCATGTACAACAAAAGCGTGGTGAAAACTTCCAATGACGGAGGAAGTGTATCGAAATGGTTCTTGAGAAGTCTGGGATGATGGATTTCAAATCGATGGAAAACTCCCATGATGATAGATCTCAAGAAGTTGAGAGACTTTGATCTGGTAGACTCGTCCCTGTACCCGTAGTTGATTGGCTCCTTGATGTATTCGGTGAATACTAGGCGGAACATTTTCTTTGTTGTGAACATATTGAGCTAGTTCCAGGTGGAACCTAGATAATAGAATTGGATAGCTACAAATAATATCCTGAGATATCTTCGTGGGACGATTACTTATGATTTGAGATGTGTCTCAAACAATGATGTACAACTGCATGGATTTACTTATTCAAATTGGGCAGGGAGTGCAGATGATAAGAAGAGTACTTCTGGACTATGTTTCAATTTTGGGATATGATATGATATCATGGGCTAGCATAAAACATAATTCTATTTCACTCAAAACTACAAAGTATGTTGCAGCTTGTGATGCTTGTATGGAAGCAGTGTGGCTACATAATATGGTTTATGGACTGTTTGATTAGGTGTTGGATTCAACCGTGATATATTGTGATAATCAGAGTTGTGTGAAGCTCTCAGAGAACCCAGTGTTCCATGATAGGTCGAAGGACATTGAGATCAAGTAATTTTCTTTGTGATAAGGTCCAGAGGAGAGAAGTGGTTCTCCGATATATCTCCACAGATGAGTAGGTAGCAGATATTTTGACAAAACCTCTATCCAGAATAAAGTTTGTGTACTTAAGGGACAAGATGGGGCTCGTGGAGATAACTCCCTTAGTTGAAAGGGAAGATATGGCTCCCCAAGTTGGGAGGGATAATTGATATGTTATTGATATATGGGAAGTCATTTTCAGTTTGGAAAATGGTCCAGGATCGACAGACACTTTCCAGTCTAGAAAGTGGTCCAAGATTTTAGAAGGAAATTCGTGGTCCGATAGATTTTTAATGTACCACAAACAATGATTCCACTTGTGGCCAGTGTGGGGGAATGGTCTAGGAAATTCATTCTTCTTGGAAGTCACTCTAAGAAGTGGTCAAGCAGAATGGTCCACACTCCGGGAAGTCATTCTTTTGAAGTTCACAGTTGTGAGCATTTTCGAAGAATGGTCTGATATAGGAGGTTGGTGTAGGACAGTCATTTCCATAGGAAATGGTCCGGACAGTCATTCACTGGGGCAAACTCATTCTCTCTAGGTTTCACTGTGAATTGTGCCAAAAGAATGGCCCAGTTAGGTTGAATGGTCCAGGTTCAACAATTAGGGACAATTATTCTTCTATGCTTGGGAAGAATAGTCTAGATAGTCCATGGCTGATGCTTAACTTTTCGAGGGAAAATGCTCTTCCAGATCTCATAGATATGAGTGGAAGAATGGCCCAGATGACTCAGTTTGTATCATGATATTGTTGATGCAGGTTGATATCAGATGATATGATTGTTGTGGAGATTGTATGCCTCTGGACAGTAGTTATATGCTACTGTGGTGGATGTGATCCACTGGAAGTGACTATGTGTCACTTGTTAGTAGTTGTGTGCTACTAGGAGTGGTTGTGTATCATTGGATAATAATTGTATATTACTATGAATAGACACAGTTGTGTTCTATTGGATGGAATTTTTATGATTTCCATGGATACTATCCAATTGGATAGTGATGATGATGCTCGTGATTTGATCATGAGATAGTCTTTGTGGCTATGATGATGTTACCTATTGAATGGTTTGTTTGTTCTTAAGACCATTTCCTTTAATACATCCCTAGCTAGGAGGGAGTCTTGATATTATGTTAGTTGCGGGAGGTATTAACTTCTATCTGTAACCTTTTACGAGACTAGAATATTTTGGGAAGCAAGGAGAAACCCTAGAACGTTGGATAATAACTCTAGAAGACAATTCATCTCAAGAGAATAATTAATATTAAGTTATTAACCTCCACGAAGAGAAGTTAGCCCAGTCAGGTGACTTGGAGAAGTATAAATAGAGGGATTCAGAGCTCGTTTGTCTCACTCACTCTCATGACTATACAAAGACAAGTGGTGCGCATGACTGAAGGAGAGCTGCAATTGCTACATTACTGACTTGGTCTTTGGTTATGGTTTGGAATTTCTTCTTGGTATGCTAGCTTTGGAGAGAGATACGCTACCTTGGTTGGCCATTGGTTCTAATTTCTTCTTAAGGAATTATTTTGTCTCTCAAGGTTAAACATGCTCGGGTGTAGCCTTTGTACCTATGGTTGGGTGACAATATTTCTATATTGTCTATGGTGAAAACGAGCACATCTCTATTATTCTAACAGGTGTGGGGGCGTATATTATGCAAGACATTATATGAGGGTGGTGGTGGGGGAGATATTATGCAAAACATATTAGATGTGGTTGGGAGTGAGGGGAGATATGTTTTGCATAATATCTCTCGGGGGAGATATTATTAAAAACATAATAGGAGGGGGGAGATATTATGAAAAACAAATTATGTTTTTCATAATATCTCCTTCCACCCCCATCCTCATATAATATGTTTTACATAATATCTTTTGTCACCCCCAACCCCACCCCTACCCCCATATTATGTTTTGCATAATATCTCCCCGTACCCCCACCCCATATTAATATGTTTTTAATAATATCTCCCTGTACCCCCACCCCATATTAATATGTTTTTAATAATATCTCCCCCCACCCCCACATATGTTTTCCATAATATCTCCACCCACCACCACCCTCATATTATTATGAGGGTGGGGGGAGTTATCGTGCAAAACATATTATTGGGGTGGGGAAGAGATATTATGAAAAAACATACCCTCATATTATTATCAGCGTGGGGAGAGATATTATGCAAAACATATTATTGGTGTGGGGGGAGATATCATGCAAAACATATTAATATGTTTTTTTCATAATATCTTCCCTCCACTCTCACAATATTATATGATTATATGAGGCTGGGGTGGGGGTAGAGGGAGATATTATGCAAAACATATTATTGGGGTGGGGGGGATATATCATGCAAAACATATTAATATGTTTTTTCATAATATCTCTCCTCTACCCTCACAATATTATATGATTATATGTGATTATATGAGGCTGGGGTGGGGGAGATATTATGCAAAACATATCATAATATCTCCCCTCCCACCCTCATAATATGTATTGCATAATATCTCCCCCCACCCTCATATAATCATATTTAATATGTTTTGCTTAATATCTCCCCTCACCCTCATATAATCATATAACATTATGAGGGTGAGGGTGTTGGGCAGATATTATGAAAAACATATTTCTTCATAATATTTCTTCCCACCCCCACAATATGTTTTGCATAATATCTCCCCCCATGCCCACCATAATATGTTTTGCATAATATGTTTAGCATAATATTTTCCTCCATGCCCCTCATAATAATATGAGGGTGAGGGTGGAGGTGGAGGAAGATATTATGCAAGGGTAGAGGTGGAGGAAGATATTATGCAAAACATATTAATGGATGTGTGTGTGTGTTTTCCATAATATCTCTACCCACCCCAACCCTCTAAGGGTGAGGGAAGATATTATACAAAACATAATATGTTTTCCCATTGGTCATATGAAAGTGGGGTTATTGAGAGATATTATGCAAAAACATATATGATGGTGCCACTGGGGGAAGATATTATTTATTACATAATTGTACCTAAAGGTTGGAGATATTGCCCTCAAGGTAAGTAGAGCCTACATCTTTGTTGGATGAGTTGAAGGTTGGAGAAGATATTATACAGTTGTCGGCAGCTGGGCGTTGCAAATCTGTCCATGAAAAGTGATGATCAGAATAATAGTTAAGGTAATGGTATGGCGGATCAGGAGAGAACCTGCAGAATCCTTTCTATGAAATTTCATATTGGTCAAAATTTTGATCGACATTTGACAGTAGAGAGCCTGCAGTGCATAGAAATGCCAATAATCCTCCCTGTATTAAATTGTATTCTCCAAATATACATTAAATATCTGTTGGGGTTCGTACCCGTTTTGAACTCAGAGATATATGTTGGGTTTCGTGCCCGTTTTGAACGTAGTATACACTTTTTACCATTTACGGTCAATTTTAACCGGTCAAAACGTTTAGAATACGAAGTTGGAAGGAATAGGTTAATATTATGTACGTTTTGACAAAGTAGTTAATATTATATATATAAAGATATGCTTTAGTTGAAACTGAAATTATTTTTTAGGTAGTATATTTTGGGTATATTTGCTTGAAATTTTGTTAGAAATTATTAGATTCATATATTTGAGTGATTATTTTTGTATAATTCTTAAAATATTAAACAAATAAACAACATCTTAATATTTTAATAATTGTTTTGAAAATACATATTGTTTATTTAAAATATTAAGAAAACTTTAATAAAAATGGATATGATATCAAGTTAAAACTATATATTTCTACCCAATATGATAAAGATGAACATGATATGAAACCAAAACCATCTATCTCCACACAATAAAGAATGAGCGTGATATCAAAGCAAGACCATCCATCTTCACACTTTCTAGAAACAAATGAAAAAATATATCAAGGAAAACTTTAATATTTAGAGGATAAGGTAAGAAAACACTAAAAATACGGTAAGACAAGGGAAATACTGTTTTTTTTTTTTTATAAAAATAAGATGAAACTAAGAAAAATAGTGAGATTTTTTTTTTTATAAAAATAATATAAAACTAAGAAAAATAGTGAAAAGAAATTAGGATCAGGTGGATAGGTTCAACCTTTTACTTGAATGGAATGGGACACGACTAGGGAAATGCCTGAAAGGAAGGTAAGCCCTTTATTTATTATTCTCAAATAAATTTTATTTGCTCAAATAAAACATGTATGCAAGTAGAGGACAATAAATATTAATATTCTGATTATGATTATAATTTATCACCTTATAATAAAAGAATATGGAAAGTTTTTAGATAGGTCTAGTCAATACTTTGAAGAAGGAAGTATTTTTAGATGAGTCTAGTGAACACATCACATCAATGTAATACTAGATTTTTCATATAATATTCTTCATCACATTACAATGTTAAGAATTTCAATTAAACTCTAATTATCTAGGAACATAACAATCTATTTATATATTTATATATAAAAATAAAATAAATAATATAACATTTTTTATCACATTAATAATAATAATAATAATAATAATTTATTTTTAAGATCACGATTAAACTAACATACCAAATTTTTCATATAACATTCCTCATCACATTATAATATTAAAAATCTTGATTAAACCCCAATCATCTAGAACCACAACAATCTACCCATATATTTATATATATAAATAAATAAAATAATAAATCAATAATTGATTTGGTACGATATTAAAGTTACATAACCACTCATTTTAAAATTAGAATTTTTGCACTTAATTTTGATGTGATATATACTTTATATTATCTAGATTTTCCATAATTGATTATGTGATATATACTTTATATTATCTAGATTTTCCAAATTTGATTATGTGATATATATTATGTTCAAAATTTATAAAAAAAAAAAAATTAATGATTTTTTTTTTAATTATCAAAATTTAATCATATATAAAATTATTATTATTTTTATTTTTTAATTTTGATTGAATTTAAATTAATTTTAAATTGAAAAAAATATTCACATGATTTTATTTTATCATATATAAATCTTATATTATAATAAAACCAAAGTCATACAAGATTATTTTGTTTTATTATTATGATTTGAAAAATAATTGGTTTATTACAAGATTAGTTTACACTCATTGATTTCATTTAAGCTATTTGTATGGACAAGGTTAAAGTGTGCATGATAACATTTAAGGATTGCAACTTCCTCTTGCAACTTCTATGTTTTTTCCTTGATTAATAGAATAGATGTATATATCACTTCTTTATTTTGAAAAGTAATATGAATTTTGACTTCTTTTATTGAATATAGTGGTCATTGTTTTAATTTGGAAAAAGTTGGTCATTCATGGGATTTGAATTTTATATTCACATTAAAATTAATATATTTTGATGGACCTAACAATTATTACATTCAGACTAGTAGTGAATGATGAATGTAGATAGGGATCACCATCCATCAACCATACAAACATCTCTCATTTGGGAACTAGACATCTGCCAACCATACAAACATCTCAAATTTAGTAATTAACAATCAAACAATTACTCGAAATTGGTTAAGAATCCAACAACTAAATTACTAGACGATGGAGATTAAAAGAAGATGTGCACATGTGAAACTGTTGGATGTATCCCTACTATCCAATCTTGCACCCTCTATCCTATTTCCAAAATAGGAATGCCTATCGACCTAATTACATGTGTTTCTTTATAAACTATGTGAAGAGGGATAAAGTATTTATACATTTATAAACTTAAACAATCAACATTTTTTGGTGGAGCAATCCTTTGTCCCATAAACAAAGAAATCTAAGACATCAATTTGATTAATTAAAGACGATAAAATATTGCTTAATACATTAATTAGAGTAATTAAATATGATGAAATATTGTTTATGTAGAAGCATTATACCTATATTTACCTTATTTTTAAGGTTTTAAATAATCAATAAATATATCACAAAAAAATTTCTAGATATGAATGAAAACAAATATTAGAAAAAAAATCTATTTTTAAAATTATGAAAAAAACCTTTATCTTATAAATAAGGAAATCCCATCAATTATTGATTTTATTTATTAAATAGATTGAGATATTATTTATGTAGAAGAGGTGTACCTTATGTTTGGGTTAATGTTATGCTCACGGGTTGTAGGACCCAAGGTTCTTTTTACCTATGACCAAAAAACCCACCAGACACTGGCCCTTTCGACATCACCTGCTTGCATACATGAAGTCTCACCCGAGGTCTCTATTGGGACTGCAAGAACCACACTTCTGCAGTAGTTATGGAGAGGGAGACATATGACTGATTCATTCTTCCTTGTTATATCTATGCATGTGATTTGACTCTAGTTAGTATTACTTTATTATGATTCCGATTCCTTTGCTTAGCATATTTCTTATTATTGCTGAGATTCTTTGCAACCACAGTCATGAATACTACACCATATTTAATCCATAAACTAAATCTAGTCTATGAAGCATAACAACATAATTCATAAGCACACATAGACGAGTAGATACCACAAGAGACAATATCATCTCTAAACTCTCTCTTTATTCATCTTTCTCCTTGTCAACCGACTATTACATTCACAACTCTCGCATAATATTTTCTATCCTCCTAATCTCCCAACCCATTACATATTTATACTTAAAAATATAGGGCTTAAAACCCTAGTCTATTTATCCCAAATATGTCCCATTACAATGCATGGCCAGCTTAGTTAACTAGTTGTTCGATTGCTTTCTTCTTCTTTTCACTCTTCATGCAACTTTTCTGTTATTCTTCTATTTCTGGAATGTCATGTTGTCATCCTTCTCTCGTGCTTTATTCTCTCGCTCTATTGATTTATTTTTATGTTTGTGCATTGTCTTCCTTCTGTACACTTTCTTCCTTCTATGCACTTTCTTCCCTCTATATCCTTTCCTATGGAATGTGTTTTAGCTGTGCGTTACTTCCCTTCCTTTGTGCACTTTCCTTATACTTAGGTTTTTCTTCGAACCTTGTATCCAAAAATTCATGTACAATAGGCCACCAACACTCACTTGTGGCTTGTCCCAAGCCACTTAAGCCTATTTCCTATTCTTTCATGCTGAAATGAAGTGTTGAGAGGCAGCTTTAGTGACCCCTACCTATTTAAAAATCACAGCCTTTGTTGCTGCTATCTCCTCTATGGCCTATGGGGTCAAGTCTGTGAGTTTATTCTCTACTTCCACCGCTACTTGTTTGACCTTACCTTGAACAGTGGCCAATTCTCCAATTATCCTTACTTCTTCTTCCCAACAAGGTCTAAGTCTCTGTTGAAGGATATTGTTTTGGTCCCTCAATCTATCCACTTCTACACATGCATGTCGTTGATCCAAAATGTTTTCCATACACTCTTCTGGTGGCAGTCTATTCTCCTTTTTTGCTGCCTCATGCGCCTGTTCTTGTGCTTCTATCATCTTGGCCTCTATGGCCTTAATTTCTGGGTCTCCCATGAGCTCCTCCCACACCTGTGCACTCTCCTCGCAAAGTTTTGTGCATTCTTATTCTACTTTCTTAATATTGACAACTGTTGTCATTTCCATCCTCACCCTACCTTCGTGCACATCTAGTAGTGTTCTGGGCAAGCTCCTTAGTTGTAAATCCTAGATCTACTCCTTGAATCCCTTCATGACTTTGTCAATCTTTGATAGATGTTCCTCCATAGTGGCTTCGATTACCAGTGGAACTTATGGTACTTCCTTGTATAATTTACGGAAAATTGCTTGTGTCTTATGCACCATGGCTTCAACTTTGTCCTTCTCTTGTAGTGATTTCATGGCCCTTTCCTCAACCCCCTCTTTATTCTTCATAACTTCCTTGATTTGGCCTTCAATATCCTTCTTTTGTTGAAGTTCCATATCATATTGTGCTTGCACTTGGGTTGTTTCATCCCTTACTCTTTCCAAGTCTCGATTCACTACATCTCCTATGTTCTTTATTTCTTAAACCAATTCTTCTTGCAATTCATGTAATCTGCGTATGGGAAGTTTTTATATGACTATATTAAGCTGGCTCAACGCCTGTATTTTCTCATGTAATTCTCCCATTGGAAAATCTAACGCATATTCCTCAATATGTATGGTTATATGTATCCTTGTTAGTTGTTTTAGGGATGACCACACATTGTGTGTTTCTGTCCTTGGTCCTGTGGACGGTCCTCCCCCTGATCTATTTTCTTTCACGATGCATGTTGTTTCTAGTATATGTTGAAAAATTCTCAGTTCATCATGCACCTTCTTTTGTTGTTCCTCTTGCTTCATTGTTTCTTCCTCCCAGATTTCCTCTATGGAATCTCATATCTGGTAACCAATTCTATCCATATAATCACTAGTTAAGATATAAAATGGGGTCTACCTATGCACCTTAAATTTCTTTTGTGCCCCTCCTGCCTGTTTTGTTCCCTTATCCTTCGTTTTGAGTCCTTCTTTAGGGATCGTGGATTGTCCAGGAAGATTTTTTGTGCCATTCATTTGATCATGTTCTTCCTCACTTTTGTCTTGCTCTTCTTCGTCTTCTAATGGCCTTTTCTTTTCTACTAGGTTCTTCCACTCTTCCTCCCAGTCAATAATTATTAAGTTCATGTCTTATGTTGTCAACCGGTAACTAGTTGGCAACCATTGTTGTGCAGGATCCTTTTTGTCTTCCACATACAGATGGTGCATCCCAACTTTGAATCATGTAATATCCTTCTATGCAGTGACTTCTTCCTTTGATATGCATGGTGTGGTCTCCACTACAGTATTTATGAGTTGCAAATAGGTATAAAGGTGTTGTTGTTGTCTTTCTGTCGTCTCTTGATTGTTGTGTGCCACAAGTTGGCATACCTAGAATCCAAAGGGATGCGACCTGAAGTATGCATGTGTTGGTAATATGTGATATATTTCCACCCGAACAACACAATGAGGATGAACAATGATGCGTAGTGAAATTTAGTGCCCTTCTCCTAGGCCTCCATACAATCTTGTAAAAAATGGTTGAATAAAAATGTAGCCCAGTTCATCTAAACTCCTTCCTTACATTTCTTTGCTGCTAAAATTACGACAGCTGGCACTTTGTCTTTGTGACATTTGTGCAATAGTTTGCAGGACAAAACCTGTGTCACAATCCTGACATCCTTGTCGCTAATTCTCTTCACATCTAGACCTCTCTTTCCTATGAATGTGTCAAACTTTTCTTTCATGGCTTTAGAGAGGGCTTGCTCTACCATTTTGTTAAACAATAATGTTGGGTCTTCTCCTGCTTTTCCCAAACCTGTTATACACGCAATTAGCATAGTATCCATCAATATTGAGGGATCAATCCAGAGTGTCCCCCCAAGAATGCAACTAAGTAACACCTTTACACATGCATTAATTTTCGTACTTTGTTTGAAATGTGGAATTTTGAACAAGTTCAATATCCTTGCTTTCTCTGAGCCCGATGCCCATTCCTGTGGCTCTACTAGAATTGCTCCTATGCCTGGGATGACCTTCGTACATAAATATTGATCCCTGGACAACTCAAGGAATTTCTGTGTATCCGTGATATCATGGTCCTCCGTCTTTGTGACATTTCATCATGCACTTATTTAAGTATAACCGACCTTTCATGTTCCAGTACACAACGCCTTAATATTCCATCTGCACCTAACTTATATAGATTCTTGGCAATCAAATGATAATCTGTTTCTTTCACCATCAATTGATTCTTTTGTGTAACTGTCATTTTAGAGGGAGCCATACTTGTAATTAGAAACTCCACAATGTCCGAGAAGTAATCGTCCACCATCGTTACTACAAATAACTGCGCATCTGGGAAACTATCATCTAAATTACCTGCCTCCTCTCCTGTCAATATGCATGAGAGATGATATGGTCCTGCATTCATCTCCCCTGGTTTTACTATGACCTCAAAGTCATATTCCTGAAATAATAACAACCATCTGCATATTCTTCCTCCTAATACGGGCTTGTTGAATAAGTACTTTGGTTTGTATACATATTGAATTGGGACCCCAGTAAATAGTTCCTGAACTTTTGTAGCGCATAGCCCATTGTCAATCCTTCACATTCTATAGTTGTATAATTTCATTGAGTTCTTTGGCACGGGTGGTGGCCATTTGGAAAAATGGTCATGCAAATGGGATAGGGGGGGAAGCAGGGGGTTGGGAGGGGTGGGTGGGATCATTGAGAAGAATGGTGTCAAGTGATAGGTACCACTATGATCAAGGCGAAAAGGGGAATCTAATGAGAAAGGGGCCAAATAAGGGTGTCGAAAAAGGGGTCGGGTCCACAAAAATTAATTGTATTAAAAATGATAGGTACCATGGGAATTAGGTCGAAGAGAGGAATCCAATGTGATAGGTACCAAATAAGTGTGCTGGCAAGACCACTATACTCATTTTTTTTTACTCCTATGGAGTTATACTCCGATCTGAAGAATACTGCAGTGTTGAAAGGCCCAAATTCTTAACAAAAAAAATGTGTAGTAATTTTGTAACCAGAATGCAGGAGGCACTTCGATCTAAAGAATATTGCAATGTTGAAAGGCCCAAATTATTAACAGGAAAAATATGTAGTAATTTCACAACCAGAATGCAGGAGGTAAAGCTGCACAACAATAGATCTTGTTTGTTCTATTTTTGTTTCCATCCCAAGGGTTAGGGTATTTAAGGTTTCTACAGACAAGGGTTTCCCTTGCGCTATAGCTCTCTGATATGTGTACGGGGTCCAATAATAGTACTCGGCCCAATATCTTAGGGACCAACTAAGGAGGCTAGACCATACCCTCAGTCGTACTACCCGACTACTCAAGTACTAGAGAGTATCTTCCCAAGTATTTTTCTCGGTGGCACTATAGCATTCAGGTGACCGATTGGTTTATCTATGGAGGGATTCACGATATCTAGGTCGATCTGTATACAGGTGTTGTTTGATGCGCTACCACTCGAAGGGGTACCAACAAGAGTTACAAGGGTGGATAACAATGTGCACTTCAATACCAATTGTAGTTTATGTGTGTATTCTTCCCTGACCATGGATTTATGCACCGAATGCCAAATCTTTGTAGCTTTAAGGCATCATAATACATCTCTACCATGAAAACAATAACCCACAATTTTCTTCCAAGGAAAGTTCTCTGATACCACTTGTAAGGTACCGGATCTATTATAATAAATAAAAACATAAATATTGCAGAGAATAACAATGAAACAAGATAATAGATGAAACCACATCACCAAAATAATACATTTATTAATATGAAACAATGTTCACTTGCCTCTTTGAGGGGGAAACCTTCAAAAGAGCAGTGCTCTATTACAATAATTCTCAAGAAAAAAAAATTCACACCTCTACTCCTATTTATACTAAATCTATCTACCCAAAAGAACAATCTAGAAGAAGATCCTTCTAGAAGTGAAAGCTTCTATTAGGTCTTCTTACACTTTTTCTTACTTATTGCTAGGGCTTATTAATATCATCCTTTATTACATGGAAACATATTATTCTACCTGCGTGAGGGGTTAGGGAGGTTAGGTCCCTAACAATATTCAACTATAGAATTTATATTTGACATGAGACGATGTTTCTATTTATATTGTAACATTTTGAGCTAGTAGAGAAAATGATTCATAAAGTAATCATAGCACTACAAAAACACTTGATGGTTGCATGATTTCAAGGGAAAACAATTTTTTTTTAAAAAGCATATGATAATCAGAGAAACACACACACACACACACAAACTAGCTCTTATTGAATACTCGTACATTTATAGGCCCAAACTTTTATCCAAAAAGAGCCTTTAATCTTTTGAGATCTAGTGTTTCTATGTCATAGTTTGGCATGAAAAAGAAAATTATCCAAGCTAAAACCGTGTTCAATAAAGATGGTTGAGATGTAATGCAATTGTCTACACTGAACTAAGTCAATTATCATATGTATTAGACAATAGAACCATTATGTATGTGTGTTCTAATACAAATCCTTATAACTTTACCTAACTTTTTTTTCCTCCATTTTCTCTTTTTTATGATAGGTGAAGCCATATATGCTCATTTTTCACACAAGAACATCTAGCTGAAATATATTTAATATTTTCACACAATTTTGTTAGCTGTGTTTCATTGCATGATTTTCCTTATCTGATCATGGATTGTGAAAGTGAAATCAATGTAAATTTCAATGGAACATGTTATTCAAAAATAGAAAATGACTTTTTTATATTTGCACCAAATGTGTAATAAATTGATTGCATGCTATCTAAGTTTAGTTTGTTTTGACTGCATACTTTTCAATACGAGCCAAGTGATTGCCTATGCAATGCACTTGCAGTCTTTCTCCATTTTCATTATACATCAATTGAGATAAGATAAGGAATATTAAATCACTTACATGCTCATCTAGCTCATCAATATGTTGCATCTCTTTTGTTAATGAGAACAAAACTAGCAGTTGATTTTCTAGAAAACTTGCACAATGTCAATGATCCCGAGACATATTTCCATATAATGTCTCTTTCTGCTTCTCAGTTACATGGGTCTTCTAATCTTGGTTTATGGTGTGATATTTTTTGCATTAATTTTTTTTCTTGTTGTTTGTTTATTCTAGTGTCAAATTGGTCATTTACAAAAGAGGCACAATAATTTTACTTCAACACAAATAAGTTGAAATATGAATATAGGTTATTTTTACATGATTAAGATCCATCATGTGGCCACTTTGAACCATTTTTTTCATATCAATAAATGATGCCTACAAAATATTTAACTAAATAATTATCTAGTGCATCTAAATGTACAACTTTGCTTTCCACTATAGGAGTGGACATGTTGTCCATTGAGAAATTGCTTGTAGAACAATAACTTTGAATGGTTGGTGTTATTTCTAGTGTTTTTCATGACTCATTATTTGAATTAGTTTGAAAATTATCACTGTGGTTGAATGTATCTTCTTTGAAAAAACAATTGTACAAGCTTTCTCTAATGCTTATCTTCCACATTACATTAGAGCAATTACATGTTTGAATAGGTACCTTGTGCACAATATTAGTAGAAAACAACAATTTATTGTTGATCGACAATATTATAGTGAGGGTCCTACCCTAACCCCCTTGCTTAGGATACTTTATTAATGTATGATTCCACCTTCCTTGAATAAGGCCCACTAAATAGTTAGTTAATAATCACTCATTGTAAAAAGGATATTCTTTGTTAATAAGGCCTAAATTAGTTAATAATCCCTCATTATAAGTGGGCACGTAGGTAGGTAAGATCATGTATGGATAGATATATATCGAGTAGATATTATGTAATATTTTTTCAAGAATTTTTATTGTATTTGGAGCTTTACTCTATGAAGTTTCCCCCTTGAGTAGGAAAGTGAACATAGCTCTCTATTTTTTTTATTATCAAGAGATCTTTCTCGGGCTTTATTTATTTTATCCTATGTTATGTGGTTTTTCACTACATTTTATGTGATTTATATTTATTTTTTGGGTTAAGTGCATTACAAGTGGTATCATATATCTTTCTTGGGATGAAAAGGGGATATTTTCCAAAATGGAGTCTAGAAAGTGGATTTATTGCTGATTTAAAAATTAATCTTTTTTTTAGGGTTTTTTCTAGTGACGACCGTGAATTTCATATATTGGATATATTTTGATAGAGTAAACATATTTCAATCAAAATAGTGCTAGTAGAACTAGAAAAGATGTGGAATTTAATAATTGAGGTTATAATAGCCAGTTGAATAAGTATAGAAGAAGTTATGATAATTTTACGTTTTCAACCTCAAACCATACATTGAACAAGTAAGTTACTTTCTAGTGATTTAAAAAGTTTTTCTTGGGTCATCAAGCTCTTGATTTTTTATATATATATTTTTAGGGAATCTTTAAATTACACAGTGATCTATGATTCAACGGATAAAACTATGGCCGAGGAAGAATAGATAAAGGAAATACAAGTGGCTGAATCATATTGTTGGAAATACTTGTAACACGTATTGGTACCCCTTTGAATAGTACTACATTAGACAATACATGTATACATAATCTCACTTCCACATACCCTTAAGTATATAGGAAGTTCCCTAGGTCTACCTAAAACCATCTTTAGATATGCTAACTGACCATATTGTTTCTATAGTACATCGAGAAAAATACTTCGGGAGATCACTCTATGGTAATTGGGTAGTTGTGTAGTACAACTAAGGACACAATTGAGCCTCCTTAGTTAGTTCCTTGATATATTCATCCAAATACTATTGTTGGACCCCAAACATATATCAAAGAGCTATAACTCTTGAAATGTTGTTCAATACTGAGATGGTGGGTGAATCCGTATTGCTTATTTTTCTCAAATTAAATCAATTCTTTATTAATTTATAACATTTTATTAGCAAGAGTGTACATAACTCTAAATTTTAAAAGAAAAAATCATAAAAAATATATTTCATTTACAAGTTATAGTTTGTAAGAGACACCGATCTCTCTTCTTTTGAGCACCAACTCAAGGAGACATTGATCCCTTGTTTTCCAATCACTAACTTGAGGAAGCACCAACTCCCTGTAGATTAGGCTTCAACTGGTAGAGGACTCCAATCCTCTTGTTTTCAAGTACCAACTTGAGGAAGCACCAACTCCCTATTTCAGGCTTCAACCTGTAGAGGACTTCAATCCTCCCTTGTTCCTACCTTCCACCCTCACTTCATGTAAATTTTTTAAGTTATTCCTTGTACTCTTTCTATGTTTTGATCTTCTGAATTAGACCACATATACATTCTCCTTCCATTATACGTTTATGTTTATATAATATTCCAACATGTACGAATTTGAAACATTGTGTTTCTTTGTATGAAACAATGCACCTCTTCATTTAATTTGATAATAATGCTAACATTTTGTCATTAAATGTTTTTTTATTTAATTCAAAAGACTTCAAATCCCTTGTAAGTTGTTCATTATTAATGGAATATCTAGGTGCTAAACATTGTTTACTATTGTATTAACATTTCTTTGAACAAACCTTGATCCTGATGTGTTAATTATCTTTAATCATATTTTTAGTCTTTATGAGTTGATCTCGGTTATGGATTGGCTCTTCTTATTTTGGTCTCACATTTCCATATTGATTCAACAATCTATGATCAATCCTCTTTTTTGATTGTCGATCCATAAACAAGAGGCTTATAGCCTATCTGTCTCACCAACACATAATTCTTTGTTTAAAACAATTATAACTGTGGTTATTTATATGACGTGAAATTCTTGACCACTCAAGCCACAAGTCAAGTCAGAAAATAAAATAGAGTTGACCACCCGAAAGTCAAAATGGAAAAAATGAGTTGGCCAAAATGCAATTCGAGTTGAGGAAAAATAAGTCGACCAATGTCAAGTCGAAAAATAAAATAGAGTTGACCACCCAAAAGTCGAAATGGGAAAAAATGACTTGGCCAAAGTGGTTCAAGGCAAAGTAAGTCGACTAAAGTAGAGTCAACCAAGAGTCAATAAATTCAAGTCAAAGTTATCCAAGTCAAAGTCGGAGGCAATGTAAGTTGAAGTTATCCAAGTCAAAGTCCGAGACAATGCAATTTGAAATTATCCAATTCGAATTCGAAGACAATGTAAGTTGAAGTTATTCAAGTCGAAGTCAGAGGAAATGTAAGTCATTTAGTTATCCAAGTCAAAGTCAATGGAAAGGAAATTCAAGGTTATCCAAGTCAGAGACAGAGGCAATGTAACTTGAATTTATACAAGTCGAAGTCAGAGACAATGAAAGTCAAATTTTATCCAAATCAAACTTTATCCAAGTCGAAGTCGAAGGCAATGTAATTCGAAGTTGTCCAAGTCGAGGATATAGATGTCTAATAGAGACTCTCATACCATACCCTTTTACAAATTTTATTGAGCACCAATTTTTGATCTTTCCCCTTTGCATTTAGATAGGAAAAATTTAGTATCCATAAGCATTCATTATTTAGACAATGCATGAGTTTGACAATATCATATGCACAATTTTGATGATGATGACCATAATATTGACCTCTTTGTATCAATGCCAATACCAAAATCACATACCCTCTTCGATATCAATGCCAATACCATAACATCATGTCCAACATTGAGCA
>JASDQU010100328.1:206934-219099 GCA_032191745.1 Picea mariana | reverse complement strand
TTTATATTTGACATGAGACGATGTTTCTATTTATATTGTAACATTTTGAGCTAGTAGAGAAAATGATTCATAAAGTAATCATAGCACTACAAAAACACTTGATGGTTGCATGATTTCAAGGGAAAACAATTTTTTTTTAAAAAGCATATGATAATCAGAGAAACACACACACACAAACTAGCTCTTATTGAATACCTGTACATTTATAGGCCCAAACTTTTATCCAAAAAAAACCTTTAATCTTTTGAGATCTAGTGTTTCTATGTCACATTTTGGCATGAACGATAATAAAAGAAAATTATCCAAGCTAAAACCGTGTTCAATAAAGATGGTTGAGATGTAATGCAATTGTCTACACTGAACTAAGTCAATTATCATATGTATTAGACAATAGAACCATTATGTATGTGTGTTCTARTACAAATCCTTATAACTTTACCTAACTTTTTTTTCCTCCATTTTCTCTTTTTTATGATAGGTGAAGCCATATATGCTCATTTTTCACACAAGAACATCTAGCTGAAATATATTTAATATTTTCACACAATTTTGTTAGTTGTGTTTCATTGCATGATTTTCCTTATCTGATCATGGATTGTGAAAGTGAAATCAATGTAAATTTCAATGGAACATGTTATTCAAACATAGAAAATGACTTTTTTATATTTGCACCAAATGTGTAATAAATTGATTGCATGTTATCTAAGTTTAGTTTGTTTTGACTGCATAATTTTCAATATGAGCCAAGTGATTGCCTATGCAATGCACTTGTAGTCTTTCTCCATTTTCATTATACATCAATTGAGATAAGATAAGGAATATTAAATCACTTACATGCTCATCTAGCTCATCAATATGTTGCATCTCTTTTGTTAATGAGAACAAAACTAGCAGCTGATTTTCTAGAAAACTTGCACAATGTCAATGATCCCGAGACATATTTCCATATAATGTCTCTTTCTGCTTCTCAGTTACATGGGTCTTCTAATCTTGGTTTGTGGTGTGATATTTTTTGCATTAATTTTTTTTCTTGTTGTTTGTTTATTCCAATGTCAATTTGGTCATTTACAAAAGGGGCAAAATAATTTTACTTCAACACAAATAAGTTGAAATATGAATATAGGTTATTTTTACATGATTAATATCCATCATGTGGCCACTTTGAACCATTTTTTTCATATCAAGAAATGATGCCTACAAAATATTTAACTAAATAATTATCTAGTGCATCTAAATGTACAACTTTGATTTCCACTGTAGGAGTGGACATGTTGTCCATTGAGAAATTGCTTGTAGAACAATAACTTTGAATGGTTGGTGTTATTTCTAGTGTTTTTCATGACTCATTATTTGAATTAGTTTGAAAATTATCACTATGGTTGAATGTATCTTCTTTGAAAAAACAATTGTACAAGCTTTCTCTAATGCTTATCTTCCACATTACATTAGAGCAATTACATGTTTGAATAGGTACCTTGTGCACAAGATTAGTAGCAAACAACAATTTATTGTTGATCGACAATATTATAGTTAGGGTCCTACCCTAACCCCCTTGCTTAGGATACTTTATTAATGTATGATTCCACCTTCCTTGAATAAGGCCCACTAAATAGTTAGTTAATAATCACTCATTGTAAAAAGGATATTCTTTGTTAATAAGGCCTAAATTAGTTAATAATCCCTCATTATAAGTGGGCACGTAGGTAGGTAAGATCATGTATGGATAGATATATATCGAGTAGATATTATGTAATATTTTTTCAAGATTTTTTATTGTATTTGGAGCTTTACTCTACGAAGTTTCCCCCTTGAGTAGGAAAGTGAACATAACTCTCTATTTTTTTTATTATCAAGAGATCTTTCTCGGGCTTTATTTATTTTATCCTATGTTCTTTGGTTTTTCACTACATTTTATGTGATTTATATTTATTTTTTGGGTTAAGTGCATTACAAGTGGTATCATATATCTTTCTTGGGATGAAAAAGGGATATTTTCCAAAATGGAGTCTAGAAAGTGGATTTATTGCTGATTTAAAAATTAGTCTTTTTTTAGGGTTTTTTCTAGTGACGACCATGAATTTCATATATTGGATATATTTTGATAGAGTGAACATATTTCAGTCAAAATAGTGCTACTAGAACTAGAAAAGATGTGGAATTTCATAATTGAGGTTATAATAGCGAGTTGAATAAGTATAGAAGAAGTTATGACAATTTTACGTTTTCAACCTCAAACCCTACATTGAACAAGTAAGTTACTTTCTAGTGATTTAAAAAGTTTTTCTTGGGTCATCAAGCTCTTGATTTTTTTTATATTTTTTTAGAGAATCTTTAAATTACACAGTGATCTATGGTTCAACGGCTAAAACTATGGCCGAGGAAGAATAGATAAAGGAAACACAAGTGGCCGAATCACATTGTTGGAAATACTTGTAACACCTATTGGTACCCCTTTGAATAGTACCACATTAGACAATACATGTATACATAATATCACTTCCACATACCCTTAAGTATATAGGAAGTTCCCTAGGTCTACCTAAAACCATCTTTAGATATGCTAACCAACCATATTGTTTCTATAGTACACCGAGAAAAACACTTCGGGAGATCACTCTATGGTAATTGGGTAGTCGTGTAGTACAACTAAGGACACAATTGAGCATCCTTAGTTAGTTCCCTGATATATTCATCCAAATACTATTGTTGGACCCCAAACATATATCAAAGAGCTATAACTCTTAAAATGTTGTTCAATACTGAGATGGTGGGTGAATCCGTATTGCTTATTTTTCTCAAATTAAATCAATTCTTTATTAATTTATAACATTTTATCAACAAGAGTCTACATAACTCTAAATTTTAAAATAAAAAATCATAAAAAATATATTTCATTTACAAGTTATAGTTTGTAAGAGACACCAATCTCTCTTCTTTTGAGCACTAACTTAAGGAGACACCGATCCCTTGTTTTCCAATCACCAAGTTGAGGAAGCACCAACTCCCTGTATATTAGGCTCTAACTGGTAGAGGACTCCAATCTTCTTGTTTTCAAGTACCAACTTGAGGAAGGACCAACTCCATATTTCAGGCTTCAACCTATAGAGGACTTCAATCCTCCCTTGTTCCTGCCTTCCACCCTCACTTCATGTGAATGTTTCAAGTTATTCCTTGGACTCTTTATATTTTTTAATCTTCTGAATTAGACCACATATATACTCTCCTTCCATTATACCTTTATGTTTATATAATATTCCAACATGTACGAATTTGAAACATTGTGTCTCTTTGTATGAAACAATGCACCTCTTCATTTAATTTGATAATAATGCTAACATTTTCCCATTAAATTTTTTTTCTTTAATTCAAAAGACTTCAAATCCCTTGTAAGTTGTTCATTATTAATGGAATATCTGGGTGCTAAACATTGTTTACTATTGTATTAACATTTCTTTGAACAAACCTTGATCATGATGTGTTAATTATCTTTAATCATATTTTTAGTCTTTATGAGTTGATCTCAGTTATGGATTGACTCTTCTTATTTTGGTCTCACACTTCCATATTGATCCAACAATCTATGATCAATCCTTGTTTTTTACTTTCGATCCATAAACAAGAGACTTATAGCCTATCCGTCTCACCAACACATAATTCTCTGTTTAAAACAATTATAACTATGGTTGTTTATATGACAAGAAATTCTTGACCACTCAAGCCACAAGTCAAGTCAAAAAATAAAATAGAGTTGACCACTCGAAAGTCAAAATGGGAAAAATGAGTTGGCCAAAATGCAGTTCGTGTTGAGGAAAAATAAGTCGACCAATGTCGAGTCGAAAAATAAAATAAAGTTGACCACCCAGAAGTCGAAATGGGAAAAAATGAGTCGGCCAAAGTGGTTCGAGGAAAAGTAAGTCGACTAAAGTAGAGTCAACCAAGAGTCAATAAATTCAAGTCAAAGTTATCCAAGTCAAAGTCGGAGGCAATGTAAGTTTAAGTTATCCAAGTCAAAGTCAGAGACAATGCAATTCGAAGTTATCCAAGTCGAATTCGAAGACAATGTAAGTCGAAGTTATCCAAGTCGAAGTCAGAGGAAATGTAAGTCATTTAGTTATCCAAGTCAAAGTCAAAGGAAATGAAAGTCAAGGTTATCCAAGTCGGAGACAGAGGCAATGTAACTTGAATTTATACAATTCGAAGTCAGAGACAATGAAAGTCAAATTTTATCCAAATCAAAGTTTATCCAAGTCGAAGTCGAGGGAAATGTAATTTGAAGTTGTCCAAGTCGAGGATCAAGATGTCTAATAGAGACTCTCATACCATACCCTTTTACAAATTTTATTGAGCACCAAATTTTGATCTTTCCCCTTTGCATTTAGATAGGAAAAAATTAGTATCCATAAGCATTCATTATTTAGACAATGCATGAGTTTGACAATATCATATGCACAATTTTGATGATGATGACCATAATATTGACCTCTTTGTATCAATGCCAATACCAAAATCACATACCCTCTTCGATATCAATGCCAATACCATAACATCATGTCCAACATTGAGCATATTGACCTTCTTTGGCATCAATGCCAACATCATGTCCAACATTCTCCCCCTTTGGCATTGATGGAAACAAAGTAAAAACCTCTTATTTCTTGATTGGGTTTTACTATTTATCCTCCCCCTTTAACAACAATGGCAGAAGGGATATTTATCTTCTCCCTTTTAGGTTATACTCCCCATGTCCATGTACTCCTCTGATGAAACTTGTGCAATTCAAATAGATATGGATATTACCCCCAATTTATGTCTAAGGTATTCAAAAGTACTCTTGGGTAAAGGTTTTTTGAATATATAGGCAATCTTTTCTTTAATATCCACATATTCCACTTTAACAACTTTTTGAGAAACTTGTCCCCTTAAAAATGAAATTTGATTGGGATATGCTTGGTTTTTGAGTGCATGATAGGATTTTTAGAAAGGTTTATGGCACTGTTATTGTCATAGTTAAGAAGAATTGTATGATCACACTTTATTTGTAAGTCTTCCATAGTTTGTTTCATCCAAGTTACTTGAGTGCGGCATGAGGCAACAAAAATATATTCAGATTATGTTGTAGATAGTGATATGGAGGGTTTTTTTTACTTAGCCATGACACAAGACATTCCCCTAGGAATAATGCACCTACACTAGGGCTCTTTCTATCATCCAAACTTCCTTCCCAATCTGCATCAATCTATGCAGTTAATATGAATTCGTTTGTTTTTGGATACCATAATCCAAAATCCAAGGTGCCTTTGAGATATCTAAAAATCCTTTTAATTGCCTTCATATGTGTCTCTTTAAGTGAAAATTGAAATCTGGACACTAATCATACCACTTGCATGATGTCTAGTCTTGGTGTTGTTGCATATAATAGGCTACCAATCATAAATCTATACATGGTTTGGTTTACTTCTAGTGATTCATCATATTTTCTTAGTTTGCATCCTGTAATAATAGGAGTGCTCATATATTTACAATCTTCCATTTGGAATTTATTCAACATTTCCTTAATGTATTTGGTCTGATATATGAATATGCCTTTTTCTGATTGTGAAACTTGTAACCCTAAGAAGAATGTTAGTTCACCAAGCATTGACATCTCGAATTCTTTTTGAATTTCTGTAGGAAATTGTTTTCTTAGAGGATTTAGATTACTTCCAAAGATGATATCATCCACATATAATACAACAATAATCATATTTTGATTTTCAATTTTAATGTAAATATTGATGCCAATAGCTCTTCTTTTGTAACCTTGTTGTTGTAGATGATTATCAAGTATTGAAAAGCATGCCCTGGGAGCTTGTTTGATACCATACAATGCTTTCTTTAATTTGCAGGCATGGTCTTTATTTTATGATAATACAAATCCTTGAGGTTTTTCTATATAAAATTCTTCCTCTAGATTTCCATTTAAGAGTTTTGATTTGACATCCATTTGATATATTTTGAAAATTTTAAAACACACAAATGCCCAAAATATTCTGATAGCTTCTAATCTGGCCACAGGGGTCTTGGCGCAGACCAATTTTGGGAGAAAACCAAGGAAATATTGAATATTTCAAGACAACACCGGAAAATAAGGGAGCATGCCAGAATTAGAAGAAAAGAAGTGTCGAAAAAAGAGGAAAAGTAACGTTGAGAAAAGCAGTGAACAAGTGGACAAACTATTACAGAGAAGTTGGAAAGTGGACAAGCTCCGACTTGGAGAATGGTGGGATTGTGAACCAGACAATATTAATTCAAGAAGAAAGTGGATAAAACTAATACTTTTAGGGTTAGGGAGTTTGTAAGGGCTTTGTCCCAATTTTTGTATAAGTAGAATATATTAGAACTGAAAAGGTTGGTGTTGGTAGGTTAGTGAGTTAGTTGTTTTAGACAGTCTGATAGTGGATTGGTGAGAAGTTCTAAGAGTTGTGAGAACTATTTTGATCTCTAGATATCGAATGTAATGGAAGAAGGATTGTACAGTGCGCAACACTGGATTTTGAAAAGAATATGAATAAAGAACGCAAGCAACAAATCTTTGTGGAAGTGTCCCAGGAGGGCGTGAACCAAGGTATATATGTGTTATGTGTGAGTGTTGCAATATTTATTGTTACATTTTATTTGATGAATTTATGATGAACATGTTAAATGAAAAAGGAAATAATATTGCGCACTAAGGGAAGAACAGTAGAACGACACTAAATGAATGAATGTCATAGCTAGTGTTTATATATAAATCATATATCATGGTAGATGAATACCTATCATTGAATACATGCTTCTATAATGGTTAATGAAGTCTTATTGGAATATTAGTGATATTGGCATAAACTAATATCTAGTGAGGGTTTGAGGACTAACAACGAGTATATCTAATTCCTTTGAGAGAGAAACACATCCCATCCCAAGGTTGTAGACATCTGAGTCTCGCGGCCACCCATTGAAGCCAGATCGAGTGAGACTATGTAGTGCACTTTGTGCATTGTGTTTCCTTCTAATATCCAGAAGGGAAGTTGGTAATCATGTAGTTAGAACCTGGTTCATCCCATAACTAAACCAATAATGGTTATGTTGTTGGTTGGAACTCAGAAGATTAGATCGAGAGGGATGTATCACATAGTATAGTGCGAGCATTTAATAAAGGGTATGGTTTTAGGTTGGAACCCCACGAAAGTGGAGATTGAAAGATGGTTGACAGTTCAGAAACTAGAGTTTTCCCATAAAGATAATAGAATCCCTAGGTTTAATCCAAAACAATACTTGGAGAGATACATATTTAGTGAAATACACAAGATTTTCTTTAGTGATTTTCCTACATTATTGCAGGAGTGGATAGCACATTTGAAATATACCCATTTGACGAATAGAGTTAGATCACTGGAGTGGACAAAAGAGAGTATTGCGTGGTTGAAAAGGGTAAATAACGAATTCACGTGCACAATATATTTCTGGCTAGACAACATTGTAGTGGGGTATATCACCGAGTTCGTAGTAGATACATTGAAGTATTACAGTGTAGAAGAGTAGGAGTTTCTTAAGGGTCCAAGGGGAAGGTACATAAGGTCATTGTACACTGCAATCAAAATATTATTACATGATAAAAGGGTATTAACTATGGAATCAAATAGATGTAGAACTTTGCTCGGCTAGGGTTTTAGTCACGAACCCTGCACGTGCCTCCATGCGTCTTGCTGTGACCATGGAGGTCGAGGAAGAGGGGCCTACGAGCCCCTCTTACAACTCTATCATGGCTCCGAACCAAGGATTCAAACATTTTAAGTGCCCAACCTTTGAACTTTCGGCTAAAATGCAACACATCATCTGGGAGGAATAGATGCCAAAGGAGAAATCGATTGAAATAGATCTGAAATCTAACCACCCGAAAATGGCTCGCACCTGGTAACCAGGAAAATGCATCTTGCAAGCCCCGATAACTCCCAAATATACTATCATCTCTTCAAAATAGAAGACTAGAAACAATACATGAGGGATTTCTCCCTGATAGGGAAATTTTTGGGTTTATGGCCATCAAAAAAGAATTTAGTCAAATGGATTCAACACTGGTAGAAGCCCAAGGGCCACTATGAACTCCAACTTGGATCAAAAGGATTCTTCATTATCATCTTGCACAACCTGGAGGACATAAAAAAAATATTTGAAGGAGGTTCGTACTTTTACAATTCAACAGGTCTTTTCCTCCGTTTCTGGATGGAAAGGTTCATCCCCGAGAAGGAAGATTTCATGCATGCCCCGGTCTGGCTGAGGCTCTACTCTCTTCCTCAAGAGTTATGGTTGGAAGAAATACTTGCAGGTATCGACAAAACGATTGGAGTTTATGTCAAAATCCTCGGAGGCAACAAAACAATGAAGGTACACCGCCTATGCTTGAATATGTGTCTATTTGAATATCTCCAAACCTCTTCCTGGAGCCATAACCCTATATTATCAGGATGAAGAATGGTCCCAAAACCTAGACTATGATAAAATCCACTTTTACTACTGGAAATGCCATGAGCATGGTCACCTCTTCCGTGAATGTCCTTTAAATAACCCCAACAAATATAATCTAGAGGATCCTGACAAATCCAAGAATGGTTTCACCCACGTCATGGGTTGATGCAGGAACCCAGCCAAAAGAGCCTCCCCCCCAACCCCCTCTGGACCCTCAACCAGTAACTCTTTCGAATCCATTTAGACCTCGTTATATATTACCAACACTCTTGTTGACCCCCTGACAAACCCCACAATCCCAGTGCAAGTCCAAGGCTCTTCAAACCCCAACCCCTCAACTCTAGGATATTCCCAAATCCCCCTCTCATATACTTCCCTTCCTATAAACCTCAAAATGGAAATAGGAGACCCAGACATAGATATGGAAGATCAAGAACTCGTAGGAATAGATATGGCACACCTGGAGAAAGCCTACCAAAAACAACATCTCTACACTATACCACTGGATCAGCTACGCAAGGTCCACAAATTATTTCTCAACTCATCAGCAGGAGGATCAACCTGTGCTAATACAAATATCGAATACAAAAAGGCATCTTGAAGGATCAGTGAAAATCTACAAAAGATGAGAAAAAAAGAAGCAGGAAACCAAAACATTAGCTCATTCAAGATGTGGGAAATTTCCTAGTGAACTCAGGCTAGATCCATCTGATCTTAGACAATTTTCATCCCCTCCAACCCTCATCATCCTCATGAATATGCTATCCTAAAATATAAGGGGTCTCAACGTAAGAAGCAAGCAAGGATTGCTTCAAGAAAGGATAATGAAGGAACAACCAGACATTCTTCTTTTGCAAGAAACAAAAAGCGCGGGAGAGGAAGCTTCTCAAATTATTAAAAAATGTTGGAAACAAGCCAATATTGTGGAAACCAATGCTAAGGGGGCTGTGGGAGGGTTGGTCATGCTCTGGAACCCAGTCACAATTTTGTTGGATGACTTTTTTTCCTCCAACTCGACCATCACAGCCTCCTTCCATCTCATCGATTCAAAC
Organism: Picea mariana; assembly: GCA_032191745.1. Lineage (NCBI taxonomy): Eukaryota > Viridiplantae > Streptophyta > Pinopsida > Pinales > Pinaceae > Picea > Picea mariana. Next base: position 209,563 of record JASDQU010100328.1, on the reverse strand, counting down.
AAACATGGCTTCATTATGAATGTCTATGGACCCACAAGACCCAGAGACAAGGAATCCTTCCTTCAACACATAGAATGGATTTCCAATCACATCAGCACCCAGGTATGGATCCTTGGGGGAGATTTCAATATGATAACAGGGTTGGAGGAAAACAAGGGGGGAACACGCATGCTGGGAAACAACGGCGAGAATTTCGACCATACCATCGACCTTTTGAAACTCATTGATGTAGAAATAGACAATGGTCCATTCACCTAGTCCAATAGATGCTCGGGGACACAACATGTATCCAACATATTAGACCATTTTTTAATTTCTAGATGCATCATGTTCGATGGACTAGCTTGGAATGCCACTGTGATCGACACCCCAGGTTCGAATCACTGGCCGATTCTCTTATTGATAAACATCAGTGGCACCCCAGGAAGGAAACCCTTCCTCTTTGAAAAGTTTTGGTTGACACACCCAGATTTCCAAGATAACATAAAGCTCTGGTGGAAAGAAGTTGCAATCCCAACAGGCACTCCTATGTACAGATTTAAACAAATTCTAAACAATCTCAAGCAACATTTGAAACTTTGGAATAAGTCCACTTTTGGAAACATCATTCATGCTCAGGAAATCCTCAATTATAAAATACAAATCCTCCAACAAAAGATCATATCTCAAGGCCTCACTGATTCTCTAAACACTACTACATATGGGCGGATTATTCCACGAAAATTTTCCATGCTTCAACTAGTTTCATATTTTTTTTAAACAGGGAAGATTTTCGTCGCTATTTCCACGAAAGTTCATCGCAATATCGATGAAAATCTTATTTAAATCTAGTCGAGGTTTTCGTCTCTATAGCGACTAACTTTTTTGGTAATAGTGACACAAATTTTGCCTATCTCATTGGTCGGTGTTAACAACTAGTTGACTATTTTATCTATATATACGTGACTTTAAGAGACTTTGCGACACAATTGCTATAGTTGCGACACTATTCTTGGATTTTGTTTGAGCTGTTTATTTTTTCCGTCACCCACTGGTTGAACAAATCCAATTCTCGATCTACATAGCTCGGATTTTGAACTTGCAAGGTTAGTATGTTATTTTTTATTGATGTACTCATTTAACTTGTAAATTTTTTTTCAAATGTCCAAATTTCATTTAGCTTGTTTTTTCCTTGATAATATATTATAATATTTGTAGTACAATATTTCATGTCTTTGGTTTTTGGATCTAGTTAGTATATTCTATGGAAAGGGTATGTGGATTCCATAATATTCTAGGTTTATGGAATCCACATACCCTTTTCCCTTCAATTGTAGCTATAATCTCTCTCTCTTTTCATTGATAAAGGTATGGAATTACTCTTGAAACTCAACCCTGATCGGTGAAATGATAGTAAGTGATTTCCATTTTCTTCTCTCTTTTAATTTTTAAGACCTAACAAAAAAACACCAAAAAATCTTGATTGAAGCTTTGATACCACTTGTTACATCCCTAGTACCCAAAAGGGATCACACTTGCATAAATTGAAAATAATATAAGAGTGACAATAATGGTTGGGATACTTACACACCTAATGGTTGGAAGCTAGCACTTACTAATTCAATTAAATGAAGGAAGAAATATCCATGAATAAAATATTGAAGTTCATTGTTATATTGATAAATGATAAGTTATGGTATATATAAGATAGGGAGGAAACTCATGTTTATAACAACAAGGGTAATAGCTGTAATTAATATATTGTAACATTTCCCTCTTTCGCATAAATTCTTTGCTATCTTCAACATTTCCCTCTTCCGCATATAAATTAAGAGAAATATTAATAACATTTCCCTCTTCTTCATATAAATTAAGAGAAATATTAATAACATTTCCCTCTTTCGCATAAATTCTTTGCTATCCTCAACATATTGTAATAAATAATGGGTAGGTTGGCATTAGTGAGAAGATAGCCTGTTCATATTACATATAATTATTAATGTACAAGAGATCATCCATTATTTAATCATGCAAAACAAAACCCAAGACTAAATATTGTGGTTGACGTGATCGGGTCTGTACATTGTGCAAAATAAAGTACGTGAATTTCCATTATTTAAGCATGAAAAAAAAAAACCGAGGCTAAACGTTGTGGTTGACATGATCGGGTGTGTACATATGGACGATGGAGAAAGTGATATATTCCCTTCTTTAGCAGGGACTAATAAGATACATAAACACTAACCCTAAACTTATGTTAGGTATATATGTCATTATTATATAAATAAAACATTTGTACACATATGACCTTATTGTAAAGATGTTATCTATGTCGTCATGATGTTGATCCTCTACACATATGGTCACCTTATTATAAATATGTTGACCTTATTATAAAGATGTAGGTCACTACAAATAAACATATCATAATCAAAAGGAGTATCCCAAATATAAAAAATTGACAACTTAATGTTTGGTATGGTGTATGTAAGACAATTACTTGTCAGGACAAGGATTTGTCACAATGAACAAAAATGATAGGAAGCTTGCTCAGTTAAGAGCGGCATTAGAGGCAAGGGGTGATGGAAAATGTTGTTTCCCTTGCTATGATTGCATAGGCTTGAAAAATAGAAAACTTTTAATAACAATA
>JASDQU010100328.1:182589-192679 GCA_032191745.1 Picea mariana | reverse complement strand
TTTGTTTTTGGATACCATAATCCAAAATCCAAGGTGCCTTTGAGATATCTAAAAATCCTTTTAACTGCCTTCATATGTGTCTCTTTAAGTGCAAATTGAAATCTGGACACTAATCATACAACTTGCATGATGTCTGGTCTTGGTGTTGTTGCATATAATAGGCTACCAATCATAAATCTATACATGGTTTAGTTTACTTCTAGTGATTCATCATATTTGCGTAGTTTGCATCCTATAATAATTGGAGTGCTCATATATTTACAATCTTCCATTTGGAATTTCTTCAACATTTCCTTAATGTATTTGGTATGAGATATGAATATGCCTTTTTCTGATTGTGAAACTTGTAACCCTAGGAAGAATGTCAGTTCACCAAGCATTGACATATCGAATTCTTTTTGAATTTCTGTAGGAAATTGTTTTCTTAGAGGATTTAGATTACTTCCAAAGATGATATCATCCACATATAATACAACAATAATCATATTTTGATTTTCAATTTTAATGTAAATATTGATGTCAGTAGCTCTTCTTTTGTAACCTTGTTGTTGTAGATGATTATCAAGTATTGAAAAGCATGCCCTAGGAGCTTGTTTGATACCATACAATGCTTTCTTTAATTTGCAAGCATGGTCTTTATTTTATGATAATACAAATCCTTCAGGTTTTTCTATATAAACTTCTTCCTCTAGATTTCCATTTAAGAGTTTTGATTTGACATCCATTTGATATATTTTGAAAATTTTAAAACATGCAAATGCCCAAAATATTCTGATAGCTTTTAATCTGGCCACAGGGGTCTTGGCGCAGACCAATTTTAGGAGAAAACCAAGGAAATATTGAATATTTCAAGAAAACATTAGAAAATAAGGGAGCACGCCAGAATTAGAAGAAAAGAAGCGTCTAAAAAAGAGGAAAAGTAACGTTGAGAAAAGCAGTTAACAAGTGGACAAACTATTACAGAGAAGTTGGAAAGTGGACAAGCTCCGACTTGGAGAACGGTGGGATTGCAAACCAGACAATATTAAGTCAATAAGAAAGTGGATAAAACTAATCCTCTTAGGGTTAGGGAGTTTGTAAGGGCTTTGTCCCAATTTTTGTATAAGTAGAATATATTAGAACTGAAAAGGTTGTTGTTTGTAGGTTAGTGAGTTAGTTGTTTTAGACATTCTGATAGTGGATTGGTGAGAATTTCTAAGATTTGTGAGAACTATTTCGATCTCTAGATATCAAATGTAATGGCATAAGGATTGTACAGTGTGAAACACTAGATTTTGCAAAGAATATGAATAAATAACCCAAGTGACAAATCTTTGTGGAAGTATCCCAGGAGGGCGTGAACCAAGGTATATATGTGTTATGTGTGAGTGTTGCAATATTTATTGTTACATTTTATTTGATGAATTTATGATGAACATGTTAAATGAAAAAGGAAATAATATTGTGCACTAAGGGAAGAACTATAGAACGACACTAAATGAATGAATGTCATAGCTAGTGTTTAGATCTAAATCGTATATCATGGTAGATGAATACCTATCATTGAATACATGCTTCTATAATGGTTAATGAAGTCTTATTGGAATATTAATGATATTGGTATAAACTAAGATCTAGTGAGGGGTTGAGGGCTAACAACGAGTAGATCTAATTCCTTTGAGAGAGAAACACATCCCATCCCAGGGTTGTAGACATCTGAGTCTCGCGGCCACCCATTGAAGCCATATCGAGTGAGACTACACAGTGCACTTTGTGCACTGTGTTTCCTTCTAATATCCAGAAGGGAAGTTGGTAATCATGTAGTTAGAACTTGGTTCATCCCATAACTAAACCAATAATGGTTATGTTGCCGGTTGGAACTCAGAAGATTAGATCAAGAGGGATGTATCACGTAGTATAGTGCAAGGGTTTAATAAAGGGTATGGTTTTAGGTTGGAACCCCACGAAAGTGGAGATTGAAAGATGGTTGACAGTTCAAAAACTAGAGTTTTCCCATAAAGATAATAGAATCCCTAGGTTTAATCCAAAACAATACTTGGAGAGATACATATTCAGTGAAATACACAAGATTTTCTTTAGTGATTTCCTACATTATTGCAGGAGTGGATAACATATTTGAAAGATTTCCATTTGATGAATAGAGTTAGATCAGTGGAGTGGACAAAAGAGAGTATTGCGTGGTTGAAAAGGGTAAATAACGAATTCACGTGCACAATATATTTCTGGCTAGACAACATTGTAGTGGGGTATATCACTGAGTTCGTAGTAGATACATTGAAGTATTATAGTGTAGAAGAGTATGAGTTTCTTAAGGGTCCAAGGGGAAGGTACATAAGGTTGTTGTACACTGCAATCAAAATATTATTACATGATAAAGGGGTATTAACTATGGAATCAAATAGATGTAGAATTTTGTTCGGCTAGGGTTTTAGTCACGAACCCTACGCGTGCCACCATGCGTCTTGCTGTGACCATGGAGGTCAAGGAAGGGGGGCCTATGAGCCCCTCTTACAACTCCATCATGGCTCCGAAGCAAGGCTTCAAACATTTTAAGCACCCAACCTTTGAACTTCCAGCTAAAATGCAACACATCATCTGGGAGGAATAGATGCCAAAGGAGAAACCGATTGAAATAGATCTGAAATCTAACCACCCGAAAATGGATCACACCTGGTAACTAGGAAAATTCATCTTGCAGGCCCCGATAACTCCTAAATATACTATCATCTCTCCAGAATAGAAGACCAGAAACAATACATGAGGGATTTCTCCCTGATAGGGAAATTTCTGGGTTTATGGCCATCAAAAAAGGATTTAGTCAAATGGATTCAACAATGGTGGAAGCCCAAGGGCCACTATGAAATCCAACTTGGATCAAAATGATTCTTCATTATCATCATAGACAACCTAGAGGACATAAACAAAATATTTGAAGGAGGTTTGTACTTTTACAATTCAAAAGGTCTTTTCCTTCGTTTCTGGATGGAAAGGTTCATCCCCGAGAAGGAAGATTTCATGCATGCCCCAGTCTGGATGAGGCTCTACTCTCTTCCTCAAGAGTTATTGTTGGAAGAAATACTTGCAGGTATCGACAACACGATTGGAATTTATGTCAAATCCTCAGAGGCAACAAAACAACGAAGGTACACCGCCTATGCTCGAATATGTGTCTATTTGAATATCCCCAAACCTCTTCCTGGAGCCATAACCATAGATTCTTAGGATGAAGAATGGTCCCAAAACCTAGACTATGAGCAAATCCACTTCTACTGCCAGAAATTCCATGAGCATGGTCACCTCTTCCGTGAATTTCGTTTAAATAACCCCAACAAATATAATCCAGAGGATCCTGACAAATATAATGATGGTTTCACCCACATCATGGGTCGACACAGGAACCCAACCAAAAGAGCCTCCCCCCCAGCCCCCTCTAGACCCTCAACTAGTAACTCTTTTGAATCCCTTTAGACCTCGTTAGATATTCCCAACACTCCTGTCGACCCCCTGACAAACCCCACAATCCCAACGCAAGTCCAAGACTCTTCAAACCCCACCTCCTTAACTCTAGGATATTCCCAAATCCCCCTTTCAGATAGTTACCTTCCTATAAACCTCAGAATGGAAATAGGAGACCCAAACATAGATATGGAAGATCAGGAACTCATAGGAATAGATATGGAACACCTGGAGAAAGCCTACCAAAAACAACATCTCTACACTATACCATTGGATCAGCTATGCAAGGTCCACAAAGTATTTCTCAACTCATTAGCAGGAGGATCAACCTGTGCTAATACAAATCTTGAATACAAAAAGGCAGCTTGAAGGATCAGTGAAAATATACAAAAGATGAGAAAAAAAGAAGCAGGAAAGAAAAACATCAGCTCATTCAAGACATGGGCAATTTCCTAGTGAACTCAGGCTAGATCCATCTGATCTCAGACAATTTTCCTCCCCTCCAACCCTCATAATCCTCTTGAATATGCTATCCTAAAATATAAGGGGTCTCAACGCAAGAAGAAAGCAAGGATTGCTTCAAGAAAGGATAATGAAGGAACAACCAGACATTCTTCTTTTGCAAGAAACAAAAAGTGCGAGAGAGGAAACTTCTCAAATTATTAAAAAATGTTGGAAACAAGCCAATATTGTGGAAAACAATGCTAAGGGGGCTATGGGAGGGTTGGTCGTGCTCTGGAACACAGTCACAGTTTTGTTGGATGCCTTTTTTTCCTCCAACTAGACCATCATAGCTTCCTTCTGTCTCATCGATTCGAACAAACATGGCTTCATTATGAATGTCTATGGACCCACAAGACCCGGAGACAAGGAAGCCTTCCTTCAGCACATAGAATGGATTTCCAATCACATCGGCACCCAAGTATGGATCCTTGGGGGAGATTTCAATATGATAACAGGGTTGGAGGAAAACAAGGGGGGAACACGCATGCTGGGAAACAATAGCAAGAATTTCGACCATACCATCAACCTTTTGGAACTCATTGATGTAGAAATAGACAATGTTCCCTTCACCTGGTCCAATAGACACTCGGGGACACAACATATATCCAACAGATTAGACCATTTTTTAATTTCTAAATGCATCATGTTCGATGGACTGGCTTGGAATGCCACTGTGATCGATACCCCAGGTTCTAATCACTGGCTGATTCTCTTATTGATAAACATCAGTGGCACCCCAGGAAGGAAACCCTTCCTCTTTGAAAAGTTCTGGTTGACACACCCAAATTTCCAAGCTAACATAAAGCTCTGGTGGAAAGAAGTTGCAATCCCAACAGGCACTCCTATGTAGAGATTTAAACAAATGCTAAACAATCTCAAGCAACATTTGAAACTTTGAAATAAGTCCACTTTTGGAAACATCATTCATGCTTAGGAAATCCTCAATTATAAAATACAAAGTCTCCAACAACAGATCATATCTCAAGGCCTCACTGATTCTCTAAACACTACTACATATGGGCGGATTATTCCACGAAAATTTTCCATGCTTTTTCATATTTTTTTTAAACAGGGTAGATTTTCATCGCTATTGCCACGAAAGTTCATCGCAATATCGATGAAAATATTATTTAAATCTAGTCGGGGTTTTCATCTCTATAGCGACTAACTTTCATGGTAATAGCGACGCAAATTTTGTCTATCTCATTGGTCGGTGTTAACAGCTAGTTGACTATTTTATCTATATATACGTGACTTTAAGAGACTTTGCGACACAATTGCTATAGTTGCGACACTATTCTTGGATTTTGTTTGAGCTGTTTATTTTTTCCGTCACCCATCGGTTGAACAAATCCAATTCGCGATCTACATATCTTGGATTTTGAACTTTCAAGGATAGTATGTTATTTTTTATTGATGTACTCATTTAACTTGTAATTTTTTTTTCAAATGTCCAAATTTCATTTAGCTTGTTTTTTCCTTGATAATATATTATAATATGTGTAGTACAATATTTCATGTCTTTGGTTTTTGGATCTAGTTAGTATATTATATGGAAAGGGTATGTGGATTCCATAATATTCTAGGTTTATGGAATCCACATACCCTTTTCCCTTCAATTGTAGCTATAATCTCTCTCTTTTCATTGATAAAGATATGGAATTACTCTTGAAACTCAACCCTGATCGGTGAAATGATAGTAAGTGATTGTCATTTTCTTCTCTCTTTTAATTTTTAAGACCTAACAAAAAAACACCAAAAAATCTTGATTGAAGCTTTGATACCACTTGTTACATCCCTAGTACCCAAAAGGGATCACACTTGCATAAATTGAAAATAATATAACAGTGACAATAATGGTTGGGATACTTGCACACCTAATGGTTGGAAGCTAGCACTTACTAATTCAATTAAATGAAGGAAGAAATCTCCATGAATAAAATATTGAAGTTCATTGTTATAATGATAAATGATAAGTTATGGTATATATAAGATAGGGAGGAAACTCATGTTTATAACAACAAGGGTAATAGCTGCAATTAATATATTGTAACATTTCCCTCTTCCGCATAAATTCTTTGCTATCTTCAACATTTCCCTCTTCCGCATATAAATTAAGAGAAATATTAATAACATTTCCCTCTTCTGCATATACATTAAGAGAAATATTAATAACATTTTCCTCTTCCGCATAAATTCTTTGCTATCCTCAACATATTGTAATAAATAATGGGTAGGTTGGCATTAGTGACAAGATAGCCTTTTCATATTACATATAATTATTAATGTACGAGAGATCATCCATTATTTGAGCATGCAAAACAAAACCCAAGACTAAATATTTTGGTTGACGTGATCGGGTCTGTACATTTTGCATAATAAAGTACGAGAATTTTCATTATTTAAGCATGAAAAACAAAACCCGAGGCTAAACTTTGTGGTTGACGTGATCGGGTGTGTACATATGGACGACGGATAAAGTGTTATATTCCCTGCTTTAGCAGGGACTAATAAGATACATAAAAACTAACCCTAAAATTATGTTAGGTATATATGTCGTTATTATATAAAAAAAACATTTGTACACATATGACCTTATTATAAAGATGTTATCTATGTTGTCATGATGTTGATCCTGTACACATATGGTCACCTTATTATAAATATGTTGACCTTATTATAAAGATGTAGGTCACTGCAAATAAACATATCATAATCAAAAGGAGTAGCCAAAATATAAAAAATTGACAACTTAATGTTTGGTATGGTGTAGGTAATACAATTACTTGTCAGGACAAGGATTTGTCACAATGAACGAAAATGACAGGAAGCTTGCTCGGTTAAGAGCGGCATTAGAGGCAAGGGGTGATGGAAAATGTTGTTTCCCTTGCTATGATTGCATAGGTTTGCAAAATAGGAGACTTTTAATAACAATAGCCCAAAAAAATTGTAGGGATAAGGGGCACGCCAAAGGGGGTTATGAATATCGTCCCTTGGTAAGAGGATTCAATATTTAATGTATTCTCTGTAATAATCAGTATGTCATGAATTTTAGTAATATTTCTTATCAAGATTTTTATATTTTCTATACACACTAACTTTTCTATGTTGTTTTTAAATATATAGATGATGCCCCCAAAGTGTCGACCTCCAAAGAGTTATTTGCCAAGTACTAGCAGAAATACTACTTTACATGGAGATGAACTTCGAGATCAGAATATTGAAGCTGCTTATCAAGTTATTAATGATGATATGGATGGAGATAACGTTAGTGATTCAAATCAGGAATATGAGATACATAGATTGATCCAAGACACATTTTCTCCAATGGATGAGGACAACCAGGATGATAGTTATGATGTTGATCCTCTACTCGAGAAGTCACGTCAACCTCTTTATGAAGTCTCAACAACAAATCTTTTATCTGCTATATTGTTGTTGGTGAACCTGAAGGTTTTGAATGGTTTATCAAACACATGTCTCACACAGATACTAAGGTATTTAATTTGTTAATTATTTATGCTTGCATGTTCACAAATATTTAAAAGGCTCATTTTTTCCCTATATTGCTATTGTTTTCTAGTTTGTAAATTAGTATATTGAATGATATATTGATGATGAATATTGTTTACATTGACTTATTGTTTAGAATTTTGTAGATTGTTAGGTGATGTTCTATTACCGACGTCGAACATTTTTCCACACACATATCGAGAAATATCTGTGATTATGAAAGAAATTGGAATCGACTATCAGGCTATTGATGCATGTCCTAATGATCATATCATATATTATGGAAAATATGCATTAGAAAATGAATGCCCACAATGTCAAATAAGTAGATATCGAACCGATAAAGCATAAAAGAAGGTGTCTCGCAAAGTTCTTCGTTATATTCTGATAATTCCATGTTTCCAGTGGTTGTTCAGGTGCCAAAGTATAGCACAGTTTATGGATTTCCATGCAAAGAAAAAAAGTCGAGACGATGTTCTTTGAATACCTGCAGATGGTTCTGCATTGAACTACATCGAAGAAAAGTGGCCAATTTTTAAAGAAGAACCTCGTAATGTTAGACTTTCGTTGGCAGCTGATGGTGTCAATCCATTTGGAGAGCTTCGTTCTATCTACTCAGTGTGGCCTGTTTTTTTTATAAACAATAACCTTCCTCCTTGGATTTCGATCAACAGAGAGCACACAATGTTGGAAATGATTGTTCCAGGTTTTTAATTATCTTTTATTTTCTTTAAAGCATGAAAAAATATTTCATTTCTTTGTTTCATGCATGGTAATTATTTCTTTTATATATCACGACATCTAAATAAGTATAATTAATCATGCAGTAGGTTGAACTAATCAGGTAGGTACTAGGTTAAAGATATGAACGTATATATTGAGCCTCTCATCGATGAGTTGTTGAAGTTAGGGGTTGGCGTTACTATGTATGACATCTCTATACCAATAGGGCAAAGACGATTTCAATTCCATGGAATACTATCATGGACAATTCATGATGCTCCCGGGTTAACACATTTTTGTGGTATATTGTTACTTTATTTTTGTGATTTAATATTATATATCTTTTTTGAAAAAATCATGCATTATTTTAAATTGTAACTCTAATTTGACGCTACATTTATTCATATATCTTGTAGGTCTTCAAACAAAGGGTAAATTTGCATGCCCAGTTTGTGGTCTTGGGATAAAATCTCGTCATTCAAGGAGTTTAGAAAAGGAAGTGTTTGATGAGTATAGGCACTTTCTGCCTAAGAACCATAGTTATCGAACTATAGACAAAGCAAAGTTCAATGGTAAAGAAGAAAACAAATAAAAACCACGAAGAATGACTCCTCACCTATGGAAGTTGGAATATATTAGAAATCTTCAAGGTACACAAATTATTTGTGTATGACCTATTATATAAATCTTTGGTTAATTTCATTAGTATTAAATTCATTTTGTCCCATTAATTAGTGTTAATTTAAATTTGTTGATGTTTCATGAATGTCGTTAAGGAACGAATGGGCTTCCATGAGGAATGAAAAGTTACCCGATGTAATTCAGTAGATTGCCATACTACGAGCACCTACAAATAGTTCATTTGTTTGATACAATGTATATCGGGAAGAACATAACATAATTGTTATGGCAAATATTAGATGGAAGGACTGACAAAGAGATAATTGGAAATATTTGTTGTGACATCCGAGAAGCTAATCACGCCTTGCAAAATGTTATTATTAATTCTAATGGTGATGGTCCTGAACAAAATACTAGTCTTCCTTGGTTATTGATGGAGCAACAGAGCAATATTGTAAAAGAGGTCATTCAAAAAATTAGGTTTCCGATGGGGTTTTCATCGAACATACAAAATATCTTAACTAAAAAAGGTGATTTTGGCAGGGTTAAAACACATGACTAGCATACTTTCATTAAGGTAATTAGTAGTTTATAATATATTTTCTTATTGGTACGCATTTTTTGGAAACAAATAATAATTTTTTTTTTTGTTACAGTATGTTCTACCTTTATCTCTCCTAAACGACTTTGACAACAACATAAAACAAATTATTTATGTACTTGGCAAATACATGAGGTAAGTATTGTTTTATAAGGAAAATGTACTTCTTATGTGATTTGTATTGGAACTTATTGACATATTATCTTTTATCTACAAATTTATGTATGCCTTGATATTTTTTTATTGCATTGACATTTGTAGGTGGCTATCATCAAAACAAATCCATAAAGAAGATATAAGGTATTGGAAGAGAGAAATTCCCCGACTAATGTGTCAAATACAACAGTATCTACCTCCAACATTTTTCAATGCACAAGAAAACTACCTCATACACCAAGTTGAGGAGATTGAATTATGTGGACCAATACGCACAAGGTTGATGTGGATGGTGGAGAGGTAGTTGAAGTCACTAAAGGCTTTTGTTAGACAAAGAGCATGTCCATAGGGTTCTATGGTTGAGGGATATATGGTATATCAATGCATGGTGTATATTAGTCAATATCTACCTAAATTAGCAGAAAATATGAATGTGCCTCGCATTTGGCATCTCGACTCCATCAACAAATTTGAAGGGGAGGTCCTATTGGGGAAAGGTAAAATGAGGACTGTGAA
>JASDQU010100328.1:139293-156429 GCA_032191745.1 Picea mariana | reverse complement strand
TGTATGTTTATATGTTGATGACATGATTTACACAGGAAATCTAGAGCTAACAGATTTCAAGCATGCCATGCAATCTGAATTTGAGATGACAGATCTTGGCATCATGAAATATTTTTTAGGCATTGAGGTTCATCAATCAGCCAAAGGTATTTTTGTCTGTCAGCAAAAGTATGCAACAGACATTCTCAAACGGTTTCACATGGAAGGATGCAATCCAGTGGAAACCCCCATACCATTAGGCACAAAATTAAGCAAGAAAGATGAAGGTCCCACATTGGACTCTACTTTATACAAAAGTTTAGTTGGCAGTTTGTTGTATCTTACAGCAACTAGGCCAGACATCATGTATGCAACCAGCCTTGTTCCAGATTCATGGAATCACCCAAGGATTCACACTGGAAAATGGCAAAACGAATTTTGAGATATGTAGCAGGAACACTACATTTTGGTTTATGGTACACTACATCTAATTGTAATCAACTTTCTGGTCATACAGATAGTGACTTTGCAGGCAGCCTGGATGATAGGAAAAGCACATCAGGATATGTTTTTCAACTGGGCACGAACCTTATTTCATGGGCATCGAAGAAGCAGCCAATAGTATCAATATCTTCTGCAGAGGCAGAGTATGTAGCTGCTACCTCAGCTTCATGTCAAGTTGTGTGGCTGAGAAGATTATTGAAAGACATGTCACAAACAGAAAAGGATCCAACTCCTATTTTCTGTGACAATACATCAGCAATTGCATTTTCTAAGAACCATGTGTTTCACAAGAAAAGTAAACACATTGACACTCGGTTTCATTTCATACGCAAGCTAGTCAATAATGGTGACATTGCACTACAATTTTGTGGTTCTCGAGATCAGCTTGCTGATATCTTCACCAAGCCACTAGGAAAGTCAGTTTTTGATTTTCAGAGACAGCACTTAGGCATAGTCAGTGCTGATGATTGTAACTGTTGAGTCTAAGAGGGAGTGTTAAATATATTGTACCCTCAACAGTTTGACTGTACACTGCTAGCTATACTGGATAGTTGTACTTTCTATTTTTGTCTTGCTTGAGCATATATAGCTCAATCATCTTACATTGTAATGAGTTCTAGGTTCGGTACTTCTTCATACATTTGAATATATTGTTCTATTCTCTTCTCTCTGCATTTCTCTTTGCTTCACAATTTATCACCACCAACGGCATTCCCACAAATTTGTGTAATGTGTGCCATTGTGAATTGTGAACAACTGTAGCATTGGTTGACTGTCATGTCTGCCCTGCATTGGAACAGGCCATATATTTGGTCAGGACTTTGGCCATACACAGAAATGTTAAACCCAGTCGGGTTCGTGCGTTGAAGAAGCATATCAAGACTATATTCAGATTGCTTTCAAACTGGCTGCCATTTGTATAGTTAAAGTTCTTGTGACATATAGTTGTCGGCAGCTGTGCGTTGCAAATCTGTCCATGAAAAGTGATGATCAGAGCAATAGTTATGGTAATGGTATGGCGGATCAAGAGAGAACTTGCAGAATCCTTTCTATGAAATTTCATATTCATCAAAACTTTGATCGCCATTGGACAGTGGAGAGCTAACAGTGCATAAAGATGAGAATAATCCTCCCTGAGTTTAGTTCCGGTTTTGAACAGAGAGATGGTGAGGGTCGTATTTTCACTATACAGCTTTTGTGGAGTACGTTAATAATATGTACTGTGGAATATATTTTATATTAAATAATATATATCTCAATATATATTATTAAAGTAATGTGAGATGTATATTTTCATTGAAGACAGTGTTAAAATTTTAATTAAAATGGGTATAGTATGTATATTTTCTTAAATTTTAGCAGTCAAATAGTTGTATAGAGGTATCACATAGGGGTACCAAACACCAATTTAATGTTGACTTTTCTTAAAAACAATTATTATTAGTCATTTACCTATAATTTTAAAGAAAAATATTAATAGTGTTAAAAATAGGGCAGACTATTAAAAATATTAATAGTGTTAAAAATGTTGCTAATATCTTTTTAAAAGAAGTTGCACGCTTGCATGGAATTCCTAAGACAATTGTTTCTGATAGGGACCCGAAATTCACTTCGAATTTCTGAAAATGACTGTTCAAAGGATTCGGAACGAATCTGAACTTTAGTACAACATACCATCCCGAGTCTGATGGACAGACAGAGAGAGTGAACAGAGTAATAGAAGACATGCTGATAATGTATGTGATGGATAAACCATCAAGGTGGGAAGAGTACCTGCATTTGGTAGAATTCGCCTACAATAATGGGTATAATGCATCATTGAAGATGAGCCCATTCGAAGCACTTTATGGAAGAAAGTGCAACACTCCAGTGAGCTGGGATAATCCAGCTGACAGAGTAGTAGTTGGACCTGAGCTACTCCAAGAGATGGAAGATCAAATGATAAAAATCATACAGAATCTAAAAGCTGCCCAAGACATGCAGAAAAGTTACGTTGATAGTAACAGAACCCATAGAGAATTCAAAGTGGGTGACCATGTTTTCCTGAAAGTGAAAATTAACAGGAGTTGCCTGAAGCTGGGAAGTTGCGCCAAGTTGGCAGCAAGATTTTGTCGGCCATTTGAGATCCTGGAAAGGATTGGTCCAGTTGCATACATGCTTGCATTACCTGCATCTATGACTGTACATAATGTGTTTCATGTTTCACTACTCAAGAAATATGAACCTGATGCTAAACATGTTATCGATTGGAATGTGATTCAGGTGGAACCAAAAGGTGTCCTATAAGTACATCCTGTACGCATATTGGACAAGAAAAGCAAACAGCTCTGGAATCGAGCTATAGAGCTTGTAAAGGTCCAGTGGACCTGGTACGGTCCTGAGGACGCGACATGGGAGCATGAAGAAGTTATGCGGGCAGAGTACCCGCATCTTTTTGAAAATTTTCAAAGACATGCAGAGACAGTATAAGTTGCACTAAGGATAGTGCAAAAATAAGGGGAGGGGAATTGTAATGTCCCCAAGGCCGAGCCCTTTGTAAATCTGAAGTATGAAATGAACTTTAAATATGTTTTATAGGCTGGTGAGCCAAGTTCTTATAAGCTGGAGGCTTATGTGTTTGTTAGGCCAGGAAGCCTAAGGGTTTGAAGGCCAAGAGCATGTTGTTGTACTTGTATGTATGCAGAACAATTAATAAAATATAAACACCACCAGGTGCAGACCGACCACGATGAATGAGTGAAGGGGGACTAAGCATCCACAGAGTGGGCAAGGAATTAGGGGCTGGAAGGTGGGAAAGGGGCTAAGTGTTGAGCCTAGGGGCTAAGCCTAGGGGGCTTAAGCCTGGAAATAATATTTTAATATTATTCTAAAAGATATGTGCATCATATGTTTTTATCCTAAGTCCTTTTGGAAGGACACGTGATTTCCCAAGTGGTGGGAGGAACGCGTGCTGGTGGAACACATGCAGATCCATGTGTGACAAGTGTCAACCCTAGTGCATGCGAATAAAACGGCCAGGGTGAGCCGTGAGAAGGTTCCATTCCCATTCCACCAGATTTTCGGAATGCGTACAGAGCTCTGAGCAGTATGACCAACCCGACTCCTGTAGAGAACCTTCGTGACACCTGTGACTCGAATGTCTGTGTCTGATTCTGAGAAAACCCGTGCGTGTAACCCCAGCCTATGAGAAGCCTGTGTTGATTTCGGGAAAGAGTCTTTTGCTTGTTCGGGAAAGCTGAGCGAGCCTATGCGAGCATTCCCTGTTCCGAAGTCGTGACTGTGAAGCCATCCTGTGATTGTCGAACTAGTTTTTGGAAAGCCTGTGTCTGTTTTCCCGTGGGGTTGTTGAGACTATGCAGTACTGGACTGCGTGAGGCTTGTTGGCCTATGAGCGACTCCCTCCAGGTGAGAGAGTGCGCAGGGGAAGGAGAGAACTCCTGGAAGGAACCCTGTAGCTACCATAGAGCCCGGAGACTTCCGGTCTAGTCTGTTCCTGTAACCCAAGGTAAGGGAGATTAGTAGCCGAAGGACTGTCCAGGTGACAGAGAAGGTGCATTTTCTTGGGGTGGAACGCGCATGTGGGGAATGAGGGTCTGTGGGTAGTGAGCGTGGGAGATTCCTGGGAGAGAATTCTATCCTTGTGGTTGTGTGTGACTGTTTTCCCTGTAACCTCAGCCTGAGCCTAGATTCCTTGCCTTGGGGTGGAGCTTAGTCCCAGCTCGGGGGTGACCCACTGCTGAGTTGATGAGCAGTGCAGTCTAAGGCTAGGAGGTTCGTGGAAGGCCTTCATTTGGTTGGTGGATTCCACCATTGTTATAAGATAAGTGTCTAACTATGTTTTATCACATTTTATCATGTCTCTACTGTATATGTTATCATGTTTTCGGCTGTGTATACGAATTAATATGGAATGCTATGGATTGTTTAATTATAGTAGTAATGATATGTTTTACTCTAAGTTAAATGTGTTTAATTGTTTAAATGCATGGGATTTATAATATCTGTATGAGCTTTGTACAAATGGTGTGTACAATTGGTATCAGAGTGCGAGTAAGCCCAGAGTTTTCGAAATGGGTGCGCTACAAATTGGTATCAGAGCCAATGTGTTATTTCGCATAGTAACACCTACATGGTAGTGAGTGTAAAGGGGTGTTACAAAAATTACCCCAAGGACATATAAAGGTGGTCTTATGTTGGTCTACTAGTTTGATCTAAATTGATTATAGCCAAAGAATCCATCATTGAAGGAAAATATTTCACTCCTAGCACACTCATTGATAATTTGATCAATGAATGGGGTAGGATAACTATCCTTTGGGAAAGATTTGTTGAGATCCCAAAAATTAGTACAAACCTTAATGGTACATTGTTTCTTTGCAACCAGAATCAGATTTGAAACCCATTCGGTCAACAAAATGAATAAATAAAATCAACATGAAGTCACTTCTCTACATATACCTTAATGGAAGCTTCATTTATTAGGTTGAGTAGTTCCATCTTTTTCTCATTTTCCACAATCTGAGTATCAATGCCTGACATTTCTTTATAAGTCCAAGTGAAAACGTCACAGAACTCCTTAGACATGGTAGTATAAAGTTCAACTTATTGAGGAGAACAATCTAAACCTATGGATATGTGCTCAATGACACCTTCCTTCACTAAGATATCAATGGTATCATATTCAAAATATTTTCCAAATTCCCTTGTGAATACACATCATGCATTAGAATGGGGCATTAGCACCACTCAATATCATTAGATGAATCTAGGTTTTTTGAGCCAACCTTTAAAGTCCCTGGTTCAAGAAGAAATAATGGTCAATAATGCATATCTTCTCATGGTATATCATCCATATTCATGGATTCAAGGATATCCTCATCCAAAGGTAATTCAACATCCAATAAATCATGTTAACTGGGAGGGTTAGTGACCCATATGGGAAAAGTAAATTGATCATATTCTATATCATGACACAAATTTTGATCAACATCAACTATTTTCATAGGGATTGCTTGATAAGAAATGTCCACCATACTCAATGGCATACTCATTCCAAATGACTCTATTTCAGAAGGGTCAGGTAATACCCAATGATATTGATTGACAACTAAAACATTGGAAGGAATCTAGTGTTGAAGCGCATGATTCATAATTGAACTAGAAGCAGAGGAAAAACATTGTGATTCAATAGTACCCAAAGAGATCATACATATAGGAGTTGAGTTTGAAGAACTGATTGGTAGAGGCAGGGTGAATGCACCCATAAAAAATGAATCTTTAAACATGCCAACACTAATACTATCATAATCACCCTTGGAATCACCAACAAATGGAATATTTGAACTGATGTTAGTTCTGGAATTGAGCGTACAATAAGAGAGATGATATATAGTAACATTTTTTCCTTCATGAGGAAAGTGGAGCACTCTAAATACCAAAGACACTACCACCATCATCATGTAGAACCAACTATTCCCTAACAAAATATTATACTCTAGAAGGGCATCAACTAGTTCAACCTCAATTGAAATAGTCTTTTCACCTAAATCAATAGGAAATACAACAATGATTCCATGGGGCTTAAATCTATGGCCATTAAACACTCTCAACACATTTGACTAGACAATCTTTAGAGAACCTAGGGCTCTCCAACATGATAAAAACATGATTCAAGTGGATTCTCCTTAATCAATAACACATCTAAAGATGTTTGTCCCACACAAAGATACTTGGACCTAAAAATATATTTGGTGGGGAATCTTAGGTCGAATCTAGTCAATGTCAAATGTACTTATATGAGTATTTGAGGGATTAACATCACAAATTGGGATCAACAATGTTTTTTTCTACATGGGGCATCTTTGAAGGACCTCTAGGACAAACATAACATAAGGTGCTTGGGCCAAACCCTCAACAATATTATAATTATGAGTGCCTTGGACATTGGGGTTGTGTGTAGACCTTCATAAAACACCCTTGTGAGGATGAATCAATGTATAAATGAATGGCCTCTCAATTTGTAGAGGGCCAACATGATAATATGAATATGAATCCATATCAATAGGACCACACTCATAATTTTTGTAATTACAAGATCTTATCTAAAGATAAATCGCTTGGTCACACATGTAGATGTTAGCATTCGTGATGTTTTCCCTTGTGAGGAACTTCCCTATGTTCCCCCTAGCATAGGTGGAGGTGATCCAGATGAATATAGGTGGCCACCCACCTTTTCGAACTGGCTCAAAACAATTTTCTCGCAATTTTGGTAATTTACTATTTTTAGCAGTTTTAAACTTCTGCGGCCATTTTGAGGGCCTAAATGAAGGTTTTTCGGGATAGATCTTCTCAATGATAGTCGAAGGCTTGGATTGAGCCCCAAAAATGAATCTCCTCGACGATATATTTCCAACGAGCTATCGTGGGCCCCAAACAGAGATCGTATGCCAAAGTTACACCCCGGGAAGTTGATACACCAAACTACCCAAAACGGGGTCCACAAAACTGTTGGATTTTCATCTTCCGGGGTTAGGGTTTTGGATTTTCTTTATGATAAAAATGCCTTTGGATCCTCATTGTAAAATCATATTCTTATGAATACGAGTAGCGGACACATCTCTTCTCAGAGATAAGCTGCCACCATTCTAGCGAGTCTTTCACTCTCTATTTTTACAGTCTTTGTACATTTTCGCTCATTAATAGAAAATTGTGTATTACTATATCTCTGTTTTTATGGTTTCATCTCTGATACATTTCTGTTATATTATTGGACATCCGAGGTATCTCTGTACATTGATTTATTATATCTCCGCTCTCATTTCGTGCCAAAAATAATCTAGATCAAGAGGGATCATCGCAACTGTCTATTACTACTAGAGTGGAAAATGATTTGTTAGGAATGTAGGTTGTTGTTGGGATCCTCGCTAGGATAAATATCAATGAGTCTCATCCATATAAGGACACTAGTGGGTAGGATGGTCTCTAGTACAAATCTTGCATGGAAAATCCATCTTATTTGTCTCTTTGGTTCCCCTCACATAAGCATCCTGATAAAGGGAAATCCAATACCCAACAATATAATTCTTCTTATTGTTCCTCTTTTTAGCTCTAGGTTGTTGAGCATTATTTGGATTTATTGATTGTATCAAATGAACAACAAAGGTTTGGGTATGGACTGGGGCATTTTGAGATGCCATCACAATTGTAGGTGGATTAGAAGATATGGACATCTAATCCATTTTTTCTATCAACTGGCCAATAGAATCATGGGAAATAGAACCAATCATTCCTTCAAAATGTGGTCCTAGGGAAGGTTTAAGAGGATATATTAATAGCCTAGGAACATGAAGGATCAATTCATATAAAGTGTCTGACTGAATAAATCAAGTCAACTTTTTGAGCACATAAAATCACTTGATCTTCTGTTAAATTTCTTGGCATAGCTACATCCTTCGTGATATTAGTCAATAACAACTTCACAAACCAATCCATTAGAAATTGATCTAGAATTTCATATCTAATGAGTCTACACTGCCTTCTCCATTCATGGATATGATCAAAAATATGTTTGGTGATATTTTGATGTAGGGACGCCAAAAATTTGGTTTCAAATTCATAGTGAATTGGGAGTTGGAAATGTGTCAAAAAGGCCATTGCCAAAGATGAAAAATCATTAAATGAATCATGTAGTAGTTCAATATATCGCTTTATGGTGCTCCTTGTTAGGGTTCGCTAAATAAATGCTACATGATGCTATCATCCACTAAGGACTTAGATGAAAACCATAGGTGGAACACCATGAAATGGGTGGAAGGATATTCTTTAGGATTTATGTCAAATCTATATTCAATGGTAATTTTGTAGGAATGGTTGGCCATGTGGGTTGATGGTTAATGGTCTTGTTTGTTAATCGAGATAAAATTGGTAAATTCAAGGTAGCCAAGAAAGGTAAATGAGTAATGGTGAACGAATTATAGTTGATGAATGACAGGCCTTGTAGTCTAGATGGATTCATAGATCCCTCCATACTACTTTTCCTAGGGACATTGTTGCCCCCAGTAATAGTGGAAAAATAAACTGTTGGGATAGATCTAGGACTGAAGTTCCAACCAAAAGGAAAAACATCATTAAGTATAACAAAATTACCAATGGGTATACTATAAATAGGTGGAAACTAGCTTCCAACATTAAAACCATGGATTTGTCCCCCATTAAAAAAAAATCTAGATGTAGGCACTTGTGATGTCACAGTGGGAGTACTAAATATAGGTAAACTAGTGGAAAGAATGATTAGTGGTATTTCGCAGATAGGAACACCTAATGTCTGAGGCATAGAAATGGAAGTGGCTACCCCACTTGTTGGTGGAATGGAATTTTCCATAGTGATTCCTCTTGATGCATTGGGGGAAGTGGAAATAGGTCATCACATGTTGGATGACCCTCTAATGCCTTACATAGAGTGAGAACTATTCAAAAAGGAAAAAGGATCACCAAAATGAGGTCCACCCAACTGGCTAAGTAAAAGGTCTAAAACCTTTGTCAAAGGAGGGTTGAAATTAGTTGGACAATGTTTGTAGATGACTTTGATCTCCACATGTTCAACCTCCACTGGATCTAATGAATGAGTCTCAACTATGACTATGTTTATGTCATCCTGTGTGGACAATTGTTGTCATGTGATGGCTAGCAATTCCTCTATTTCTAGAGGAAACCCTTGTTGTCTATGAGATTTATGAGGAGCATAGTCAGCCATGATGGAATATTTGTTTTAATAAAAACAATCTAAGGCAAACTAGACACAATTGTACATAGATGAAACCCTGGAAAATCTATGGGATCCAACAAACAATAAATTAATAATCAAAGGGGGTTCCTGGAAACCAATATGGGATTATGAGGACCCATGACTATTTAGAAAAGGTGTGAGAGATAGTTACAGTAACCTTCATGCAACAATCACCCAAGGTGAAATTACCCTTGTGAAGACATGCACCCTCCATGGGAGATGAAATGAAGATTAAGTGTCTACCTTAGGCACCAAAAGTACTTCCCAGTCGTAGTTACCCATGCGATGCCCTAGGAAAATCCACTAAGTTTACCACTTCGCAATTGATGGCCAGGGAACAGTCGTGAACCAAGACTATGCATATGGGAAAGGAATACAAGACTAAGTCCTTAGTTTGAAGATATAGAGAAAAATGGTGTCACCCTGATGGCTTTCCACTTCAATACGGAAACCCTGTACATGCAATGACCCCACCAAACAAGTGAAGAGAGGAAATGGGCTCCACTTTCCTAGCTTGACTGTAGTGTTTGAAAAATGTGTTAGATTTGTTTTCCCAGAAAGCGCTCCTTGCTACTAATGGATTTCTCTCTCTTTACTTAATTACTAGTTTGGTTAAATGTGGTCTTCTAGAATGTACTCTACAATCCTACACCTAGTCCCTTAGAACTTAGACTAATGTGTGTTTTCTATAAAGGAAACATCTAGTTTTATTTAAATAAGCATTCATTTTTATGTTTATTGTTTACTCAAACATGTGGAGTGGACTTTGGGTCCATGTTCTTAACTCTTTCAATCCAAAGAATTAATCAAGATACTAAAACCGTAAAAAAATGAAATTTCATTTCCTTTAGATGAAATCTATGTATGAAAGGGAGCAAGGGGTTTCTTTTTCACAATCTGGAAATGGAAATGTAGAAATCACCCTTAAATAAAACTACCAAAACATATCCTTTAAGAACTTTTAAGATTTCTTAAAATCAAACCAACTCCAGCAATACAATTTTTCAAAAACCACAAATACCTAAAAAAGATATGAAAAGATGTAATGAAACTCTTTTCTAACTCACTTGCGACTCAAATGAGCCAAAGAATGCAAAACACAAGATGATTTGAAAGTTGAAATGTAGTTCATTTTAGCCCATTCACGATTCAAATGAGAAAAAGAATGCAAATCTCCAAAATGATAGAAAATGTAATGTAAGTCTCTTTAACCCTCCAAAATGATAGTAATGTAATGTAATGATAGACTATTTTCCAAGTTCGCTACGCAATCTGCTACGTTTTTTGCTGTAGGTTATTGTTGCATAACATACTTGTTGTGCAAGGGTGACAGAGTGTCCAGAAATGAACATGATGACTCATCACAACCATATGGTCAAATTTTGATCATAATGAATGATTGTAAGGAATATTTTGGTTACGATTATGATTTGGCAAAGTCGGATTTTCTATTTTTAGTGAATCTGTTGAAGTTATTGTTCTCTTTCAAAGAAAACAGATTCATGATCCTAGGAGGGAGTAGTTCGACCCTAGCAGCCAAGGGTGACATTAGTTTTCTATATATGGGGATCATTCTCATGTAAACAGGGTTGGTTGGAAAAATAGTGTAGACAATGACTATTGATTGTATCTTTTTGATCAGATTGAAACTTAGTGCAAAAATCCTGAAGCTTTGATGAAAAGATTCTAACGGTGGCAGTCTGATGTATTGCATTCTTTCTTTGCGTATGTTCTTTCCTATGCTCTTTATATTCACATATATTTCTGTCTAAATAGGAATGTATTTTTGAACCTGGGATTTGCTGCGCAACGCCCCAGGATTCACGCGATTTAGACAAACTGTCTTTCCTCTAAGTGAACTCTGAATTCATCCTCAGCGGTGCTCCAAGTCGCTTCCACTATTTTTCTCTCGCCACACACAACGATTTTTAACTGAAGACTGTTGGTCATTTAGCCTTTATCCTCTCGAGTTCAATCACCAAGTCATTTGTTTCTATCGTTTTCTTAAATTGACTCCATCACCCAATGGCACTTTGTCTCTTGCTTGTCCTACCATACCTTTTAAAACAAAAATAAACTTGTCCTATTGCACAATTTGACCTATGTGCATTTATTGATGAAATATTTGAGTTATTACGAGTCATTAGATATATGAGAGAGCCCTCTCTGGTTGTATAGTTAAGAATACAATCTAAAGTTAGTTGAAACAGTTACCTCTGTCATTTCTTCTCTTAGCCAAACAAATTTACAGAGTGCTAACACACCCAACTGACTAAGTAAAGGGTTTAACATTTTTTTCAAAGGAGAGTTGAAATTAGTTGGACGATGTTTGTAGATGACGTTGATCTCCACATGTTCAACCTCCATGAGAGCGATGAGGAGCATAGTCAACCATGATGAAATATTTGTTTTAATAAAAATAAGCTAAGGCCAACAGACACAATTGTACAAAGATGACACCCTGGAAAATCTATGAGATCCAACAAACAATAAACTAATAATCAAAGGGGGCTTTTGGAAACCAATATGGGATGATGAGGATCCAAGACTAGTTAGCAAAGGTGTGAGAGATAGTTACGGTAACCTTCATGCAATAATCACCCAAGGTGAACGTACCCTTGTGAAGACATGCATCCTCCAGGGGAGATGAAATGAGGATTATGTGTCTACCTTAGGCACCACAAGTACTTCCCACTTGTAGTTACTTATGTGATGCCCTAGGAAAATCCACCGAGTTTACCATTTCGCAATTGATGTTCAGGGAACAGTCGTGAACCAAGACTATGCATATGGGAAAGGAATACAAGACTAAGTCCTTAGTTTGAAGATCTAGAGAAAAGTGGTGTCACCCCAAGGGCTTTCCACTTCAATACAGAACCTACATGCAATGGCCCCACCAAACAAGTGAAGAGAGGAAATCGGCTCCACTTGCCTAGCTTGACTGTAGTGTTTGACAAATATGTTAGACTTGTTTTCCTAGAAAGTGCTCCTTACTACTAATGGATTTGTCTCTCTTTACTTAATTACTAGTTTGGTTAAATGTGGTCTTTTAGAATGTACACTCCAATCCTACATTGGGTCCCCTAGAACTTAGACTAATGTGTGTAAAGAAAACATCTAGTTCTTTTTAAATAAGCATTCATTTTTATGTTTATTTTTACTCAAACATGTGAAATGGACTTTAGTGATGTTCCTAACTCTTTCAATCCAAAGAATTAATATACTAAAAATGTAAAAAAATGAAATTTCATTTCCTTCCGGTGAAATCTATGTATGAAAGGAGCAAGGGGTTTGGTTTCTTTTTCACAATCTGGAAATGGCAATGCAGAAATCACTCTTAAATAAAACTACCAAAACATATCATTCAAGAACTTTTCAGATTTCTTAAAATCAAACTAACTCCAGCCATACAATTTTTCAAAAACCACAAATACCTAAAAATGATATGAAAAGGTGTAATGAAACTCTTTTCTAAATCACTTGCGACTCAAATGAGCCAAAGAATGCAAAACACAAGATGATTTGAATGTTGAAATGTAGTTCATTTTAGCCCGTTCACAATTCAAATGATCAAAAGAATGCAAATCTCTAAAATGATAGAAAAATGTAATGTAAGTCTCTTTAACCCTCTTGCAAAACTTGAAATGCATAGGCCAATCAGTGATCACTACTTACCTTTCGAAGTAGGAAGACATTTTGTTCAACAGGTAGAGGATAAGAAAATCTTCAATTTTCAAGTACAGGACTCGTCCGCAGCTTTTTGTGCAGCGACAAGCAGCCAAATGTGTTTGCCCTTGGGCTGTTGTGCAGTAACACACGAGCGAAGTCTTTCGCTTCACCTTGTGTGAAGGGAACTTGTGGTTAGTTGCGACTTTCTTCAGGAATAGGCGTGAGTGTAGGGGAAAATGAGAGAAGAAAAGTAAAACAACTACCTAGATTTGAATTGAGCTGGCTTGGATGCACTTAGTGTTTGGCAGCTCAAGCAAAACATTGCACATAAAAGCAAAAATTAGTTAGATTAAACATGCATGAAATCAAGATCAGCAAACACATAATTGACAGATTTATGTGGAAACTTAAATTCGAAAAAAAACTACGAGCAATGATTATGGTTCTTTTTTTGTTAAGGGGGGATTACAATAGTCAATCAGGCATACAACCATACTCTCCTCACACAATGTACATTGCACTCACATTGTCATCTACCTCTATGGGTATGCTCGTATATATAACATCTATCACTCAGTTAACATAGTTACACGAACAATTCATAAATAGATTACATGCACATGCATGTGATTGCATAGAAAAAATCTTTAGCATGTTTCCAACACTTTGTAATTAAATTCAAACTTCCTAATTAAATTCACACATTACATAATTTACAAACAGAAGTTTCTGAACTTGAAAAGAGTAATAATAGATTGAAGTTGCTGAAAAAACCCTATAACACTGGAATTATAAAAACTCACCCACCCAAAACTGCATATCTACCAAAAACCCAAAACTTAGAACATCTAAACTACCACCAAAATAAATATAATTAAACAAAATTCACCTATTATAAATGATGGATCCTTGGATCCTTCATACTTAGTTGCATAGATCGTCCTTCATTTGATTGGCATCATACTTCAACAAATTGATCAGTATGTACTTACAAACTAGAAAAGTCACCATAGCCCCACTGTATTCATAGTCCTATACCATTGAAGGGAAGTGCAGTCTGCAACAAAGATTAGGCACTTTCCGGAATCGCAACCTTGAGGTTCAGACCAGAATTACCTGTATCTAGCTTCTTGCTTCATTATTTATAACTTGATCTTTACGACACCGAAGTATGCTTGCCAACTTCCAGGTTCATACCGGAATTACATGTATCCTACCTACTTTTTCTTCGTTATCTTACAAGACGGAAGTACTCTTCCCAACGTCCAGGTTCATACCGCAATTACATGTATACTTTTGCTTGATTAAACATAACTCGATCTTACAACATGAAAGGATGTATATAGATAAAATATGTGAAACAAATAAATCGGTGAGGCTACGCTCACTTCTATGTTAAATGAAGATGGATTATATTCTTATATAGGAAAAGATTCCATCAAGTAGGTTACATACAAACCAAAAACAACTAGACTTTTAACTAAGAACTGACTCTTAACACATCTACAATTGACTCTCACAACTGAAGCTTATAACTGTTGCTTACAGCTGATACTTACTCTATTATTTTCAAGTATGTTACTTACAACTGGTGCTTACTCCATTATTTCCAAGTTATATTTGATACAAAGCAATTACCTCCGTAACAATTCAGTAATTGATGAAGGGGATGACATCGTTGCAGAAGCATGTGACAATCCAGAGCCCGAACTAGTGGACTTCGTATTTTGAGCGAAAACAACTGGCTCTGTGGGATCCGGTAACGTTGTGACAGAATCAGTGGAAAGCATCATAGTGACCGTAGACATTGGTGGACGAAGTGATGAGTCGGCTTGTGTGCAGGAAAGACCGACATGGATGCATCTCAACGCCTCCCCCACATCACATGTTTCAATTATTGCTCGATCAATAATCTGCTTACCATTTCCTCCTCCGTATAACTTCCATGCCTGCATCATTCCAACGGGCAGTCATTTTAATTAAATCGGCCTTATTTTAGTTTTATTGTGGATTAGTATGAAGTCAATAGACGAGGTGTTCAGTTCATATCAAAATATATTAACTGTGAAACCGCTACTCTCCTACTTAGTTAAACCGTTACTCAGATTAACATAATAACATGGTCTCGATAACTTAGTTATGCTCAGTTGGATACAGCGACGGAAACTGAATCTCACCCATCCCAAAAGCATCTGCATTTCAGGTGAGAGATTATAATCAGTGTTCTTTCTTCCTGCGACAAGTTCCAGAAGAAGAACACCAAAACTATAGACATCAGCTTTTACAGATAACTGCCCATGCAAAGCATACTCTGGTGCCATGTATCCGCTGCATATCGAAATTACAGTGTGTGAGGGAAAGTTGAAGAATTTAGTAATTATAAAATAAAAAGGACACCCTAATCCTGAAATCTAGAAAATAAAAAGTTGACCGATCGATAATGTAAATCCACAGAAACAAACATTGGCATAAAGTACGATTACAATTCTGTCCATTCTCTTTGAAACCAAATCAGCATAGCGTAAAACATATCCATTCCTAATTGTTAAAAGCTTTGGACACTGTATGAGAACGACGACTATTAAAATCTTACCAAGTTCCAGCAACTTTTGTGTTGACGTGACTTTCGTCTTCATTAAAAAGTCTTGCTAAGCCGAAATCTGCTATCTTAGGATTCAGGTTTTCGTCCAACAAAATATTGCTAGCTTTAATATCACGATGAATAATCCGCAGTTCAGAATCTTGGTGAAGATAGAGAAGTCCACGAGCTACTCACAGTATGATGTTGTAACGCTTCTGCCAATCAAGCTGGATGCGTTTGTTTGGATCTGTATCCATATCCACACCAATTAATTATCACGAACTAAATAAGTCTGTTAAAACACATTTTTTATCTACATACATGATAAAATGGAAGTTACTCACCGAAGAGGATTTTATCGAGGCTCTTATTCGGTAAGTATTCATAGACAAGCAATCTTTCTGATCCCTCTGCGCAACAGCCCATCAACTTCACAAGATTTCTATGTTGAATTTTGGCCACTAATTTAACTTCATTCAGGAACTCTCTCTTTCCTTGCATAGATTTTAAGGACAACTTCTTCACAGCGATTTCTTTTCCATCAGCAGTAGCTCCCTAAGAGATTCAGCGAAAACATCCGTTTGAAAATTTTGAAAAGTATTTAAGCTTAATTGCCGTCCTACAACATTTTTTTCAAGCTGGCACTAGAATTTAAGATTGTAAAAACTAATAGAAGCTTTCTTTGCCTCTGTAACCTTGTATACAGGGCCAAATCCTCCCTCTCCGAGCTTGTTATCATCATGAAAGTTTTGCGTAGCAGCTTGCAATGCTTCCATCGTAAATGATATTTGCCCATCACGAATGATCGGTGTCTCTTCCTCGACTTGCCCATGACCTATAAAATAGGCAAAATAGACGACCAGCTCAGAAAATATTAGGGCAAAAGTTGAATGGTGCTTAATTTGTAACTGGCAATCATTTCGTAGGTTTCTTTAACAATCCATGGCACATACCATATGAACACTGGCACATACCCAAGGCTGGGTGTAATCATATCCACCGTTTGTGTTCAGTGGATCAAACCTCAGGATTTAGATGGGTATGCTAATCAATAATTTGCTGAGATAAGATTTAGTGGTTAATTTATGGGAGTTTTTTAGTCTTGGTTCAGATTGGATTCTGAGGCGATGGTGGGATCGTCGGTGTTTTAAGAATCCTCTACTGTGACACTAAGTTTAAACGGTATTTTAGAAAATGAGTACAGAACTAGAACCAAAAAATTAAAAGGTGTTACTGTGAAGAAAACAATACCTTCACATCCCCTTCGAAATATGGAAGACTTCAGTCTTCTCCTCGTTGCAAACACGCATACGATCAAGACCAGAACCAAGCCACCCACAACACCTAAAATTATGGGTGTTTTGTTTGAAGACTTATCTCTACTACTAACCGGTGGTGTTTCCACAGGGGGTGGTGCAAGCTCAGTGGAATTAACCGGTGGTGTTTCCTTAGTGGGTGGTGCAAGCGCAGTGGAACTCATGAAAGGAGATAATCCATAACGAACTATGCAGTTCTGCCCCCAAAGCTGAACTCCTTCTGTTGCAGGAGAAGATGTAAAAATATAATTGATTTTATTCGACAGACATGTTGTGCAGTTGTCGGTAGATAGATCTCTCGT
>JASDQU010100328.1:86001-139243 GCA_032191745.1 Picea mariana | reverse complement strand
TTAGTTTAGTTTTATTGTGGATTAGTATGAAGTCAATAGACGAGGTGTTCAGTTCATATCAAAATATATTAACAGTGAAACCGCTACTCTCCTACTTAGCTAAACCGTTACTCAGATTAACATAATAACATGGTCTCGATAACTTAGTTATGCTCAGTTGGATACAGCGACGGAAACTGAATCTCACCCATCCCAAAAGCATTTGCATTTCAGGTGAGAGATTATAAGCAGTGTTCTTTCTTCCTGCGACAAGTTCCAGAAGAAGAACACCAAAACTATAGACATCAGCTTTTACAGATAACTGCCCATGCAAAGCATACTCTGGTGCCATGTACCCGCTGCATATCGAAATTACAGTGTGTGAGGGAAAGTTGAAGAATTTAGTAATTATAAAATAAAAAGGACACCCTAATCCTGGAATCTAGAAAATAAAAAGTTGACCGACCGATAATGCAAATCCACAGAAACAAAGATTGGCATAAAGTACGATTACAATACTGTCAATTCTCTTTGAAACCAAATCAGCATAGAGTAAAACATATCCATTCCTAATTGTTAAAAGCTTTGGACACTGTGTGAGAACGACGACTATTGAAATCTTACTAAGTTCCAGCAACTTTTGTGCTGACGTGACTTTCGTCTTCATTAAAAAGTCTTGCTAAGCCGAAATCTGCTATCTTAGGATTCAGGTTTTCGTCCAACAAAATATTGCTTGCTTTAATATCACGATGAATAATCCGCAGTTGAGAATCTTGGTGAAGATAGAGAAGTCCACGAGCTACTCCCAGTATGATGTTGTAACGCTTCTGCCAATCAAGCTGGATGCGTTTGTTTGGATCTGTATCCATATCCACACCAATTAATTATCACGACCTAAATAAGTCTGTTAAAACACATTTTTTATCTACATACATGATAAAATGGAAGTCACTCACCGAAGAGGATTTTATCGAGGCTCTTATTCGGTAAGTACTCATAGACAAGCAATCTTTCTGATCCCTCTGTGCAACAGCCCATCAGGTTCACAAGATTTCTATGTTGAATTTGGGCCACTAGTTTAACTTCATTCAGGAACTCTCTCTTTCCTTGCCTAGATTTTAAGGACAGCTTCTTCACAGCGATTTCTTTTCCATCAGGAGTAGCTCCCTGAAAGATTCAGCGAAAACATCCGTTTGAAAATTTTGAAAAGTATTTAAGCTTAATTGCCGTCCTACAACATTTTTTTCAAGCTGGCACTAGAATTTAAGATTGTAAGAACTAATAGAAGCTTTCTTTGCCTCTGTAACCTTGTATACAGGGCCAAATCCTCCCTCTCCGAGCTTGTTATCATCATGAAAGTTTTGCGTAGCAGCTTGCAATGTTTCCATCGTAAATGATATTTGCTCACGACTGATTGGTGTCTCTTCCTCGACTTGCCCATGACCTACAAAATAGGCCAAATAGACGACCACGTCAGAAAATAATAGGGCAAAAGTTGAATGGTGCTTAATTTGGAGCTCGCAATTATTTCGTAGGTTTCTTTAAGAATATCTGTGAAAAATTGTGTTCGAAAAGTAATTTTTATTAAAAGGCTGGGTAATCCATTAATTCTCTGTGTGCGCGCCTGTGTAACGGTGTATTAAATTTACCAATTAATGTGTGTGCGCGCCTATGTGTATGTACTGGTATATTAATTATAATAGTGTACTGAATATGGGCACTGGGTGTTCATTTTTATAGTGTATTGAATATGAGCACTGACACATATCCACCGTACCTTTGTGTTCAGTAGATCAAACCTCAGGATTTAGATGGGTATGCTAATCAATAATTTGCTGAGATAATTTATTGGAGTTTTTTAGTCTTGGTTCAGATTGGATTCTGAGGCGATGGTGGGATCGTCGGTGTTTTAAGAATCCTCTACTGTGACACTAAGTTTAAACGGTATTTTAGAAAATGAGTACAGAACTACAACCAAAAAATTAAAGGGTGTTACTGTGAAGAAAACAATACCTTCACGTCCCCTTCCAAATATGGCAGACTTCAGTCTTCTCCTCGTTGCAAACACGCATACGATCAAGACCAGAACCAAGCCACCGACAACACCTGAAATTATGAGTGTTTTGTTTGAAGACTTGTCTCTACTACTAATCGGTGGTGTTTCCTTAGTGGGTGGTGCAAGCGCAGTGGAACTCATGAAAGGAGATAATCCATAACGAATTATGCAGCTCTGCCCCCAAAGCTGAACTCCTTCCGTTGCAGGAGAAGATGTAAAAATATCATTGATTTTATTCGACAGACATGTTGTGCAGTTGTCGGTAGATAGATCTCTCGTGCACTGGACCAGACCATAAATCTTTCGAGACAACGAGTCTACAGTTGTACCGAAAGCAGATCGTTTCGTTCCATTTGCAGCTTCAGTTGACAATTGGTACAAGAGCTTCTCAACAGCAGCGTCAAAGCCAGCAGGTTTGGAGCTATTGCCCTCCAGGTAGGTATAGCCTACATCCTCGTCCAGTTGTCCGATGAAACTATAGTTTTCATAACGTAAGAAGCACTCAAAAGGCCAGATACTACCACCAACGGTATTCCCGCAAATTTGTCTAACGTGTGTCGTTGCGAATTGTGCACAACTGTAGCATTGGTTGACTGTCTTGTCTGTCCTGCATTGGAGCAGGCCATATATTTGGTCAGGACTTTGGCCATCCACAGAAATGTTAAACCCAGTCGTGGCCGTGCGTTGAAGAAGCATATCGAAAACTTTATTCAGATTGCTCTCAAACTGGCTGCCATTTGTGTACATAGCGTTGTTGTGACATATAGTTGTCGGCAGCTGGGCGTTGCAAATCTGTCTCTGAAAAGTGATGATCACAACAACAGTTAGGGTAATGGTATGGCCGATTTGCAGAGAGCATGCAGAATCCTTTCTATGAAATTTCATATTCGCTAGAACTTTGATGGCCACACTGGAGAGATTGCAATGCATAGAGATATGATATGTTAGGGTGAGTTCATAGATTCAAATTCAACTAGTAGGATATGTATACTTCTTGAAATTTGAATAGTCAAATTTCTGGGAGGGAGTCAATTTCATGTGCTTATTTAAAGTCAAAGAGATGGTGAAGGTTGTATTTTTTGTATTTTCATTTTACAATAGCTTTTTTGTGGAATAGGTTGAAGGCTGTATTTTCATTTTACAGGTTTTGTGAAGTAGGTTAGAATAAGATAAAGATATGTACCTCTTATCAAAACCATTAATACTAGCAACAACTACTTTATAAAAGTGGTTGATATACCTTTATAGACGTCATTTATTCACTTTTTCAAATTAATGGGGTTAACTTATATCAACCACTTTTATAAAGTGATTGTTGTTAGTTGAGACCAACATGCCTTAGGAACCACCATTAATATATTAATACATAATTAATGTATTAATTAATTATTAAATTAATATTATATTAATGTATATAAATTAATGAAATTTATTAGATAATAATAATGTATAAATGTAATCTATTAATTAAAGTATTACGTTACATTATATAATGTAGTTGATTAATTAAAATATGACCTTATATTAATGTATAATGTAGTTGATTGATATATTAATAGTGTAATGTATTAATTAATTAATAAATTTATACATTACTAATTAATACATTGCTAAAATATTATTTCACTAATAAATTAATACATTAATAATGTAGTGATACATTGTATTAATGTAATGTATAAATTAATTTATACATTAATATATAATGTAAGGTATAATAATTAATTTATACATTAATACATTAATTAATTCATACATTAAATATAATATTAATAATGTATTTATTAATATTATTAATACACTAAAATACTAATATCTGTAATTATATTAAAACATAAAGTTAAAGAGATAGTAAAGATTGTATTTTTTGTATTTTCATTGTACAAAAGCTTTTGTGAAATAGGTTGAAGGATGTATTTTCATTTTACAGCTTTTTTGAAGTAGGTTAGAATAAGATAACGATATGTAACTCTTATCAAAACTATTCATACTATTTAACTTAAGATATTAATAGTTAATTTTTGAATATATT
Source organism: Picea mariana (assembly GCA_032191745.1). Taxonomy (NCBI): domain Eukaryota; kingdom Viridiplantae; phylum Streptophyta; class Pinopsida; order Pinales; family Pinaceae; genus Picea; species Picea mariana. Next base: position 135,176 of record JASDQU010100328.1, on the reverse strand, counting down.
TGAAATTAAATAATATATAATTTATATATATATATATAATTGGCATATATTCTATATATGTATAACATTTCACATATAAATGTATACAAATTTATAAATATTTTTTTTAATATAATATATGTATTTAACTATAGTTTATTAGGATAAGTGACACATGGTTTTGAGTTAAGATAAAATGGTAGGTGGCAAAGATGATGTGATTTATAGCACTACCTGGGAGGTCTTGTTAGATGGTTCACTTTCCGCCATCTTCTAGGTTCATGTTTTCCAGAGAGTCCCTTCTTCTCTAGCCTTGAACAAGAGATCTATTGACCATGATACACAAAGGGCTACGCAGGGTAGTATGGCAGGCCTTGAACAAGAGATCTATTGACCATGATGCACAAAGGACAAGAGCTCTATTGACCATGATGCATAAAGGACTACACATGGTAGTATGGCTCATAGGCTCTTGCACTGGTTGATCATTATGAGCCCTTCAATGGATATTAATGATGAGAACAACTTCATCCCAGTGGATATTATGTCCGCGCATGAGAGGAGGATTCAAAAATTTGGTGATTTTTCATCTATGTTTATTCATGTGGTTCACGTTCTTCATTTTGCTTCGAAGTTGGGAGGTTTGCAAAAGTTGGATTTCCCATCTTGGTGAGTTTGCACTTGGAGATTTTGACCCTCATGGAGTCCAAGAAAAGAAAGGTAGGGAAGGAGGTTGGCAATAAAACCAAACCCGCCCTCGTTGCCGAGGAAACAACTAAGCATTATTATTCTGAAGTCGAGGAGGAGGTCAAGGATTTGATGGAAATTTTGGAAGAGGAGGTTCGTTATGTCGGAGTCCATACTGAGGAAAAATGTGTAGATAAGAAAGTGGGGAAATTCATCTGCAACCTGGGTTGCACCAAGAATAGAGACAAAATTCTAGAGGACTATGGAGCTTTATTGGCACATTAAAACTTTAATGGCACAAAGTATGAAGCCGCAGGAGGGAGAAATTTGAAACCTTACTCAGTGGATGGATGTGATGGAGCGTCAGAATAGTCTTTTAATCACGATGACCTCCTGGTTGGTGAAACAACATGGCAGTGTCTTCCAGATTGCAATTGACAATGAAGCATCATCAATAGTTCGACCATCTCCTCCTCCGCATGTACGATTCGTCACGACCAATAGGGGCACCCCAAGTTTATGATATTTATGAATGACACTCAAGATATGGTTTTCAATGTTTTATGTATGGGTCTCTTAGCTTTTATCTCCTAGCCATACTATTATCTCTATACATTTTGTTTATATATAAATAGAAAATTAGATCTAAAAATAAACTATACTTAACCATAATCACTTCAATCATGGTTTGCCACAATCTTTGTTAATTATGATCAATCATGGTAAACTATGTTGGTTGACCTTAATCTATGTGCTCCTCCCTCATCAATAATGCTCTTCCATTTCATGCATATTTTATAATTAAATATATTTATATTTTAATTTGCAAATCCTTTATGTATGTTTATTTATTTTTTATTTTAAATCTTTTAATAATTTGAATTTATATTTTTTTATATATTTAAAAAATTAATCTAATATATATACATGTGTGTTCTTTTATATATATTTTCAACATTAATTAATTAATTAATTAATTTTACACACACACACACACACACACACACACATATATATATATGGAATTCCACTAAATTTAGTAAACAACTTAGAATTCTCATGGACTTAGAATTGTAAGGATAAATGGAGAGAATAAAGATCAAGTAAGATAATTTTGTATATGACAAAATTGATATTCATAAGTATCTTGAAATTGATATTCATCACAAACTCAATTAGAACTATAGCATTGATAAAAGGATAAATAGAGGGCGGAAAGCTTATTATGGGCTTGAAAATAATTGTAAATTAGCACACCTTTGGCTATGGGATAAGAAAAAGATCCTCTTTGAGACTCTTATCACTTCTGTTATCTTATATAGATGTGAATTTTGGGGATGTTCATTGTTCATCTCCACACAATGAATGTGTGATGATGATGGGTGTGATATGAAGCTAGGATCATCTAGACTATTCATCTCCAGATAATGAAGATGAAGATGGGTTTGATGTCAAAGTCCACACACACTCTTCACATTATCTTTGGATAATGAAGATGAAGATGGGTGTGGTGTCAAAGTCCAGACTATTCATCTTCAGAGTATTGCGAAAACTTTAATGAAGATGGGTGTGATGTTAAAGTCTAGAATATTGATTTTTATATAGTGAAGATGAGTATAATAATGATGAATGGGATATGAAGCTAAGATCATCCATTTCCACACAATTAATTTAATGATATTGAGAAAATTTTAATGAAGATAGGCGTGATGTCAAGTCGAGACTAATCATCTCCCAAGAGTGAACATGAGTGTGATAATGATGGATGTGACATGAAGCCAGGACCATCCATCTCTACACAATTTACTAATATTGAGAAAAAAATCAATGAAGATGGGTGAGATGTCAAAGTCAAGATTATGCATCTCCACACAATGAAGATGATTGTGATAATAATGGATTTGATATGAAGCTAAAACCATCCATCTCCACATATTGAAGATTAGGTGTGATATGAAAGAAAGATCATTCATCTTCACAATGTAAAGAGAGGTTAAGGAAAATTTTAATATTCACTTGTAATGAAGATAAGGTAAGGTATGGGAAATATTGAGGAAAGTTTTAATAAAATGTGAAGAGATGTTAAGGAAAATTTTAATATTCACTTGTAATTACGATAAGGTAAGGTAAGGTAGGAGAAATATTGAGGAAAGTTTTAATAAAAATGTAAAAAGATGTTAAGGAAAATTTTAATATTCACTTTGAACGAAGATAAAGTAAGGTAGGCTAAATATAGAGGAAAGTTTTTAAAAAAATGAGATGAAATTACCATATTTTAAGTTGGAAATTTTATAACATATATATTATCGTTAATTAATCTTAGTATATCTGTAACATACCCAACCACCCACAGGCGAGGCTACGCCATTTAATCTGAATTCAACACACCCAACGACGGATAGGCGAGGCACGCTGCAGTCCAGGGACTCAGTTCACAATGACTTATCTCAATTCGAATCACTTTTAAGTTGATTAAGAGACATGAAAACCACATGCAGAAATAAAGATTCATGCCACAACATAAACTAAGTCATGCACAATAATAGCCAGCAAGCATGCATATTCTAAATATTAAATTCAAAGATAAATAAATACACAACATAATAAATCATACACAGGTAAATAACCACAATAGAGAGAACTTATCTTTTCTAAAAAAAAGGACCCCAAGTGGTTGCAGACCAAGGAAATTCCACCCAATCGTAGACACTGTTGTTCCAAGTCTTAGTAGCAATGTCACCCTTGAGCCTAGGATATGAGTTCACAAGGATGGATTTCAGGGTATCACTCGGCTTCCAAATCCATTCATCCCGCAGGATCTCACAGGCCTTTCAACATTCATAATAATCCAAAGTACAACAACTCTTTTTTACCCAATTTGCACAACCCAAGAGAATGGACCCCCTTCACTACCACAGAATCCTTCAGGCTTTCCATCTCCTTCCAGGGCTCCAATGCAGCTGGTCCAAAATCTTCATGTTGGGACTCTCAAGACTCGCAGCTGTAAGAAAAACAAAGCACAAACCAAAGTATATCAGACATGCAAGTCTTGATTCATGGATGGAATACACTAGCAGTCTCTACAACCAACAATAACATGGTTTCTCTTCAACAATTTGTTTTCCTTTCCCAAGCAAAGACATGAATGATGAAATATGAGTGGGTGAAAGAATGGATGGAGTGAAATCCCAAAGAAAGGTGTGAACACTGATAAATTGAGTGAATGAGTGAGAAGAAGAAACCAACAACATAACCCCCACCCTAGACCAAAGATGGTTTTATGTAATTCTTGGAATCAAGGAACCACTTGGCCTTCCTCCCAAGAAGCTCATGTAATTGTTATTCTCCATTAAACAAAATGGGTAAATAAAATATAAAATAAATACTTGTCCCCTTAACCCCCCTCTCTTGTGGAATCATAGCCCCCTGTAACTCTTGTTCTTGTCCGTCTATCAACCAGTGATGTGTTTATTATTAATAATGATCAAACATTATATTTCCTAGGCACACTGGCCACTTTCAAGTGTTTGGGAATCTGTCCTTTCATGAATTAACTAAATACATTATTTAATATGGGGCTGAAAACCCAGGGTTACATCCCCTCCCCCTTATTTTGGCACTGTCCTCAGTGCATATACAAAACAAAAACAAATTTCCAAAATTTATTCAAAAATTCGTGGGTACTTTGCCTAGATGGAATCTTCATGCTACCAAGTAGCATCCTCAAGACCGTAGCAGGTCCACTGGAATTTTACCAGCTCTATAACTCGATTCTGAAGCATTTTGACTTTTTTTTCCAATATTCGCACTGGATGGACCTAAAAGTCTCCCTCTGTCTCTACCTGAATTAGATGTCAATCAATAAGATGGTTAGGATCATGTACATGTATTTTTTAGAAAAGAGACATGAAATACATTATGCACATTCATGGAAGCAGGGAATGCAACTGGCCCTATTCTATCCAATATCTTAAATGGACCACAGAATCTAGCTGCCAGCTTTGTACAACTACCCAACTTCAAAGAGATCTACTTGGGCTTCACTTTTAAAAGCACATGCTCCCCCACTTTAAATTCTCTAGCTGTCATGTTCTTATCTACATAAATTTTCCATCTATCCTAAGCTACCTTTAAATTCCGCTTAATCTTAACCATCTAGTCTTCCATATCCTTGAGCAATTCTAGCCCATGTACCACTTTATCTATTGAATTGTCCCATCTCATTGGAGTATTGCATTTCCTACCATACAAGGCTTCAAATGGGCTCATTTTCAATGAAGCTTGATACCCATTATTATAGGAAAACTCAGCCAAGTGCAAGTAATCTTCCCACTTAGCTGGCTTATCCATCGCATACATTGATCTGGATTTTATGATCAGAACGAAATGAATACAGATTATTAACAGGTTCTTAACAAAAAATAACAGAGATACAGTAAAACTGGTTTTCTATTCAATAACGAAATAAGCTAAAACTGTAAAATGCAGCGGAAACAAGCTTGTTGGAATGGTGGCAGCTTATCTTTGAGAAGAGATGTGACGGCAGCGCGCATTCACAAGAAGAAGGTTAGAATAAGGATTTGAAGGCCTTTCTACAATAAGAAAGAATGAAAAAAACCCTATACATCCAAAAACCTAACCCTAGGAGATGAAGCGCCAAAAGTCATGTGGGCCCCATTTGGGTAAGTTAGTACATCAACTTCCCGGGGTCGTAACTTTTGCATACGATCTCCGTTTTAGGAGTGTGATAGCTCGTTGGAAAGGTATCATTGAGGAGATTAATTTTGGGGGATCAATTATGCCTTTGACTATCATTGAGGAGATGGATCCTGAAAAACCTTCATTTAGGCCCTCAAAATGGCCCCGGAAGTTAAAACTGCTAAAAATAGTAAATTGCCAAAATTGTCAGAAAACTGTTTTGATCCAGTTGGAAAAGGTGGGTGGCCACCGATATCCATATGGATCAATCCTCCCTCCTTAGGAAGAAATGGTCTCCATTGCGTTGAGGTCCCCCATCAGATGAGGAAAATTCTGCTGAATTTGGCCCCGGGTGAGCCACTTGCCTTGGTGCAGGAGCTGCCCTGCTTTGATGACTCGATAAAGTTGGATCCTTTGTTGTCGAGTGCCCTTGATCTGTCTGTCCACAATCTGATCATTGGATGCATGTTGTAGTCAGTCAGGTTTGAGCTCTATTGGTGTCAGTTGTTCTACTACTTCTAAGGTGTCCAATAATGGTGGGAAATAAGGGCAAAGGAGATTCACATTGAACACTGGGTGCAGACCAAGGAAAGGAGGAATGTTGAGCTCAAAAGCATTATCCCCCATGGCCTTGGTGATAGTGTACGACCCATAATGGAGTGGGTGAAGCTTCCGATGGGGTCCTGTAAGGTGTTCTTTCTGCAAGTGAAACCAAACTTTGTCGCCCACCTAAAACTTATGTGGAACCCAATGTTGATCATGGCATTGTTTTTACTTGTCATTGGACTTCTGTAGGATATCCTAAACCTATTGGTGGATGTTCTGGATCCGCTCAATGAATCCGGTGGTTTTGTTAGCTTCAGTTGGATTAGGAGATGAGTCGGTCGAGGTGTCTGCAAGGAGAAGTGCAACATCTATGGGTCCCAATGATTGGAATCCCAACCCCACTTGAAAGGGGTTGTGGCCAGTTGAGCTATGCAAGTCTCGGTTGTAACTATGTTGGACATAGGGAAGGATCTCATCCCATGTGCAAGGGTGCTTTGAATTATACATGCGAAGGATATGCACAATCATTCGATTTCCAACCTTGGTTTGGCCATCTATCCGGGGGTGGAAGGCCGTGGATTTGGTGAGCTTGGTGTCCAGCTGTGAGCAAAGGCTCGACCAGAATGTGCTGAGAAATCGACTATCCCGATCTGAGACAATGGTTTGTGGGATTCCAAAATGTACCCAGACTTGTTCAAAGAAGAGCTTAGCAGTGGCCTCTGCTGTGATGCTCTTCTTGCAGGCAACCATAATCACCATCTTAGAAAAGCGATCAACAACCACAAAAACACAGTCGTTTCCCTTCTTGGTGGATGGGAGACCCGACATGTAGTCCATTGAGATGGATTCCCATGGCCTGTTAGGAGTAGGAAGAGGGGTGTACAGGCCCTGTTTCTTAGTGGTCGGTTTGGCAATAGTGCAGGCAGTGCAGGACCTGATATACTTGTTGACCTTCTGTCGAGGTTTCGGCCAGTAGAAATGTTTTTGTAGCATCGCCACTGTATTTTCAATGCCAAAGCGTCCTACCACAAGACTGTAGTGGGATTCCCAGATCAGCTTCGCTCTCTCACTTGATGGAACATAGATATGTTCCAGATGACACAAGAACCCATCCTGAAGATGGAAATTATCGACAACTGCATTTGCACCCAACATTTGGTGGGTGGTGGAAAAGTCAGGGTCTGTCTCATAGAGTTGGGGCCATCCAGATGTTTCATGGCTGCAAGAGTCTAGCACCATGGTGAGTGTCGCGACTGGCGGTCTGTTGAGGCAATCAACGACGTGATTGGTGCTTCCTGTTTTATACTTGATGTTGAGGTGGAATTGTTGCAAGTATGTGGACCACTTTTGATGGCAGTCATTCTGCAATTTTCCCTGTGTCTGCATGAACTGCAGTGGCTTATGATCAGTTTGGATGACTGTCTCCTTCCCAAGAATGTAATGTCTCCACTGGAGGCATGCTTGCACAATGGAGTAAATTTCTTTATCGTAAGTAGGGTACTTACGAACAATATCTGATAGTGTCTCACTATGATAGGCCATGGGGTGGCCGTGTTAAGTGAGAATGGCACCCACAGCATAGTCTGAAGCATCTGTCTCGATCTCAAAAGGATGGTGTAGGTCTGGTAGTGAAAGTACTGGGGCTGAGCACAAGCTCTGCTTCAAATCATCGAACGCTTGTTTTTGGGACCGGCCCCATGAAAATTTCACCTTACCACCACCCCTGTTTATTTGGCTGAGGGCCCATGCAATATGGGAGAAACCCAACACGAACTTGCGGTAGAAATTGGCAAGGCCCAAGAAGCTCCAAATCTCAGTGAGTGTTGTTGGGGCTGGATAGCCACGGATGACTTAGATCTTGGCTGGATCCACATGAACGCCATGCTGATCAATGATGTAGCCCAGGTAATGGACCTTGTCCATGTCGAAGGAACATTTTTCCAAGCTGGCGTATAGCTTGTGCTGCCACAGGGTGTGCAGAACCTGCTGAATATGACACAAGTGTTCGGCCCAAGTCTTGTTGTAAATTAGAATGTCATCCAGATACACCACTACAGAAGTATTGGTGAATGGTCACAGGATATCGTCCATCATCCTCATGAAAGTGGTTGGAGCATTTTTAAACCAAAGGGCATGACCAACCATTCAAAAAGGCCTTCCTTTGACTTGAAGGCGGTCTTCCATACATCTGTTTGTTCTATTAGGACCTGGTGGTAGCCAGACTTCAGATCAATATTAATGAAGTATTTGGCCCCTGTGAGTTGATCAAGGAGATCATCGATTCAGGGAATCGGGTATCGATTTCTGACTGTGATTTTATTCAGAGCCCGGTAATCAATATAGAGTCGCCAGGTTCCATCTTTCTTCTGTACCAACAAGATTGGGCTCCCGCAAGGTGATGATATGGGGCGGATATGCCCCTTGTGGAGCGGTTCTTGGATCTCTCGCTTGATCTCCTCATTCTCTAACAAAGAGCGATGATAGACTGGCCCATTGGATAGTGGTGCATCGGGGGTCAGATCGATGGGGTTCTTGACCTAGTAGTATAGAGGTACCTCTGTATGTGAGGAGAAGATATCCAAGTATTCTTCCACAACCTTATCTACTAGCTTCTGCTATGTGGAGAGGTAGGCCGCAGAGACCCTGGATGTGGCTGTGATCTTTCACTTATTCTGAGAGCGAATCACGAAGAAGACAAACTTCCCCGTATAAGAGATGACCTTCCTGCATTGTGTTGAAATAATGTAACTGCGAAGAGCATTCTTATTATTATTGTTATTTTATTATTAGGATTAATCCCCATTGTCGATTAATCATGTCGGTAATTGTATAAGGACCAAATCCCCTTTTGTGGATTGGTCATCGAACAATTATAAAGGGCAGAATAAGAAGTCGGCCCCAACAATTATTATTGAAGACCCAGAATTAATTAGAGGTGGGTTTACCCACCCAGAGTGAGATGTCGGCCCTGCCAGTGAAACCCTTTCACACGTGCCAGTCTTGTATATATAGGAGGCTAGCGCCTCACTTCTAAAACACAACTCACTTGCTCATTCTCTTATGAGGCAAGCTGCAATTACCAGTTGGAGAGAGGGAGAAGAGTGGCACATCTCTTGGAGAGGACTATTAGTATTGGTTTGAGTTATCTCTTGAACATTGTTTAAGCTATTTATGATAAGGAAGTTTTGCTAGGTTTTCTTCCCCTAGAGGGTTTCCCAGGATAAATGATGTGTCTCTTGTGAATGTGTATTTCTCGATGATCTTGTTCTTATGTTTCTCTTATCTATTTAAATGAAAAGAACTATAATAATGGCATAAACATTAACATGGTATCAGAGCCAACCTGAAGGAAGCATATTTCACAAGAGGAAAAACGTCACTGTTATCGTACCAAAAAATTACGATTTTGTAAAAGTGAATCTTTTCAGCTCCCTAACCACCTAGAAAGTTGTGCCCTCCCCCAGGGATCAATTTGGCACTTAGAGTGCACCTTTTTAGTGGCTAGATCTCCCGGAAAGTGAAACCCTAGTTTCACAAAGTACCAGAAAACCAGAAAATTAGAGTACCAGAAGTACCAGAAGTACCAGAAAACCAGAAGCACTAGTCCAGAAATCCGCAGATCAAGTTTGAGGGGGTAAAAGTTGGATTTTCGAAATTCCGACTGCACCAGCTAACTCGCCTCAGCTCAGCGCATCTATCCCCTGGATCAGATTTTCAAAATTCGAAGTTTGAAAAATTAGGGTTTCTTCATAAAACCCTAAGTTGCAGTTGTAGTTGCAGTCTCAGAACCAGTTGCAGTTGCAGTACCAGTTGCAATTTCTGCCATAGAACCAGTTGTAATCACCCTTGAAGTTTTTGGTAATGATTATCGCTGCTACCAAATGGAGCCACTACCTACAAATGCTATCCGAGGTATGTACTAACATATGTTTAATGGTTAAACCCTAAAGATTATTTGCATGAGAAGGGATCTCTTGCCATAGATCCAGAAGGATCTCAAGATCCAACACATTCAGAGGAATGATGCAACCTAGGTGTGATTATTCTAATATGCATCTATTTTGAAATTATCTTGATCAATGTTGCATGTTGAAGCTATGATCAAATTATTAGAAGAATTAAAAGTTGATCATAGAGCTTATCCTCTAACCTAACCTTCTGTCAAGATAGCGTATTGTCTTAGTACAACATACAGGTTGAAGAAAGCACTCGTCACTTGAGTGAAGGAGACCTGGAAGAAAAGCAAACACTCACTCTTGAGGACAAGGCTCCAGGTTTGATTAATCAAGATTCAAAGGTACACATGACAAGATGATGAATTTAGTTGAGATAACAATCATCGTAAAGTATTATACTTGATAGCATGTGAGAATATAGATGTAAATACTTTGCCTGATATGACTAACACCTCCTCAAGGAGAAACCTCATCTGTTAGTTCCAGGTTTCCATGGAAGAATGCTTGGTCACAACACTATGAGAGTGTTGACCTCATTTCATATTGTACTCCTTACCTTTAATCTTTACTTCAGATAAATTATAAGTGATAACTCTAAAGGAGCTACTGTGATGATTATTCATGCTATTGCTTTATATTATCAGAAGGATATTATTCTTTCTTGTTGTTTTTTTGACCTTGCTCCAGGTCACATGAGGAAGCTATAGCGAAGGTTGCAGAAGGAAACGTGCTAAAGGAGAGATCATAAATGAAGCAATCATCAATGGAAAAGAAGAAGGTGGGTCACTTAGAAGCTGCCATGACCCACGCTATTGAAGAATCCATGTGAACTCTAGAAGATTAGCTCACATCAACTACAAGGCACTACCATACATATGCAAAGCTGTCACAAGTTTACCATAACTCAAGGTTGATCAAGAAGGCATATGCAATGGATGTGCGCAAGGGAATAATATCAAGAACCCTTTTCCGAAGAGGGACAACAAGACAGAAGGAGTCCCAGAACTCATCCATTCAGATGTGTGTGGCCTAATGCCATCATCCTCCATTAATGGGTATGTATAATATGTATCGTTCATTAATTATTATTCTTGTAATAGACCTAGATACATTTGAAGTGTTTAGCAAGATCAAGGAATTCAAAGCCTTGATAAGAGAACCCTTCTGTAAGGAAGATTAAGATACTCAGGTCAAATAATGGAGGAGAATATACCTCAAAAAAGTTTGTGAACTTATGAAAAGATGTTGGAACCAAGATCCCCAACAAAACAGTGTAGTTGAACGGAAGAACAGAACCATGCTGGAAGCTGTGAAGATCAAGATCTTCCTATGTGCTTATGGACAGAAGCAGCAATGATAGTTGTTTATGTGTAGAACCGATTACCCTATAATGCACTTGGGCTCAAGACACCAGAAGAGATGTTCACCGGAAAGAAGCCAGAGGTAATCCATCTCAAAAATATTTGGCTATCCAGTGTTTATTCATATACCGAAAGAGAAAAGAAACAAGTTGGAACCCTCCGGAAAGAAGGGAATATTTGTGGAATACTATGAGGTATCCAAGGCCTTCAGAATCTATATATCTGGTCATCGCCATATTGAGATCAACAGGGACATGACCATTGATGAAGAAGCAACACTTAAGAAATTGAGAAGATTCCATCTTGAAGAAGTATATGAAGAGGAACCTGTAAATCCTAGGACTACAGAATCCGTGAGGGAAGTTCCTAGAGCTGCAGAACCTATAAGGGAAGTCATAGCTTCCCCTGATGAGGAGACTCCTAAAGATCATGATATGACAGAAGTTCAAGAACCTCCTCAAATGACCTTCTCTCATAAAAGAAAGCCTGCTTGGGCCAGAGAGCTTATTCAATATGGAGAGAAGTATGGTGTTCCAGAAGGAACCACAAGACAAGTGAAGAGACAAAAGCCATTCTCCAGTTACACGGCTTTGATGTGCAATCTACTTGATGAAGAACCTACATGATTTTAAGAGGCCATCCAAAAGAAGGAATGGGCAGATGCCATGACAGAGGAATACCAATCCATAATAAAGAATGATTTATGGGAAATAGTTCCCAGACCAAAAAGTAAGGATGTGGTATCATCAAAATGGATTTTCAAAATAAAACATGCTACTGATGGAAGTATTGAGAAATATAAAGCAATATTTGTCGCTCGTGGATTTTCCCAGAAGGAAGGTATCGACTATGAAGAGACATTCGCTCATGTGGCTAGATACACTTCGATCATAACCATTATAGCTCTTGTTGCCAAGATGAAATGGAAGTTGCACCAGATGGATGTGAAGACAACTTTCCTAAATGGTGTTATCGAAGAGGAAGTGTATATAGAGCAACCCCAAGGATTTGAGGTTGAAGACAGGAAGTTTCATGTCTATCGATTGACCTTATATGGATTGAAGCAAGCTCCTAGAGCTTGGTATGGCCGTATAGACAATTTCTTGACGAGCTTGGGCTTTACCAAGAGTAAAGAAGACTCAAATCTCTACTTCAAAATTATGGATAATGAACCAGTAATACTATTACTGTATGTGGATGACTTATTCTTAAATGGAGAAGAAAAGCTCATCGTTGAATGTAAACAGAGACTTGCCGCAGAATTTGAAATGAAAGACCTTGGTCTAATGCATTACTTCTTAGGCCTTGAGATATGGCAGAGTCCAGAAAGAATATTCCTTAACCAAGGGAAGTACACGGTCGAAATCTTAAAGAGATTCGACATGCTAGAATGCAAGTCCATGAATACTCCCATGGAAGCAAAGATGAATTTTTTGGTTGATACTTCGTCAAATTTGATAGATGTCACACTGGACAGACAGATTATTGGATCATTGATGTACCTGACGAACACTAGACCAGACATCTGTTTTGCAGTGAACACCTTGAGTCAGTTTCTAGTAGAGCCTAGACGTGTTCATCTAGTGGCCGCAAAACATGTGATGAGGTACCTTAAAGGTACAATGGATTATGGTCTCAGCTATGATGGAGACCATGATTTCACATTGAGTGGATATACTGATGCAGATTGGGCAGGAAGCGTTGCTGACAGAAAAAGCACTTCCGGATGCTGTTTCAATTTGGGTTCAACTATGATCTCATGGAAGAGTAGGAAGCAATCCAATATTTCTCTTAGCACAGTGGAAGCAGAGTACATTGCCACATGTTCTTCTAGCTGCGAAGCTATATGGCTTTGAAAGTTGCTGACAGGCCTATTTGATTTGGAGATGAGAGCAACCGCGATTCTATGTGACAATCAAAGCTACATTAAAATGACAGAGAATCCTGTGTTCCATGACAGGTTGAAGCACATAGAGATCCGCTATCATTTCATCTACGACATGGTATAGAGAGGAGCCTTGAAGCTCCAGTACATTAACATAGATGAACAGGTTGCTAACGTGTTGACTAAGCCTCTATCTCGTGTAAAGTTTGAACACTTTCGAGATAAGCTTGGTATAGTCCGAAAGGACCCTCCCTGAAAGGGGGAGTATATTTCTTCCTTGCTTCTGACCTCATTGTTAGATGTAAAGCAAGATGAGTCATGCTTCTGACCTTGTTGTTAGACATAAAGCATGACGCTGTGTATTCCTTGCTTCTGACCTCATTGTTAGATGTAAAGCAAGATGAGTCATGCTTCTGACCTCGTTGTTAGACGTAAAGCATGAGGCTGTGTGAATCCTTGCTTCTGACCTAGTTGTTAGATGTAAAGAAAGGTGAGTCATTGCTTCTGACCTCGCAGTTAGACGTAAAGCATGACGTTGTGTGATCCTTGCTTCTAACCTCGCTTTTAGACGTAAATCAAGATGAGTCATTTCTTCTGACCTCGTTGTTAGACGTAAAGCATGACGTTGTTGATTCCTTGCTTTTGACCTAGTTGTTAGACGTAAAGCAAGATGATTCCTCGCTTATGACCTCGTTGTTAGACGTAAAGCAAGATGTTGATGTGTTCCTTGCTTCTGACCTTGTTGTTAGGCGTAAAGCAAGATGAGTCACGTTTCTGACCTAGTTGTTAGACGTAAAGCATGACGTTGTGATTCCTCGCTTCTGACCTAGTTGTTAGACATAAAGAGAGATGATGATATTCCTTGCTTTTGACCTAGTTGTTAGACGTAAAGCACGATGTGACTGACACTAAGCTACCAACATTGCAGCTATGACATTGAGCCAGTGTAGTACTGCCAGCCTAGTGCTGTGATGAGGTATCATTGTTACCGATACATATTTGATGTAGATGATGATAGCATTCTTTCAAGCATGGATGATTTTAGGGGCTAAATTTCGCTCGTGGGCTAATTTTCCAAGGGTTTTCCCCAAAAAAGATTCGCTATTCTAAAAATGATTCACCCATATTCTATAGGATAAAATTATTTTACCTTAAAAATCGCCAAAATTTTATACAAACTATATAAAATCCTTAGAAATTTGAATATTTTTTAAAAAAAATCGCCAAACATTTTATAGTTGGCATACGAAGGATTAGTAATATTCGCCAAGGTTTCTACATTTAAAAATAAATTTTCATCCTTAAAATCATCCTTGCTTTCAAGAATGAGGATGTTGATGATGAAGAAAACTTCCGATGATTCGTAAATGTGCTAGCCAATGTTTCAAGATGATATTGACGATACTTTCCTCTAGATGCCACTGATGATGCAGACCTCTCTTGCTTGATGCTGATGAAGAATACCCTTCTTGTTAAGGGGGAGTGTTGAAATAATGTAACTGCGAAGAGCATTCTTATTATTATTGTTATTTTATTATTAAGATTAATCCTCATTGTGGATTAATCATATCGGTAATTGTATAAGGACCAAATCCCCTTTTGCGGATTGGTCATCAGACAATTATAAAGGGAAGAATAAGAAGTCGGCCCCAACAATTATTATTGAAGACCCATAATTAATTAAAGGTGGGTTTACCCACCCAGAGTGAGAGGTCGGCCCTGCCAATGAAACCCTTTCACACGTGCCAGTCTTGTATATATAGGAGGCTAGCACCTCACTTCTAACACACAACTCACTTGCTCATTCTCTTATGAGGCAAGCTGCAATTGCCAGTTGGAGAGAGGGAGAAGAGTGGCGCATCTCTTAGAGAGGACTATCAGTATTGGTTTGAGTTATCTCTTGAACATTTTTTAAGTTATTTATGATAAGGAAGTTTTGCTGGGTTTTCTTCCCCTAAAGGGTTTCCCAGGATAAATGTTGTGTCTCTTGTGAATGTGTATTTCTCGGTGATCTTGTTCTTATATTGGTCTTATCTATTGAAATGAAAAGAACTATAATAATGGCATAAACATTAACACATTGCTTAGCAGAGATCAAGGAAATAGCACTAGGTGGGACTGCCTCGGGTATCCTGTACAATTTCCTATTCAAAGTAATAATAACACTACGACGCCTAGACTTATATACAACATGACGTTTCCATAAATAAGGTTGGCCCAAAATAACATCACAAACTTCGAGAGGAGAAACATCACACAATACTTTGTCTTTGACGGGCTTGATGCCATACGACAGTCGACACTGTTGGCTGACACGAAGATCGCTTCCTTGGTGGAGCCTTCCAATGGTGTACGGTTGTGGGTGCGATGTTGTTGGCAGGGCTAGCCGCTTGATGATCTCTGCTGAGATGAGGTTCTTCTGGCTACTGCTATCAACGATGAAGTGCAGTGGGGTGCCTTTTACCCACATCTGTGAATGGAATAGGCGTTCTCCTTCTTCTGGCTCATCTGGTTCAGTGACACATGGGTTTCAGAGTTAAGATAGGATGGTAGGTGGCATAGA
This sequence comes from Picea mariana, assembly GCA_032191745.1. Lineage (NCBI taxonomy): Eukaryota > Viridiplantae > Streptophyta > Pinopsida > Pinales > Pinaceae > Picea > Picea mariana. The sequence goes on along the minus strand of JASDQU010100328.1, from coordinate 119,501 downwards.
TGATGTGATTTATAGCACTACGTGGGAGGTCTTGTTAGATGGTTCACTTTCCGCCATCTTCTAGCTTAATGTTTTCTAGAGAGTCCCTTCTTCTCTAGCCTTGAACAAGAGCTCTATTGACCATGATACACAAAGGGATATGCAAGGTAGTATGGCAGGCCTTAAACAAGAGATCTATTGACCATGATGCACAAAGGACAAGAGCTCTATTGACCATGATGCATAAAGGACTACACATGGTAGTATGGCTCATAGGCTCTTGCACTGGTTGATCATTATGAGCCCTTCAATGGATATTAATGATGAGAACAACTTCATCCCGGTGGATATTATGTTTGCGCATAAGAGGAGGCTTAAAAAATTTGGTGAATTTTCATCTATGTTTATTCATGTGGTTCACGTTCTTCATTTTGCTTCGAAGTTGGGAGGTTTGCAGAAGTTGGATTTCCCATCTTGGTGAGTTTGCACTTAGAGATTTTGACCCTTATGGAGTCCAAGAAAAGAAAGGTAGGGAAGGAGGTTGGAAATAAAACCAAAGCCACCCTCGTTGTCGAGGAAACAACTAAGCATTATTATTCTGAAGTCGAGGAGGCAGTCAAGGATTTGATGGAAATTTTGGAAGAGGAGGTTTGTTATGTTAGAGTCCATACTGAGGAAAAAGATGTAGATAAGAAAGTGGGGAAATTCATCCACGACCTGGGTTGCACCAAGAATAGAGACAAAATTCTAGAGGACTATGGAGCTTTATTGGCACATTAAAACTTTAATGGCACAAATTATGAAGCCGCAGGAGGGACAAATTTGAAATCTTACTCAGTGGATGGATGTGATGGAGCATCAGAATAGTCTTTTAATCACGATGACCTCCTGGTTGGTGAAACAACATGGTAGTGTCTTCCAGATTGCAATTGACAATGGAGCATCATCAATAGTTCGACCATCTCCTCCTCCGCCTGTACGATTTGTCACAACCCATAGGGGCACCCCAAGTTCATGATATTTATGAATGACACTCAAGATATGGTTTTCAATATTTTATGTATGGGTCTCTTAGCTTTTATCTCCTAACCATACTATTATCTCTATACATTTTGTTTATATATAAATAGAAAATTAGATCTAAAAAAAAACTATACTTAACCATAATCACTTAAATCATGGTTTACCACAATCTTTATTAATTATGATCAATCATGGTAAACTATGTTGGTTGACCTTAATCTATATGCTCCTCCCTCATCAATAATGCTCTTCCATTTCATGCATATTTTATAATTAAATATATTTATATTTTAATTTGCAAATCCTTTATGTATGTTTTTTTATTTTTTTATTTATTTTAAATGTTTTAATAATTTGAATTTATATTTTTTTATATATTTAAAAAATTAATCTAATATATATACATGTGTGTTTTTTTATATATATTTTCAACATTAATTAATTAATTATATATATATGGAATTCCACTAAATTTAGTAAACAACTTAGAATTCTCATGGACTTAGAATTGTAAGGATAAATGGAGAGAATAAAGATCAAGTAAGATAATTTTGTATATGACAAAATTGATATTTATAAGTATCTTGAAATTGATATTCATCACAAACTCAATTAGAACTATAGCATTGATAAAAGGATAAATAGAGGGCAAAAAGCTTATTATGGGCTTGAAAATAATTGTAAATTAGCACACTTTTGGCTATGGGATAAGAAAAAGATCCTCTTTGAGACTCTTGTCACTCTTGTTATCTTATATAGATGTGAATTTTGGGGATGTCTAGAGAAAGATAGAATAGATCCAAAAGAAATTTATAACTTTTAATCTCACAGTTAAGGGAAATACCCATATCCCATCTTCCTCATGAAAGACAACATTCCCCCATTGAGAGCACAACTATGATTAGGTAATTAATGTACAAGAACAAGATAAACAACATGGATAACAAGAGGATCCCCAAAATTGCTTCAGACTCTAACTAAAATCACCAACTACTCAAGTAGGGATGGCATAGCATAATGATGTCATGTCTTGGGTAAATCATTGGGGGTAAAATAAGAAGTTATTATGCATAATACCAATGATATTAAAAATATTGTATAAGCTAAATTTAAGGAGAATCTATGGTGTGATAAATAATTAGAGGATAAAATAAAATTAAGAAATTATGAAGAGGTGGTTAACCCTAACCTTGAAAATAAAAATTATCTATGTGTTTTGACTAACCTAAAGAAGAGAATCTGTATAAGCTAAATTTAAGGAGAATCTATGGTGTGATAAATAATTAGAAGATAAAATAAAGTTAAGAAATTATAAGAAGGCGGTTAACCCTAACCTTGAAAATAAAAATTATCTCTGTACTTTGACTAACCTAAAGAAGAGAATCAATATTGTTAAAATAAGAACTAGTTCTCCTAAAATCCATAGTGAAACTAGATGTTGAGATACCACAACCACCACCACCACCACCATAATAATCATTATCATATATTAAATTTATTATATATTTATAATTATTACTCTTATATATTAATATTAATTTATTATATATAATTATATTAATACTATATTTATTATATAATAATATATTCATTCTCTCTTTTTATATATATATATATATATATATATATATATATATATATAAATACATTGGATATATGTCTATTGACCAGATTTCTTTGATATCAATTACTTTTATTAATATACTTATGTTGTATTAGTGTTATATAGATTAAAATATTAATAATTAATTTTGAATATATTTAAAACTTAATAATATTTTTTAATATATAATTAGTTGCTTTATTATAAGATGCATATTATTTTATGAAGATATTGAGAAAAATTTAACGAAGATGGATGTGGGTGTGATGTCAACTTGTACCGGAAGAATTGGACTCGTGACTTGAACCGAACTATATAGATTGACTCTATACCATATGCTAGTAAAAACGAACCCCTTAATAAAGACCCGCATCCTCTTGTTTTCCATACGTATATGAGGTCTCATCGTGATTAGGAAGGCGATCGGTGTCAATCTTTATCCACACAATGAAGACTTTTGTTCATCTCCACACAATGAACGTGTGATGATGATGGGTGTGATATGAAGCTAGGACCATCTAGAATATTCATCTCTAGATAATGAAGATGAAGATGGGTTTGATGTCAAAGTCCACACACACTCTTCACATTATTTTCGGATAATGAAGATGAAGTTGGGTGTGATGTCAAAGTCCAGACTATTCATCTTCAGAGTATTGCGAAAACTTTAATGAAGTTAGGTGTGATGTTAAAGTTCAGAATATTCATTTTCATATAGTGAAGATGAGTATAATAATGATGAATGGGATATGAAGCTATGATCATCCATTTCCACACAATTAATTTAATGATATTGAGAAAATTTTAATGAAGATAAGTGTGATGTCAAGTTGAGACTATTCATCTCTCGAGAATGAACATGAGTGTGATAATGATGGATGTGATATGAAGCTAGGACCATCCATCTCCACACAATTTACTAATATTGAGAAAAAATCAATGAAGATGGGTGAGATGTCAAAGTCAAGATTATGCATCTCCACACAATGAAGATGATTGTGATAATAATGGATGTGATATGAAGCTAAAACCATCCATCTCCACATATTGAAGACTAGGTGTGATATGAAAGAAAGATCATTCATCTTCACAATGTAAAGATAGGTTAAGTAAAATTTTAATATTCACTTGTAATGAAGATAAAGTAAGGCATGGGAAATATTGAGGAAAGTTTTAATAAAATGTGAGAGATGTTAAGGAAAATTTTAATATTCACTTGTAATTCCGATAAGGTAAGGTAAGGTAGGAGAAATATTGAGGAAAGTTTTAATAAAAATGTATAAAGATGTTAAGGAAAATTTTAATATTCAYTTTGAATGAAGATAAAGTAAGGTAGGCTAAATATAGAGGAAAGTTTTAAAAAAAATGAGATGAAATTACCATATGTTAAGTTGGAAATTTTATAACACATATATTATGGTTAATTAATCTTAGTATATCTGTAACGTACCCAACCACCCACAGGCGAGGCTATGCCATTTAATCCRAATGCAACACACCCAACGACCCACAAGAGAGGCACGCTGCAATCCAGGGACTCAGTTCACAATGACTTATCTCAATTCGAATCACTTCTAAGTTGATTAAGAGACATGAAAACCACATGTAGAAATAAAGATTCATGCCACAACATAAACTAAGTCATGCACAATAATAACCAGCAAGCATGCATATTCTAAATATTAAATTCAAAGATAAATAAATACACAGTGGAATAAATCATACACAGGTAAATAACCATAATAGAGAGAACTCATCTTTTCTAAAAAAATGACACCAAGTGGCCGCAGACCAAGGACGTTCCACCCAATTGTAGACACTGTTGTTCCAAGTCTTAGTAGCAGTGTCACCCTCGAGCTGAGGATATGAGTCCACAAGGATGGATTCCAGGGTATCACTCGACTTCCAAATCTAGTCATCCCTTAGGATCTCATAGGCCTGTCAACATTCACAATAATCCAAAGTACACCAGCTCTTTTTTACCCAGTCTACACAACCCAAGAGAATGGACCCCCTTCACTGCCACGCAATCCCTCAAGTTTTCCATCTCCTTCCAGGGCTCCAATGCAGCAGGTCCAGAATATTCATGTTGGGACTCTCAAGACTTGCAGCTATAAGAAAAAACGAAGCACAAACCAAAGCATATCAGACATGCAAGTCTTGATTCATGGATGGAATACACTAGCAGTCTCTACAACCAACAATACCATGGTTGCTCTTCAACAATTTGTTTTCCTTTCCCAAGCAAAGACATGAATGAAAAAATACAAGTGGGTGAAAGAATGGGTGGAGTGAAATCCCAACAAAAGGTGTGAACAATGATAAATTGAGTGAATGAGTGAGAAGAAGCAACCAACAACAGGACCCCACCTTAGACCAAAGATGGTTTTATGTAATTCTTGGAATCAAGGAACCACTTGGCCTTCCTCCCAAGAAGCTCATGTAACTGCTATTCTCTATTAAACAAAATGGGTAAATAAAATATAAAATAAATACTTGGCCCCTTAGGCCCCCTCTCTTGTAGGATCATAGCCCCCTATAACTCTTGTCCTTGTCCGTCTAGCAACCAGTGATGTATTTATTATTAATAATGATCAAACATTATATTTCCTAGGCACACTAGCCTCTTTCAAGTGTTTGGGAACTCTAGCCTTTCATGAATTAACAAAATACATTATTTAATACGAGGCTCAAAACCCAGGGTTACATCCCCTCCCCCTTATTTTGGCACTGTCCTCAGTGCATATACAAAACAAAACAAATTTCCAAAATTTATTCAAAAAGTTGTGGGTACTCTGCCCGGATGGAATCTTCATGCTACCAAGTAGCATCCTTATGACCGTAGCAGGTCCACTGGACTTTTACCATCTCTATAACTCGATTCCGAAGCATTTTGACTTTTTTTTTCTAATATTCGCACTGGATGGACTTGAAAGTCTTCCTCTGTCTCTACCTGAATCAGATGTCAATCAATAAGATGGTTAGGATCATGTACATATATTTTTAGAAAAGAGACATGAAATACATTTTGCACATTCGTGGAAGCAGGGAATGCAATCATGTATGCAACTGGCCCTATTCTATCCAATATCTCAAATGGACCACAGAATCTGGCTGCCAGCTTTTTACAACTACCCAAATTCAAAGAGATCTACTTGGGCTTCACTTTTAAAAGAACATGCTCCCCCACTTTAAATTCTCTAGCTGTCATGTTCTTATCTGCATAAATTTTCCATCTATCTTGATCTGCCTTTAAATTCTGCTTAATCTTAACCATCTAGTCCTCCATATCCTTGAGCAATTCTGGCCCAAGTACCACTTTATATGTTGGGTTGTCCCATCTCATTGGAGTATTGCATTTCCTACCATACAAGGCTTCAAATGGGCTCATTTTCAATGAAGCTTGATACCCATTATTATAAGAAAAATCAACCAAGTGCAAGTAATCTTCCCACTTAGCTGGCTTATCCATCACATACATTCTCAACATGTCTTCAATTACTTGGTTGAATCTCTCTGTCTGCCCATATGACTGTGGATGGTATGATGTGCTCAAGTTTAGATTTGTACCAAATCCTTTGAATAGTCTCCTCCAGAATTTTAAAGTAAACTTTGTGTCTCTGTCTGAGACAATTGTCTTAGGTATCCCATGCAACCTAGCAATCTCCCTCCTGTAAATTTATGCAATATTAACTGTTGTATGAGTCATTTTCATAGGAACAAAATGAGCAACCTTTGTGAATTTATCAACCACTTCCATGATTGAATCATGTTGTCTTGTTGTCCTGGGCATTTTAGTTATAAAATCAATGGTTATCACTTCCCACTTTTTCTCTGGAATTGGTAATGGTTGTAGAAAACCTGTTGGGTGCCTATGCTCAACCTTCACTCTCTGACATTCCATACATATACCAATGTAATCAACAACATATTTTTTCATTCCTGGCCAAAAGAATTGGATTCTCAATATGGTATTTGTTTTTTGGTAACCTGGATGTCCAACGTATGGAACATTATGAATTTATTTTAATACCAAATTCTTAAGTTCTCTGGAACTAGGAACAAAAAATGTATTTTTATGCATAAGTAATCCATCTTCCTTCATCTCATATTCTTTCATTTTCTATTGTACAATTTTTTGCTGTAAGATTTCCTTTACCTATAGGTAATGTTAATCTGTAACAACAACATCTACAATTTTTTTCTTCATGTATGATTGATGCATATTGACAGTTGTAGCATGCATGAGATGCACTCTTCTACTAAGTGCATCAGTAACCTTATTTTCCTTTCCTTTGATATGCTTGATGTCAAAGTTGTATTCACTTAAAAATTCCAGCCATCTTGTTTCTCTGACATTCAAAGTTGGTTGTTCAAAAAGATACTTCATACCACTATGGTTTGTTCTTAGTTCAAATCTCTTTCCCATGAGATAATGCTTCCACATCTTCAATGCGTGAACAATGGCAACAAGTTCCAAGTCATGTGTGGCATAGTTCCTCTCATGTTCATTAAGCTTTATGGACTCATAATTAATGACATGTCCATTTTGAGTGAGGACTCCACCAAACCCTTCCTTGCATGCATATGTACATACCACAAAACTTTCATTTGGGTCAACAATATTTAGAACATGTGCACTAGTAAGCAATTCTTTCAACAAATTTAAGTTCTCTTCACACTCAGATGTCCATTCAAATTTAATTCCCTTCTTTTTCAAAGAAGTTATGGGATGAACAATCTTAGAGAACCCTGCTATAAATATTCTGTAGTAACCAACTAATCCCATAAAATATCTAACTTATGAAACATTCTTGGGTGTTGGCCATCCTCTAATGGATTCAATCTTCTCTGGGTCTACTTTTATACCTTGTTTTAAATTAATGTGTCCCAAGTAATGGATTTGTTCTTGATAAAAATAACACTTACTAAGCTTGGCATACAACTGATGTTCCCTTACAACTTGCAATACCAATATTAGGTGATGTTCACGCTCTTCCTCTCACTCATAATAGACAACTATGTCATCCATGAATACTATGACAAACTTGTCCAAGTAATTTCTGCATATGCCATTCATTAAGCACATAAAGATAATTGGTGCATTGGGCAATCTAAATGGCACCACTACAAATTCATAATGTCCATACCTAGTTTTAAAGGTTGTCTTATGGATGTATTCTTCCTTGATTCTTACCTAATGGTATCTCGATCTCAAGTCTATATTGGAAAATATGTTTTCCCCTCTTATCTGATCAAAGAGGTCACCAATTATGGGTAGTGGGTACTTGTTCTTCACAGTGGATTTATTCAACTATCGAAAGTCAATTCACAACCTCAAAGTTCCATCTTTCTTTTTGACAAAAAGTATTGTTGCTCGCCAAGGTGCAACACTTGGACGTATGTACCCTTTCTTCAACAATTCTTCCAACTGCATTTTTAATTGTTTTAATTCTGGTSTACTCATTCTATAATGTGTTTTTCATACCAGGGCAGCTCCTAGCAATAAATCAATATATAAATCTATCTCCCTTTTTGGTGGCAATCCTGGTATTACTTGGAATACATCTTCAAATTGTTGTAGTACCGAGAATTCTTCAAGGCTTGGCCCCTTTGTMTTTTCTGTCTCCTCCACATGGGATGCATACATTTGACATCCTTTTCTGAAACATCTCTTTAGTTGTAAGGCTGAAATATCCCTTATAGAGACGGGTYTTGGAACTCCTTTCACAATGCTCTGTTTTCCCTCTTCATAAAGACATGTAAATGTCTTGTTATGACAATCTAGGACAACATGATTCTTGTCCAACCAATCCATTCCAATTAGAATATCATAAGACCCCAATGGTATGATATTTATATCAACACTAGTATTCACACCATTAAAACTTATGGAACAACCTCTGACCATATCATGTATTATCGTTTTGGTTCCAATGGCTAGCTAAACCAAACTTGATTTTCCAAGCTTATTTTTCTCCAAAAGTAATCTATCCACTATTGTAAGATCAATGTAACAATGATTTGCTCCTAAATCAATTAAAATAGCAACATGATGATTAATGATATTACCTTCCACCTTGATCACATTGGATTGTGGTCTTCCCCTTTTTCCAAACGAGTCTTCTTTCTTGGATTCATCTTTAGAATACTGGTCTTGATGATTTCTATTAAGCTCATTTATGTTTAAAGGAGGTTTGAATCCCTTCTTCCTTTGATCATACTTCTCCTTCTTCTTATCCTTCCAAGATTTTCGCATGGATTCTCTGCCCTTTCCTTGCTCATATAGGTATTTATTCTTCCTGATGGTCTCATTCAAAAACCTAGGTTCATCATACTAAATTTTTTCTTTATAAAAGAATGCCAGTCCCCTCCAAAACCTCTACATTTTTACCTTCTCATCTTTTATAAACCCCACATACTTTAACAACCTGAATAACTTCTTCTTATAATCTATCATGGTTGTGCTTCCCAACCTAAGTTCAAAGAACTCATGCATTTTATTTTCGTAAAAGTGCTCGGAGAGGTAATCCTTTTGAAAATACTTCTTGAACTGCTTCCAAGTGATCCCATTCTCATTAATATGCTCAACTTGCTTCAACTAGTCCCACCACATTGCATCTTTCCCCTATAAATGGTAGGTGGAAATTTTGGCTTCCAAGTTTGATGAGTAGTTGTGCAATTGAAAATACCTCCTGAGTCCAAGAAACCATGCCTCATCATCATCTTCCCTTCCTCTTTCATCATTAAAGGATGATGGCTTAAGCTTCCTCAGATCTCCTTGCAAACTATCCAATTCATGCCTCCTTCATTGGTGCCTAACAAGAGACACCTATGGACTACTTATGGAATATTCAAATGCATAAAACTTTCTTGTTGAGTAACGAGGTGAGTGATGTCTATGAGTTCTACTAGAACTTCTTGAATAACCAGCTCTTCTGCAGTCATCTCTCCTTTCATGACATCTTCCCTCTTCTTCCTGCTTCGATCCATTCTTTGTTTTCCTCTGCAACTGATTTAATATTTGCATCACTTGAGCATTTATCTGATTTTGTTCTCTCATCAACCTCTCATTCTCTTCTTTTTAACTTTTCACTTCTATTTTCAGGCTTCTTATAGTCTCTATTAATGTTTCTTTCTCCCCTCTACCCTTGTGTCTGATGGATTTTGTCTCTAAATTACCAACTCTAATATTTTGACCTTTGGCCTCTTTATCATGGCTAGAATCTCCCTCTCCTTCTTCCATTTCTTGAATACACATTCTGAATTGATATTTTTAAACCCCTTAATTCTGCAAAGTGTGCAAGTCACCATTTTTTTAGAATTATGCATATTATAAGAAGAATTTTCCAAACAATGCTACAGGTCCTTTTTATTCTCAATTCATGAAGAAATTATTATCATTCCTCATATTATAACAATTCCATGTTATCCTTTAGCTGATACATAATTCAATTTTGCACCGACGCTTCCTTCAAACCACGCCCCCAGGTGACCACGACTCAAAATCACATGCTTAATCCTTCCTTAGCACCTTGATTTGTGTCCTTTCATATGGGAGCTTGCACGAACAACGAAACCTAGGGATGGGTTACTTCCCAGGCCCTTTTTACCCTATGATGAGACCATCGTTGGGACCAAGTCCTTTGGAATTCGACCTTTGACTGTTCTCCATTGTCAACTTCGAATTTCTCCCAGAGCTAAACTTCATCGAAGCCTTTAATAACTCCACTAGCAAAAATGGACGGTCGAGATTTAATCTCCCGTCAAATGGACAGTCTTGCCCCCATCTGGAGGCTTCAATGAGATCAACGGCTATGAATTAATAAAGCGTTGAGATAGACATTTCTCACACACTCCAGAAATTTGGCTCTGGTATATTTCCATTCCCAAGTCTTCCACTTCCCTAGAGTGACAATCCTCTGAAGTGCTTACCTCTTCTCCCTCTTTTTGATCCAAGTCTTGAGAGAGATATCGAAGGGATATCGGATTGATGGTCTACATGCCTTTGCGACTTCGGGCTTCAATTCTTTTCATTGGTAGAAACTTGGAAACCCCCAGAGTCACATACTTCCAGAGATGACACGACACACTCACGTCACCTAGGTTGATGTGGAACTGTGGCACATGTGCCATGTGTCACTAAAAAATGAACCGATCAGGGTCCAAAAGGTATCAAATCTAGGTGGCACATGTTCCCACACGACACCCCTACCACGTGGCATAATCCACGTCATCAACCACACAGACGATTGAAAATCAGTGCTTAAGATATGATGGTATGCGTGACCTCATGGATTTACACTTTCGTGCATTCGACACTTCGAGGCTTCGAGGTTTTATTCTACAACATACATAGTAATCATCGGAGTGGCTAAGTTCCAAAGCTTGAAATTCTCTAACCTTCTACCACAACTAGATATGACAACCCACAACACTCCCAAAGTCCTTCCCTCGATCTAATGATCAACGGGAATTCTGGGACTTCGATGCTTTGGGGCTCTGGGTTGTAGTAGTTCAACAAGGTTTAAAACTCTCGGAGTAAAAAATACCGAAGTAGTCAATGTCGGGTGATCAATATCGATGACAGATATTTCCTCGTGCCTCCTATCAAATTAGACGACTGACAAAACTTCGCGACTCTGACCTTCAGCAGTTCAGGCTTTACCTGCCTTCAAATATCGTCGAAGCGGTGAAGTTCTGAATTCTTACCTTTCTCACTTAGCCTCAATCGACGACTGATGATCAACAATCTAGATCTGATGGCTGGGACTTAACCTTACCCCAACCTCTGGTTTCACCTTCATTGGTCGACCCTTGTTCAACTTCCCTCCGATCCAATGATCCAGATATCTCTTGATCCCACAGTGGCGATTGCTCCCGAATTCAAAAGGGATGGTCACGATCCTTCTATCCATTACAAAGAATATATGAAGTTCTAGCTTCTTTGCGGATTCTGCAACACCATTCCTCTTGAGCTTCACTATTTCAAGGTCATAAATCGATCTCAACCATGAGACTCTAACCAACATATCCGGCCCATACCAGCCTGGTGTTTCAACTAGTAGCTCTAATACAAATTTGTAATGTACCCAACCACCCATAGGCAAGGCTACACCACTTAATCTGATTGCATCACACCCAACCACCTGTAGGCGAGGCACGTTGTAGTCCAAGTACTCAGTTCACAGTGACTTATCTCAATTCGACTCACTTCTAAGATAATTAAGAGACATGAAAACCACATGCGGAAATAAATATTCATGCCATAACATAAACTAAGTCATGTAGAGAAATAACCAACAAGCAAGCATATTCTAAATATTAAATTCAAAGATAAATAAATACACAATAGAATAAATCATACACAGGTAAATAACCATAACAAAGAGAACTTATCTTTTCTGAAAACAAGACACCAATTGGTTTCATACCAAGGATGTTTCACCCAACCATAGACATTGATGTTCGATGTCTCAGCAACAGTGTCACCCATGAGCCATGTCTATGAGTCCACAGGGATGGATTTCATGATGTCACTCAGCTTCCCAAGCCATTCAACCCTCAATCTCTCACATACCTTTCAACACTCACAACAATCCAAAGTACACCAACTCTCTTCTACCCAGTCTGCACAACCCAAGAGAATTGACCCCCTTCTCTACCATGCAATCCCTCAAGTTGTCCATCTCCTTCTAGGGATCCAGTGTAGATGGTCCAGAATATCCATGATGGTAATCTCGGTACTCGCAGTTGTGAGAAAAATAAAGAATAGACCAAAGCATCTCAGACATGCAGGTCTTGATTCATGGCTGGAATACACCAACAATCTCTACAACCAACAATACCATGGATTCTCTTCAACAATTTGTTTTCCTTTCCCAAGCCAAGATACAACTGAGGAAATATGAGTAGGAGAAATTTTAATGGATGGAGTCAAATCCCAAGGAAAGGTGTGAACAATGATCAATTGAGTGAATGAGTGAATGAGTGAGAAGAAGAAACCATGAACAAAAACCCTACCCTACACCAAATATGGGTTTATGTAATTCTTGGAATCAAGGAACAACTTGGCCTTCCTCCCAAGAATATCACGTAAATGTTATTCTCCATTAAAAAAAATGGGTTAAAAAATTTAAAATAAATACTTATCCCCTCTCTTGTGGAATCATAGCCCCCTATAACTCTTGCCCTTGTCCTTCTAGCAGCCAGTGATGTATTTATTATGAATAATGATCAAACATTACATTTCCTAGGCACAATGGCCTCTTTCAATTGTTTGGGCATTTTGTCCTTTCAGGAATTAAAAAAATACATTATTTAATACGGGACTCAAAACCTGAGGTGTTACAATATCCACCACACATCTAAGATTGAAGATTATGGGACACTTTTTTAGTGCAATTAGGTTTTTTTTAGGTTCCTTTACGACCCATTAATTTCTTGATATGAACTCTTTCCTTGGGAGTGTTACCTTCTCAATGGTACCAACCCTTGGATACCCTCAAAACAGTATCATGTACATGCCTACATGAGATATCACGCATCTCTTATAAGATCCAGACTAAATATTTCATTCTCCAATTCATACCTGGTTCTCCTTAGATGAACCATGATGTGATTACTTTAGATGCTTAGATACACCTTGATGGTCCAAGTCACTCCATAGATACTCCATGTGTAATATTTTTTTAGATAATATCATATAACCCCCTGGCATTTCATGAAGTTGTGGTTACCTTAAGACAATTAACTAGGATATCATATTATACAAAGTTTTCTCACTTGCATCGTATTATACCCAGGGAAACATATTTCTAGTTAGAAGTGTGCCCTCTTCTAAGATGATTCACACTACTAGGTATTTAGATAGGGTATCACAATCCATATCCCAACCATACTAAGCATTTTCCATCCCCCTAAGTGTCACTTGCATCCATCCACATTTAGAAAAAAAATCCCATTGTGTATGATCTCTCAAGGGTCAAAAGGAAGGGTTGAAATAAAAAAATCCAAAATCAAATAAGTCCACAAAGGCTAAGTGGTGAAGATCAATTCATAGAAAGAAAATAAAGTACAAACTACTTCACTATGGTCCCCTCCTTTCAAAGTACTAAGAGAAAAATTTCTATCTAAAGGGAAAAAACACTTAAAAAAATAATGAAAAGAAAAGAAAGGGGAAGTGTGTGCATACCGAAGTAGTAAAGGCTCCATCTAGAAGGATAATATAAAAAAATGCATAGCTAAATTAAAGCTAGAGACAAAAAAGCTAAAAATTGCCTAAGCATGTCTACAACTTTGAGAGTCATCAAATAAGCATTCTCTTTTCCCCTTTCATCACTAATATCACAAATTGCATATCCTCCACCTTAAAAACTTAGGAAGTATGGGTTTTCCTTAGGAGTGGGCTTATTTAAAACTATTAACAATGTTTCCTTGGGTAAAACTTAGGCAAGTGTCAAAATTAAATTAAAATGTTATGTTTACTATAAAATTGTCACTTGAAGCTATGAATTAGTGATTTTCCAAGGGGTTAGATCCATCATCTTAGGTAGATATTACATATTGGAGTTTTTTTGGACCCATTGGACACATGGATCACCCCTTTCTATTTGAGCACATGTTTAACATCTCAACTTAAGTGTTAGGGTGAATTGCACCTTGGCACATGTTTTATTTCATTAATGGGGAAATATGTTGATCTTATTTGACCAATTTTACCCTATTCTAAAGGGGGTGCATCATGAAAAACATTATTTTATGGTGATTGACCTTGTCAAAGAAAAAACACTATTTTGTTATGATTTGACTACATTAAAGGAAAAAATCATTATTCTATTGTAAGAGCACATTTAAATATTATTTTTCTCATTGTTCAATGATTTTACCCATTTTTTTTGCAAGTGGTTTCATGCCTCTCCTTCATCTGTAAATCGGGAAGACCTCTTATTTGTAAACAAGATTGGAGAATAAAGGAAGACTTTGCTTAAGAATTGTTGGTGTAATTTTTTTATTTTCTTGAAATTTATTATTTTTAATGATGGTGAGATCATACTTATTTTATTGATCAATGATCGTGTGATTTTTCAATTGGACAAGGGATGGTTCATAGCCTATTTAGTTCCTTGTTTATTTATTATATTTTGTATTACTAAAGGATAACATTTTTTGAACTTAGCCCTTTGATACGAAGTTCAATTAAAAAATATTTATCACCTCTTTATATTTGGTTTAATTGTTATTATTTCCTTTTTAAGAAAATTTCATAAGATCTGTCATATCTTGGATTATCTTCATATTCATTAGTTGATATAATGATCTCCAAGGATTTTTTTTTTCTCCGAGAAATAAAAATTTATTTCACTAAGATTAAAAACCCCATCGCCCAATGAGCAAAGGGAACTTTTGCAATTTTTTCAATAAAAGGAATTTTTTTTTTTAAATTTAGACCACTAACTTTTTTTTTTAGTTTTTCTTATTGAGTTTAATTGCCATAGTTCTCATTTAAACTATTTTTCCCGTTGATTTGTCATTTAAACATCTCTTGATCAGTTGTATGTTGGTTTGAGTGTTATTTGGTTTAATGATCGTTGTACAAATATCTAAGGTTGAATCTAGCAATATGTTGCAACGATCCCCTTCCCTAAATGAGTCAATGTTTGGTGGGTCGATTATATATGCAACACATCAATAAAGTGAAAATATCTTTCATTTTTTCTCTAAGATTTGGTGAACTGAAGGCTACAAAAATATGTTTTATTTATTGGCCCGATTTTATTTGTACTTAGGGTTTACATTTTATTTTATTTGTGTAGTCTGGTGAATAAATCGAACATCGATTTTTTTTTGTGTGTATACAGGTTGTTGGCACGCAGTGGGCAAAACCGACGTTAATCATTAATAAACCAGCAAAACCCTTAGACACCGACCCTTTTGACATCACTTGCAAGAAAGTGAAGTCTCACCCGAGGCATCTAGAGGGGTTGTAGGAACCAAGTTTTTGTAATGGGGGGAAGTGAGGCATTCAACATAACCATACTATGCATTATCCATGCATCTACTGTGTGCGCAGTTTGTGTTACTTAACCTTCAATTATCATTCAATATACCGTGTGCACGACATTACTCCACTTAACATTCATTCATTCAACATTAACTTAAGTGTGCATGATCGTAACAACATATATTTGTGACATATTCAAAATACTAAACATTTATCATCATTGTGTAGTAACAGTAAAAATCATATGCATAAAAAACATAAAAAACAAGAACAACACATCACGACACAAGGTTTTAATGTGGTTGAACCCAAACTAGGCCATGTCCACAATGAATGGTTTCTTATTTCATTCATTCATAATCTCCTTGTGGTTGCGCATCGTTCTTACAATAAGATATAGAATTTGAAATTACCCAAACCTGCCTCAATTGTTCTGCTGCAGTGCGAGCCTAAATCATGAAAACCTCAGTCATAACTCAAAACACCCAAAAAATTAGACAATTCTTCACTCTTGCATACTTGACTCCAAACTCAACTCACTCCTTTCATCCAAAAACCCATTACAATTTATAGCTTTACAATAGGGTCTAAGACCATTACAAAGTGGTTACAAAGTGGACATAATGTCCCCAAAATCCTAACTACTTTCCAACTTCTTAGCATGCATGATGCTCCTTTTCCAAAATGTCATGCTATCTTATTCTTCGTGATTTCCAAAACTTATCCAAGATAGCATGAACCAATAGGCCCCCAACACTAGCATGAGGCTTGTCCCGAGCCACTTCAGGCATGATTCTAGGTTTCCAAGAACTTTTGTAGTATATTGTTGGTCATTGCAACATTTTCCTTGACTTGTGCTTCCTACTATACAATTTCCTCGACCATTTCTAGAGTTAAGTGAGTCTTCAATTTTTTAGCGGTTTCTTGTGCTACCTACTTGACCTTTCCTTGAGTGGATGGTAACTCCATGGTCACCTTATAATATTCTTCTTACAATACCTCAATCTTTTGCATGTGATCTTGTTTCTCTGCCCTTAGCTAATTTATTTCTAAATATAGCTTCATGTTTTTGACCATTGTTGTTACCACCTATGCTAGTGGTAATGTACTCATTAATTCTTTGAACTTTTGTGCCTTATCCTACATAGCATGTATATTCTATCCAATTTCCTTCAACTCCACATCTTCAGTCAGCTACATCCAAACGCTTGTGCTTTCTGTATACAACTTTGCACATTCTACTTCCATACTCTTGATGTTGTTTATGCTTGTGGTCGCCAACTTCTCTCTTTGTGCGCTTTCCTCCAGGGGAGTTCCTGGTATTTTTTGTGCCTCCAAGCATGTGATATTTTTTCGGAAGACCTAAATGAATCCTCTCATATTTGTAACATGTTTCTCCAATGGGGTGTCTTCATCCCTTAACACTTATGGAATAATTTTATAGACCCCTTTGACTACTTGTTTTCATCTCTCTTCCTTTTGTGTTGCCTCATCCCACTCCTTCCTGATGTGGTCGTATTCTACTTGCAACATATCCTTATCTATGACCGTCTTTGTCAGCTCCAATGAGGTCGACACTACACACACTTGAATTTCTTCTGTCATGCTTGATTGTAAGCCATACACAATTTCTGTAGACAATCGATATACCACTAAGTCAATATGACTGAGTGTCTAGGCTTGATCTTTCAATTCTTCCGTTGGAAACTTTAAATCTACCATATCTATCTTTATTACAAATCTTTCTCTGGATACAATAGATGTCATCTATTCAACCTTAGTTGTCCACATTGTATTCTCTTCTTGCTTGTTGTTCTGTTTGTACTATTGCAAGTTGCGTGGTCTCCAAAAATTGTCGCTTGTAACAAAGTAATATGTTCTTGCATATATGAATTCCTTTCCTCCTATTGTTTTGTCGTGTGCTCAAAAGCTTCATCTGTTGCTTCCTTAACTTGGTATGAAATCTTATCCAAGTTATATTCTGTGAGGGGTTGAACGATTGGTTCCCTTACAACTTTCCTTTTTGTGTGTTGTGTGGTTGCTTGCTTAGTGTCTTCTTATTTTCTCTTCTCTCTCGTGTGCAGGACTATATTTTGTGTTTTTCTACCTGCGCCATTTCCTTTTGCTTGCTCTTCTCCTTCTTCTTCTTCATCATCTACCTCTTGTACTTATGGGTTTTTTTTCTCCAACTGCTCTATATCTTTCATTGGGATCTTCCAATCATCATCCCAATATTCCATAATGTGTCCCATCTCTTCTTCCATTAATCTGTACAGTGTGGGTAGCCATTCCTGATTTGGATCCTTCTTGGATTGCACATACATGAGATGGCTCCCTACCTTAAAGTACGTAGCTAGCATGTATGCTTCGACCACCTCTGGTGGTATGTTTGGAATACTCTTAATTCTTGTCTGAATTGTTTCCTTTTATATATATAAAACAATATTGTTGTCTAATTGTTGCACCTTGTGTGTAGTATTCCATAAGTTCTGATATCTTGCGGCTAGACATGGCTTATCTTTTACTCCCAAAAATTGTCTATCATCTTACTCCCTCCATAATGATAATGCAATTAGAATTAATACCCATGCATAGTGAAATTCAATCCCTTTATCTTGCACCTCCTCACAGTCGATCAAGAACTGGTTGGGAAAAAATGTCACCCAGTTCATTTGCATGCCATCGACCCACTTCTCGAATGTTGTGATGAATTCCATTGGTACTTGGTCCCTCCTACACTTCCTTAAAAATTTATAGGCTAATTATTATGTCACAAACCTCACTGTGGGGTCGCATATGCTTGCTACATCTAAATCGTGTTTTCCTCAGAATGTATGAAACTTTTCTTTCATGCTCTTTGATAGAGCCTTCTAATTATTTTTGTCTGAAAATATCATTGAAGGGTCCTCCCCTTGCGAAGATATTCCAATAATGTGCAAAATCAAATATATATCAATTGAGACCAGCCCGTTGAGACATAATTAACCTCCATGCACACAACTCAACAATTTATTTATGCATGCATTAATCTTTGCACTCCTCTCGAACTGTGGTATATTGAATAAGTTCAAAATGTCAACTTTTTGCAACCTTGTTGCCCATATTTTTGAACCTATCACAACCATGCTTGTCTCTACACTAACACACCTCTTCAAATACTTGGTCAACGCTATCTCCAGAAATTTATTCTTGTCCATAATTCATGGTCATCACACTTTAAGCTTGGCATCAAACCTAACATATCCTCCTCCACGATCACTCTAGGTTTGATTTCCAACTCCACAAGCTCGTACTTAGCATGTTTTGACAAGTGACTTGCTTCGCTACATATTTCCTTGGTGGTATGTAATCTCTTGGAAAGTTGGCTGATATCGGATATGAAGTTGATGCTCCTAGAGTCTCTTCCTGTACTGGCATTGTTGGTGGCTTACTGTGCCATTTCTTTGGTGTTGATGCATATGCCATTGCTTCCTTAGGTGGTGCCATTGTTCTCTACAACTCTTCTTTGTAACTAACTTCTTTGGATCTTCTTGGCTCTATGATCTCTACTTTCGTTGTTCTCTATGGAAATGAAAATGACAATAAATTTTACCCGTTTGACCCTTCAATTGATTTTATCCCATGTTTTCCAGCTATTTCTAATCTCATTTGCACCTGAATTTACAGTCTAATCCACTTTCCTTAGAATTCATTACTTTCCTTAATGCTTCATTAACTCCATATCTTCGATGAATTATCTGTTAGATTCTCCAACCTGTTGAAATCTTCTTTACAATCTTCATTTATGGTTACGTGGTGCCAGTACTACGCCATCATGGTAGCTCTTTATTGCATGTCCCGTCATGGATTTTCTTAAATGTTTTTCCTTCTTTCTTCATATGCTTCTGTCACATTTCAATCTTCCTTATTGCATGCACATCCTCCCTATTTACTTCATCTTTGCAACATTTATTGCCTTAACTATTGAACAATACTTCTTGTGTCCTTTATGACAACATTCTCTCTTATGTTTCCTTGCAACCTTCTGTCTCTTACTGTGAACACTTTTGACTGATTTTTCTTCTTTTGTTTACATTTTCTTTATTTTTCTACCTACACTATAATCGGACTAGCCACAGAGCTTGGATATTCCCTATCGGAGATCCATGGAGGAATCCCCCCTTTCTCCTTTGGAAGCATCCTTCCTTCCCTCTCAATGGGCATTCTTTTCGTCTGATACATCACCTGCTGAACAATAGCGAAATTGAGAAAGAACTCAGGACTTCTACCTACACTATAATACACTATGGTACACATTCTACATAGTTCACACTAGTGCGCGAAAGGATGACTGGCCCTGTACAATTTCAACCTACTTCGATTAACCAATCCTTCCATAACTTCTCCATCCAACTTCTCCAGCTGAACTACATCTGCTTCTATGATGAACCTTATCACGTATGGTCCTAACTAATGCATCTAGAGCTTCCCTGAGTGCTACAAAAACTTGCTATCATAAATTAACATTAATTCTCCTATATTAAATTTCTTATGCTTGATATGTCTGGCATGCCAATATTTCTCACATTCTTTATGTACCCATTGATGGAAACATGTGTCAAAACAATCCTCTTCTAGTTCCTGTAGTTCTGACATTCTATTTTCCACTGCACCTAAGTTTGTAAGCTTTGTCATCGCAACAATGCACAGACTCAGTTCTATGAATTCCATTAGGATAACAAATTCTTGTCCATACGTCAACCTAAATGGAGTCTATCCTATCAGCTTCTTGCTTGTAGTCCTATATTCCCATAACACTGTTTGAATCTTCAATTCCTAGTCATCTTGACTTATTTTGCAAACCTTTGTCAACTCATGCTCCAGAATATTATTTAAGGCTTCTATTGTGCCCCATTTTATTGAGGATGGTAAGGTGTACTCTTTTGATGATGGATCTGAAATTACTCTGTTAATGTTGAAATCATATTGTTCATAAATTGAGTTCCCTGATCACTGATAAGCACTATTGCGCATCCAAACCCTGTGACTACATTTTCGAACAAAAATCGTGCAACTCTCTCGATGTTGCTGTCTCTAACTAGATTTTACTCAGCTCATCTGGTTAAGTAGTCTATCATGGTAATGATGTACCTGGTTCTTGATCGTCTTGTAGGTGGATTAATCAACTGAACAAAGTTCATTTCCCATTTTTGAAATGCTTGTAAAGTCACTTGTGGAACTAAGGGAATTTCATCTCTCCTAGAAGGCTTCCCAAGTCTCTAGAAAACATTGCAACTCTGAAAGAATTATTTATCATCTTTATGAAGGGTAGGCCACCATAATCCTATACAAAAAATATTCTGATTTGTTTCCTTTCTTGCATAGTGACCTCCTTCAACCCCTTCATCTGATGCTGACAAAACCATATTTCTTTCATGCTCCAATACAAAACGTCATAGAATACCATATGCACCTAGCTTGTATATATTTCATGTTATCAACTGGTAGTTTGGTTCCTTCACTACAAGTTTCTTCTTTTGTGCCACTGTGAATTCTGATGGAGCTACTCCGCTGCTAAAAAAATGAACTATTTCTGACAAACAGTCATCCACCATCTGAATTGCAAACAAGTGCACATCTGGTAAACTGTCATCCAAGTTCCCTACATATTCACATGATAGTATGCATGACAAATGATCCAGTCCTCAGTTAAACTTTCATGGTTTCACGATCACCTCAAAATCGTATTCTTGGAACAATAGTAGCCACCTACATATTCTTTCCCCCAACACTAGCTTGTTCACTAGGTATCTCAGTGCAGAGTGGTTTGTATACATTTTGAAATGATATCAACACATGTAATGTTTGAACTTCTGCAAGGCATACACCATCATTGAACCTTCTCATTCTATCATATTATAGTTATGCTCTGTAGATGATAACTTCCTACTAGTGAATGCAAGTGGATGGTATATCTCTCCTTCACCCGTTTGTGCCAAAACTTCTCCCAAAGATATCGACGATGCATCCACATGTACATGAAATTCCTTGCTCCAATTAGGAAAAACTAAAATTGGCACGGTGCCCATCTTTTGTTTCAGTGTATCTATACTCTTTTGACATTCATCATTCCACCGATAATTCAATTCATTCTTCAGTAACTTCTCCATAGGGGTTGTGATCTGCGTATATCAAGAGGATCCAGTTGGAATAGGTGGGTGGCCACCAATATCCACCTGGATCACAATATCCACTATGCAATACACTTTGTAACATGATCTGCTGGAAAAATTAATCCACTATACTTCGACATCATTGTTGAGACCCGAAATTGACATCCCCATTACCCTATTATACTCTTCATCTATACCTTTTTGGCTTACCTAAGCTTGGGTGAATGAAAATAACACTACCATTAGCCAGTGATAAGGTCATAAGGTAAAGTATGGTTAATTCATGCATTTTGTGGTTTACTAAGCTAGGGAATTAAATATTTTATGTACTAATGCTTCAATTTGCCACATATAATCTTTGACCTCTAGATAAATCCATCCTTCCTGTACCAACTCAACTATCCGGTACTTGTGCACCATGACTGCCACTGTCTGAATCCGGTACCAAACGCATCTGGTACTAAATCTCATCTGTTGCAATCCGGTACCAATGACCATGGACTGTCGTGATCCAGTACCACCATTTGCGCACTGTTGTGATCCGGTACCATTTACCTGTCACAATCCGGTACCAATATAGAGAGCCAAATGTACCAAGTTTAGCTCCAGATCGCCCAAGACAATTGGTGGATGTTTATTTGCTTTAGTAAGGCTATGTTAGAATAGTTTGTTGATTTCCTCATCCTCATGCACTTTGTGTCATGAAGATGAAGCTAAAATATGTAACCGAATAATTAAATTTAAACATTTGACTGATTTGCAAATCACTTCACCTCCTTGTGTTTCACGACTAAGACTATTTAAATAGTTGTGGCAAGGATGGTGGAAAGGAGAGTTAGCATATTACCAGCATGTGAAGCAACATGTGATATTGCAAAACATATTTTGAGTGAAGACTAATAGAAGAACGCCATTTATCTCCATGTCTTGATTATCTATGATTGAATAGGAGTTGAGTTGTTAACAAAAGTTTATGTTTTGAGATTTGAGTGAGAGTAATGTGTGGGTTGAAAACAATCTTACTGTAGACTCCAATAGCTGACCTATTGAAGCGGCAAGGGCCCACTACCCAACAAAGGTCATCATCTTCGTAGATTAGCATTAGCATTTGTTTTCAATAGTGTAAATATTAAATTAGCTGAAGCTTTAACTCTGTTAGATGATAGCAATACAACTTAGACTAGGATTTCCATTATATGATTGTTATCTCTATATCTATTAATGGAAATCATATAATGGAAATCATACCTGGATTGATAATTAATGAGTGCATTATACTAAACATATAAGCAACACAACATTTTGGCGCCGTTGTCGGGGAGTTGCAAATGGTAGGAAGTGATTTTTAGCTTAGATTATTTGTATAAATTTTTAATGCTTTTAAAAGCTTCTTGAGGGAGGAGGATAAAACGTTTAAGATGTGAGTGGAGAGCCACATGGCCACTAGAGTGGGGTTCTTCGAAGCCAGGTTGCCTTCTTACCTTCTAGATAGAATTAGGATTTCAATTCAGTTAAAGAATCAAATTTCCATTTTATGCATAGATATAGAGATAACAAGGGTAGATTTGTAAGATCCAAAGATTCAAAAGAAACCCCCCCCACTAATCCAAATGACACTGGTGTAGGAAAAATTCCACCAAGAGAAATTGAAGGGGAGCCAGAGAGGCTCCAGAAGGAGAACCTAAAATGGAAGAACCAGTATTGGGACAGGTAGAACGTGAGTCTGCTGAACATTTAGGAGACATAGAAAATCCAGTTTCTGAACCATCCATCAGTAGAATGGTATAAGAAGAAGGAAATGAAGCCACAGAGACTGAGACTTTTGGGTTTCCATTCTTGGATATTTCCAGAAACATCAGCATGAAGAATATCCCACTATCATCATTACCCACTTTCAGAGGTATGTCAACTGAAGATCCAGATTTATTTTTATTCGAGTTTGACATATTATGTAGAAGCTATAACTACTCAGACATTGCCCAAAAACTTAAGCTCTTTCCTACTACAATGAAAGATTCAGCCTTAAGATGGTTCATGAGCTTAAGAGAAAATACAATCCTCTCTTGGGATCAAATGAAAGACACATTTTTACGGAAATACCAAGACTATTGTAAGGATAATGCTAAAAACGACATTTTTAAAATGTAGCAAACAAAAGATGAAAGCCTTGAAGACTACTTAGAAAGGTTCTTATACAACTATCAGAAGTCAAAACTAATCACCACAGACCCAGCTGTAGTAAGAACTGTATTCTTGAAAGGTCTCAGAGATGATTGCATAGAAGTTTTAAACTTGTTGAGTTTAGGAGATGTACACCAAAAGCCTTTTTCAGAAATTGCAGATTACTGTAGGAGATACTCAAGAGGACAAGCTAAAACAGACAAAGGACCAAGAGATCCTTTTAGCAGAAATACAAAACAAAGCTCAGGGACTGTCACTAGAACTGAGTTAGGAAACTTATTGGAGAACTTTAAAACAAACATCTTGAGCACAATAAGTAACCAGTTAGATACTCTGAAACTGAAAAAGAAACAAGAAGAAGAGGCTTCTTTAGCAATATTTTGTCATAGATGCCGAAAGAAGCACAGTGAGAAAGAATGCCCATTAAATGTCATAGAAATCTAAGGTCTGTGTACACTAGAACACCCCACATCTAAGTGTCCAACCTTGCTTGAGCTACAAGCCATGTATAGGGGAGGAGGAGTCTCACAAGAACAACCATACCCTTCCAAAAGACCTTGGAGAGCCCAAAATCCCAATACATTTTATGATCCTAATACACAATATCAACAACAACAATGGGGTCCTTCCCCAATGACATATCCACAATGGACACCTAGCAAGCTCAAACTCAACCTTGGCAACAAGGTTGTAGGGGACCTATGTATGGAAATATCTTTTACCCTACATATCCACAGTACCCTGCAAACATTTCCCAATTACTACCTGGATTCAATCCACCATTGATGCAAGATTTACTCCCACCTCTTATACAACAGCACTTTACAACCCCCTTGAACCCTAATCAACAGCAGCAAGTATCTATAAATGCCAATCAACAACCACAAAACCAAGCTGCCCACAATCCTCTGAGACCAACAACAATCCCTGCCCAGTCAGTCCCTAACCCCAATAATCGACCCACCCACCCTGTGCAGAATACAAAAGTTCAAACCTTTCCCACCTATGAAATTCAACTACGATTGGGGAAAGTTGTAAACCAATCAGATCCTCTAGTAATAATTCAGGAAGAAAATGAAAATCATTCTGAGGAAGAAAACACTCAAACCACCCCTGCATAAGAAGAGGCCTCTCCTCCTATTCCAATCACTTCTCAGTCTGTACAAGTACCCCAACAAATTAATCTCCCACCTTACCCCGAAAGACTATTATTGAAGAAACCTGACCCACCCCTGCACAGAGATATAGAAGATGAATTACGAAATGTGTGCATAAAAATACCTCTGCTGCAAGCCATTAAGGATATCCCTATATACGCCAAAATCATAAGGGATCTTTGCATTAAGAAACCAGGAAGGAAGAAGAAGGAACCTCTCCTTGTTTAGGTAGTGGGACAATTATCTGAATTTATTTCTGAAATGCCATACAAATATAATGACCCTGGAAATCCAGTAGTCACTGTTGAAATTAATGGCATTTCTCTACCAAACACACCCATTGATTTGGGTATAGCTATTAATGTAATGCCTTTTGACACTATGAAAAATCTCCAATTCAACCAGTTAAGACCAACCCAAACCATGATCGAGTTGGCACATAAGTCAGTCATTAGCCCTGCAGGAAGTCTAGATGATGTCACAATCACTCTAGCTTCTTGGGAATATCCAATAGACTTTTTGGTCATCTATTCTAAATCATCCTCCAAACCAGGACACTCTGTGGTTCTTGGTCACCCTTGGCTAGCCACAGCAGATGCCTTTATCAGCTGTCAGTCTGGTGAGATGACTATATCCAATGGAACACATAGCCAAAAACTTGTCCTCTTCCCTCCTGCCCAACTGGCATAGGAAATACCTATTTGGTTAGAAAACCCTTATGGAGAGGAAGATTGCATCAGACCTCTGTTAACACTTGAACAAGTCTTAAGCTTATTTTTGGTTGACACAAATTGCATCGAATACCCAAGGTCTTTTGCAGAATTGTCACATATTTTTAGTTTCGAATTTCAACAAACTTGGCACCCTGATATCATGCAATTATATAATTTATCACCAACCTTCTAAGACAAGGAAGAAACTACTGAACTTGTTGAGATTAGCCCAGGAAAACCTTTGTATATCAACTCTATTTTGGAACCAGAACAAAAGACACAAGTGATTGAAATGCTCCAAAGACAATTTGATGCCTTTGCATGGGATTATGCAAAGGAGATGTTCTGGATAATCCTGGATGGGTTTATCTGGAACAATCTCCTCCACATACTCCATGGGAGGCATTCCAGGTCTCCTAGACTTCCTGGTTCTCCGAACGGATGCCAGAGCCAACGCTTTTTCGAAATTCTTCTGCCGCTTCCTGCGTGAGTCAAAAGCATACCACGTCGTGCCTTTGCGAGGCCGTCCTTGTGCTCTTGGCATGTGGAGGAGCTGAGATATGGCCGAAATGCCGACTGGAAGGTTATCCCTGCTCCAGTACTCCGAAGGTTCAGGTTTTGTCCATTCAATTTGCAAATGCGTCGCATATCCGTCCAGGCAACTAATAAGGGTGAGGGTGACTGTGAAAGCTCTGGCCATTAAGGCTAAGTTCTTAGTGCACTAGTGTTCCATCCTCTTCACTCGCTTGAGAGGCCCCGTCCACTGGTTATGGCTGTGTGGGCTCCCTCCCATATTTAATGGTGAGGATATGGGAGCCGATGGCCATTATTTATGGCATTGCCCAGCTTGTTTCCATGTGTCCTACCTTCTCGACGTGGCACCCCATCCGGGGGTTGGAGATCCCTATTGGATAAAGCTTGGCACTGATCTGAGATATCTAAGTCATCAGAGGTGTGGTCTTCCCAATAGAAGTGTTTTGTCTCCTCTGCTACTCCTTCATTTGCCAGGCAGTCCACTACCCTGTTTGCGTCTCTTTTCACATGGAAGGGTATGATGCTGAGGTTGGTTCTAAGGAGGCTTCCAAAATCTTGTAGTAGCCCTAAGATTCACCAACTGGGTGAGATTTTCAACGGATTTTCACCATGGAGGATCTTGGTGATTAGCTGAATGACAATTTGTGAGTCCTTCTCTAGGATGAGCTTGTGACAATATCTATCAATTACTGCTTGGAGACCTCGCAATAGGCCTGTTAGCTCTGCCGCATTAATTGTTGTTTCCCCCAAGTAACCTGCTAATAGACAGAGGATCTCTCCATTGGAGTTTCTGAGTGTGGCTCCATATCTCACTGGTCCCGGGTCCCCTTTGGATGCCCCATCAAAGTTGATCTTTATGAAATCTGTTGGAGGAGGGGTCCAGATGGTTGGGCTGCTGTGCTGACATTTGGGTGTCTTCATTGTCATTTGATTGATCAGGTTAGGCTTCCAGCTTTGGAGTATGCATTGCTCTTCTGGATTGCAGTTTAAGTCCTCTAGCTTCTAGGATTTTCTTTTAACTGTTTCCTTGACCAGCGAAACTATTTTTTCCCAAGTTGTGTCTGGTGTGGAGGATTTGGAGTGAAATATTCTTTTGTTTCGTTCTTTCCATATTTTCCAAAGAATGAATCCTAGGAGAAGTTGTTAGTTATGAATCAGTAGGCGATTGTTGTAGGTGATCGAGTCCTAGTTTTCAATCATATCACTGATGTTGCCCCTGATTTGATTGGAACAACACATTATTTGAGCTCCTTGGTCCCAAATCCTCTGCCTAAAGGGACATCTGTTGAATAGATGTTCTTTGGTTTCCTCTTGCTGGTGGCATAAGATGCATATTGAGGGACCAATGAAGCCTCTTTTCCTAAGGTTGTCCCAGGTTAGGACTCTGTTGTGTGCAACGAGATAGAGGAAGGTGGACACCTTAGGCCGGAGTGTAGGGTTCCAAACCTTGTTCCATATGTTTTCCTTATTTTGATTCTGGTAGCTGCCTTGTAGATAGTAGGCTTCCTTGACTGAGAAATTGCTAGTTGTGGAGTGCCCCCATCTAAGGATATTCGGGCCTTCTCTGTTGGGCATTTTCTGGTGACTAGCATAATGTTGCCAAGCTTGCAGGTTTAATTTTTCTTGGACCCCTAGATCCTGATTGGAGGTTTTCCAATGACGCCACCGCATCCCCTATTCCTTGGGTTTCCAAAAGTCTTTCACCCTTAGAAAAGTGTCCTGGTTTAGAGCCTGTCTAAGGGGGTTTAGCTCTTCCAGGTTATTTAGGGGTTTGAATTGCTACCATGAGTCTTTCCAGAACATAGCGCTTTCTCCATTTCGGACTTCCCAAAAACCATAGTTTTGTACCAGTCTCTGTTTTTCCAAGATGTGTTCCAAATATTAGAACCTTGTATTCGGGCATTGTGTCTAATGACTTGGTTTCTTGGTGTGAGG
Source organism: Picea mariana (assembly GCA_032191745.1). Taxonomy (NCBI): domain Eukaryota; kingdom Viridiplantae; phylum Streptophyta; class Pinopsida; order Pinales; family Pinaceae; genus Picea; species Picea mariana. Next base: position 91,221 of record JASDQU010100328.1, on the reverse strand, counting down.
GGGGCGTACTTCTGCTTCCAGATTTGTGCCCATAAATTTGTTAGCATTTTTAACCATCTCCACCAAATTTTGGCTCCCATTACTTAGTTGAGTTTCCCTAGATCTTGGAGTCCCAACCCTCCTATGATTTTTGGTGTGCAGATCTTGTCCCAACCTACTAGCACCCATTTCTTGTTAGGTTGAAGCCCGTGCTAGAGGAAGTTTCACTGGAGATTCCTTATGGCTTTGATGACCTGCTTGGGGGCTGCTAGTGCAGTAAAAAGGTAGGTAGGTAGGGTTTGAAGGACCGACTTGAGCAGGACCAACCTAGCTTCGATGCTGAGCGGTCTGAAAGTCCAGTTTCTCAGTCTGTTGGAGATGGAAAGAAGAAGGTTGTCCCAAGAGATGGATCTTCCTACTATTCCCGTTAGAGGAATGTTGAGGTAGTTGGATGGAAGGGAGCTCTTGGGTATTTCCAGGAGTCTGGAGATATGATACTAGACCGTTGCCGGAGTGTTGAAGAAGTAGAGTTTGGACTTGTCTAGGTTAAGAGTCATTCCTAATGCCTCTATGAAATCTGAGAGGATGGAGTTAAGCTTGCTGTCCTCTCTGGCTATTGGGAAGTTCATGAGTAGGGTGTCATCAACAAATTGACTGTGTGAGGGTGCTGGTTGGATATTGTGCAGAGGTAGGCCTTTGAGAGATCCTTCTATGAATGTTGATCTGATGTAGCGTCCCAAACCTTCCGCCATGAGGAAAAACAGGAAGGGCGAAAGGGGGTCACCTTATCTGATACCTCTGAATGGTCAGAAAGGATGGGACAGGACCCCATTGACTAGGATGGAGAAGAAGGTAGAGGAGGTAAGGTTTAAGATCCAGTTCACCCAATGCTGATCAAATTCGAAAGAATCTAAGATGGCCCGAAGGTACTTCCAGCTTGCTTTATCAAAATATTTTGAGAGATCAAGTTTGATTAGCATACCTGGATTTTTTGTTGTCTTGAGAGAGTGGATGACCTCGTGAGAAAGAATGACGATGTCCATGATTTGTCTTCTCTCTACATACCCTGCTTGTTCCTTGGAAATGATGAAGGTCAGAATGGGCTTAAGGCGGTTTGCCACCACCTTTGTTATGATTTTGTAAATCACATTGCAGAGAGTGATAGGTCTGAACTGTTTGGGATTTGTGACCCATTCCTCTTTTGGAATGAGGGTGAGAAATTTCACATTAAGGACCGTGAGGACTTGGCCTAAGGTGCGCGATTCCTCTACAACCTCCCAAACCTCTTCTCTTACTAGGTCCCAACAATGATGGAAGAAGTCAATGGTAAATCCATCTGGGCCTAGGGCCTTCACTGCGGGCATGGATTTTGTAGCTTGGTCTACTTCCTCTTGGGTGATAGGTCACATTAGGGCTGCGTTTTGTTCAGGAGTCACCATAGAGGGTATGTGCATGGTTACTCGTTTGATGGATGCAATCCTATCCTCCCTGGTTTCTGTTAGGAGGTCGCGATAGTAATTGTTAATCTCTGCTTCTATTTGGGTATGTTCTCCGATTGGATTACCCTGGTCATCCTCCAAATGAGTAATTCTGTTAATATGTCGGCGGTGCACCATTTCTCTGTGGAAGAATTTTGTGTTCTTTTCCCCCTCTTTGAGCCATTGTACCCTGGAATTTTGTTTCAAGAAAATTTCCTCTTGCCTTTTTCTCTCTTATAGTTGTGCTTGAAGCTCCTCCTCCTCTTTCATTAGTTCAACAGTTCGAGTTCCTGAAATGAAAGTTTTTTGTATCTCCATTAATTTGTTCTCTATGTCCTGCATGCTTTGGAATATGTTTCCAAAGGTGTTCGTGTTCCAGAGTTTCCGCGATTGCTTGAAGTTTTTGAGGCATTATTGAAATTTGTACATGCTTGTGGCATGATCTATTTCTTCCTGAGTCCACCAGGACTTTGCAAGCTAATGAAAGTCCGGGTGTGAGAGCCAGAATTTCTCAAACCGGAAGGGTTTATATTTAGATGTTTTCCTTGTTTCTAGGTTGAAGGAAATTGGCTAGTGGTCTGACCTGGCTTTTGGGAGAATGAGACTTTCCATATAAGGGGCTTCTTCCATTAGCTCTTCATCCATAAGGATGTGGTCCAGACGACAAGCAATATGTTGGTTTCCTGACCTATGGTTGGACCAGGTGAAGGTGCCATTACTATTTTCAATGTTTATTAGCTTTAAATGGTCAATAAGTGTTTTGAACTTACCACTGTCTTGTTCAAGTCTTTTGCTGCCTCCTATTTTTTCTTCCAGCAACAGGATCATGTTGAAATTGCCTCCTAAGATCCAGTTAGGTGTGGTCAGCAAGGTTTTAATGAGGACTAGCCGCTCCAGAAGTTTGTCTTTTTCCTACTGACTTTGGGGTCCATAGACATTTGTGATAGTCCCCTCCTGATTCGAGCCTGTGATCTCGAAGTGGGCCATTATTGTGCCTATAGTAGAGAAAGATCTGCTTAAAGTAATAGTGCATGGGTTCCATAGAATGGTCAGACCCATTGAGGCCCCTGTGGAGTCTGTTAGAAAAAAATCACATCCTCTCCAAATACGCTGGAGGATGGTTTCAGTGTCTGCCCCAGCACATTTCGCTTCCTGTACCATTAGAATATCTGGGTTTTCTGCTTTGATGCAGTCTCAGAGGATCCTTTGTTTGGATTGACCATTGAGTCCTCTAATGTTCCAAGTGATGATCTTCATCATTATGAGGGTGGTGTTGGGTGGAGGTATCCCTTCGAGAAATTATGAATCTGGCCTGAGTTGATCATAAGGTTGCCCACCTCCTTGATGAGTTGATGCACTAGTTTTCACCCCCTTCTTTTATTCTCTTGCGGTACTCTTTTTGAGCTTGAACCTGAGCCTGTGGCTATACCTAGGCGTGTTGTGGATCCTACTGAGGAGTCTAGAAAGACCTTATGTACCTTTCAGAGTTTCTCTTCAGGAAGGGCTTGCAAATCTTTTTGATTGAGGGCCTCCTCAAGTTTTTCTAGATCTATGCCTACTAGATCTCTATCGTGCAGCTGCATTAAGATGTCTCCATCTACATCTCCCCTCTCTTCTGGGTAGATTTCATAGTTTGGGCTAGAGGAGGTAGGGTTTTGGTTCTTTCCTTTGATATGATGCAGCTCTTTGTGCGGATCTTAGATGGCTTCATCTTCCGGAAGCTGGTTCAGAATCTCATATGAGTTTTTGGTCGAGATCTTCGATTTGAGGTCTGGATTCTGCTTTCTTGGAGGGTTTTTCTTCCTGGCCATGGCAGTGGTGAAGCCATATTTCTGTATGGTATCACCTTCTTTGGTGGCTTGCTTATTCAAAGGGAAATCTCTAAAGAGGTGACCATGTTCATGACATTTCCTGCAGCAGAAAGGGATGTGTTCATAGTCCAGTGTTTGTTGCTAGTCTTCATCCTGATATTCCAGCGTTACCGCTCCCGGTAGAGCCTTAGAGATATTCAAGTAAACGCAGATTTAGGCATATGAAGTGTATTTTCTTTGCTTTGTGGCTTCTGATGTTTTGACGTATTGACCCACTGTATTTCCTATTCCCATGAGAATCTCCTCCAGCAAAAACTCTTGCGGTAAGGAGTAAAGGTGGATCCAGATGGGAGCCATCGTGAAGTCCTCCTTGTCTGGGCTGAATCTTTTCATCCAAAATCCCAGGAATAACCCTGCCGAGTTGTAGAAATATGACCCATTCTAAAAGATTCGGTCTCTGTCTTCTGGGTTGTACATAATGATTGTAAAAAAACCTTTGGAGCTGAGTTGGACCTCATAGTCCCCTTTGGGGTTCCACCAGTGTTTTATCCATCTTTTTAGATCCCATTCGGATGGCCAAAGAGCCAAAAATTTGCCAATGAGGGCATGCTCTCTCATAAATTGTGTGTGTTCCCCTACTCTTGTTGAACTTATGAGGTATCTCGACGGTTTGTCCATTTGTGGGATGCATTTTCCGAGCTCCCATCCGCGAGGTGCTTTTGGATGGGACGTGTTGGCTTCCACATCCATTTCCTTCCTGAGTCCTTGTTCTCTAGCAAGAAGTTGATCGTGTAGTTGTATTGGCAGCTCGAATGATGGGCATTTTTCTCTTATACCCGATCGATCATTGGCCGTGACATTACTGTATGAGGGGGATTTCCCCCCCTCTTCTAAATTCATCCCGACGTATTAGGTAGGAGAGAGTCTGTGCCCAGTCATGGCAGGTGGTTTGTTGCGAAGTGGCTTGATCCGATCATGCAGCGAGTCGTGCCGGACTGAAACTAGGGTTTTTCCTCCTAGCTCAACGCTTCACCAAGTTAATAATTATTAATTTATTAACTTTATACATATTATTAATTAATTATGAATTTCAAAATTAACTATATAGATATTATTAATTATATTATATTTACAAAGTTTATAATGATCATTTAATATTAATTTTTAGTAATTAATGGTTGTCAGTTAATTATTAATCAACATCAACCACTTTTTATTAATAAAATTTAATCTATATATATTACTACATTATTAATACTTTGGTAATGTATTATTTATTTATTAATGTATTTAATGATATATTTATCATATTATTAATGTATTAATTTATTAATATTTAGCAATGTATTAATTAATAATGTACAAAATTAATTATTACATTAAATTGTTAATATATTAATTAATTTATAAGTTACTTTATACAGTAATGAAATTAAACTTTAATTTATACATTACATTAATATACAATATTAATGTGTCAATAATGTTACATTACATTTTTAATTTATTAAACAATGAAACCATATATACTTTAATGTATTAATAGTTTAATACAGAACATTACAAATTAATGTATTAGTATTTTTACATTAGTCTAATGTATATATAAAAGTATTAATACATTAATTTATAATGTAATATATTAAACTATTAATAACATATTAATACATTAAAGTATATATATTTTTCTTTGATTGATAAATTAAAAATGTTATATAACATTATTGATACATTACTAATGCAATGATACATTCATGTATTAATGTAATGTATGAATTAAATTAATATAATAATGTATTACTAAATATATTATGTTCAATATATTACTACTTTATTAATGTATTATTAATATATTACTTTATTTGTGTATTTATTTACTTTAATAATTTATTTATTAATTTATTAATAGATTATTAATATATTTTTTTTGTTTGTTAATTTGTGCGGAACCA
>JASDQU010100328.1:58250-85981 GCA_032191745.1 Picea mariana | reverse complement strand
TTCTATTTCCAGAAAATTTCCTCTTGCCTTTTTCTCTCTTATAGTTGCGCTTGAAGCTCCTCCTCCTTTTTCATTAGTTCAATAGTTCGAGTTCCTGAAATGAAAGTTTTTTGTATCTCCATTAATTTGTTCTCTATGTCCTGCATGCTTTGGAATATGTTTCCAAAGGTGTTCTTGTTCTAGAGTTTCAGCGATTGCTTGAGGTTTTTGAGGCGTTGCTGAAATTTGTACATGCTTGTGCCATGATCTATTTCTGCCTGAGTCCACCAGGACTTTGCAAGCTGATGAAAGTCTGGGTGTGAGAGCCAGAATTTCTCAAACTGGAAGGGTTTATATTTATATGTTTCCCCTGTTTCTTTCTAGGTTGAAGGCAATTGGCCAGTGGTCCGACCTGGATTTTCGGAGAATGAGACTTTCCATATAAGGGGATTCTTCCATTATCTCTTCATCCATAAGGATGCAGTCCAGACGACAAGCAATACGTTGGTTTTCTGACCTATGGTTGGACTAGGTGAAGGTGCCATTACTATTTTCAATGTCTATTAGCTTTAAATGGTCAATAAGGGTTTTGAACTTACCACTGTCTTGTTCAAGTCTTTTGCTCCCTCCTGTTTTTTCTTCCAGCGATAGGATCATTTTGAAATTGCCTCCTAAGATCCAGTTAGGTGTGGTCAGCAAGGTTTTGATGAGGACTAGCTGCTCCAAAAGTTTGTCTTTTTCCTATTGACTTTGGGGTCCATAGACATTTGTGATAGTCCCCTCCTGATTCGAGCCTGTGATCTCAAAGTGGGCCATTATTGTGCCTATAGTAGAGAAAGATCTGCTTAAAGTAATAGTGCATGGGTTCCATAGAATGGCCTGACCCGTTGAGGCCCCTGTGGAGTCTGTTAGAACAAAATCACATCCTCTCCAAATACGCTAGAGGATGGTTTCAGCGTCTTCCCCAGCACATTTCGTTTCCTGTAACATTAGAATATCTGGGTTTTCTTCTTTGATGCAGTCTCAGAGGATCCTTTGTTTGGATCGACCATTGAGTCCTCTAATGTTCCAAGTGATGATCTTCATCATTATGAGGGTGGTGTTGGGTGGAGGTATCCCTCCGAGAAATTATGAATCTGGCCTGAGTTGATCATAAGGTTTCCCACCTCCTTGATGAGTTGATGCGCTAGTTTCCGCCCCCTTCTTTTATTCTCTCGAGGTACTCTTTTTGAGCCTGAATCTGAGGCTGTGGCTATACCTAGGCGTGTTGTGGATCCTGCTGAGGACTCTAGAAAGACCTTATGTACCTTTCGGAGTTGCTCTTCAGGAAGGGCTTGCAGATCCTTTTGATTAAGGGCCTCCTCAAGCTTTTCTATATCTATGCCTACTAGATCTTTATTGTCCAGTTGCATTAAGATGTCTCCATCTACATCTCCCCTCTCTTCTGGGTAGATTTCACAGTTTGGGCCAGAGGAGGAAGGGTTTTGGTTCTTTCCTTTGATATGATGCGACTCTTTGTGCGGATCTTAGATGGCTTCATCTTCCGGAAGCTGGTTTAGAATCTCATATGAGTTTTTGGTCGAGATCTTCGATTTGGGGTCTGGATTCTTCTTTCTTGGAGGGTTTTTCTTCCTGGCCGTAATAGTGGTGAAGCCATATTTTTGTATGGTATCACCTACTTTGGTGGCTTGCTTATTCAGAGGGCAATCTCTGAAGAGGTGACCATGTTCATGACATTTCCTGCAGTAGAAAGGGATGTGTTCATAGTCCAGTGTTTGTTGCCAGTCTTCATCCTGATATTCCAGCGTTACCACTCTCGGTAGAGCCTTAGAGATATTCATGTAAACGTAGATTCAGGCATATGAACTGTATTTTCTTTGCTTTGTGGCTTCTGATGTTTTGACGTATTGACCTACTGTATTTCCTATTCCCATGAGAATCTCCTCCAGCAAAAACTCTTGCGGTAAGGAGTAAAGGCAGATCCATACAGGAGCCATTGTGAAGTCCTCCTTGTCTGGGCTGAATCTTTTCATCCAAAATCCCAGGAATAACCCTACCGAGTTGTATAAATACCACCCATTCTCAAAGATTCGATCTTTGTCTTCTGGGTTCTACAGAATGATTGTAAAAAAACCTTTGGAGCTGAGTTGGACCTCATAGTCCCCTTTGGGGTTCCACCAGTGTTTTATCCATCTGTTTAGATCCCATTCAGATGGCCACAGAGCCAAAAATTTGCCAATGAGGGCATGCTCTCTCATAAATTGCGTGTGTTCCCCTACTCTTGTTGAACTTATGAGGTATCTCGGCAGTTTGTTTGTTTGTGGGATGCATTTGCTGGGCTCCCATACACGAGGTGCTTTTGGATGGGACGTGCTGGCTTCCACATCCATTTCCTTCCTGAGTCCTTGTTCTCTAGCAAGAATTTGATCACGTAGCTGAAGTGGCACCTCGAATGATGGACGCTTTGCTCTTATACCCGATCGATCATTGGCCGTGACATTATTGTATGAGGGGGCTTTCCCCCCCTCTTCTAAATTAATCCTGACGTATTAGGTAGGAGACAGTCTGTGCCCAGCCGTGGCAGGTGGTTTGTTGCGAAGTGGCTTGATCCGATCATGCAGGGAGTCGTGCCGGACTAAAAATAGGGTTTTTCCTCCCAGCTCAACGCTTCACCAAGTCAATAATTATTAATTTATTAACTTTATACATATTATTAATTAATTATGAATTTCAAAATTAACTATATAGATATTATTAATTATATTATATTTACAGAGTTTATAATGATCATTTAATATTAATTTTTAGTAATTAATGGTTGTCAGTTAATTATTAATCAACATCAACCACTTTTTATTAATAAAATTTAATCTATATATATTACTACATTATTAATACTTTGGTAATGTATTATTTATTTATTAATGTATTTAATAATATATTTATCATATTATTAATATATTACTTTATTAATATTTAGCAATGTATTATTAATAATATACAAAATTAATTATTACATTAAATTGTTAATATATTAATTAATTTATAAGTTACTTTATACAATAATGAAATTAAACTTTAATTTATACATTACATTAATATACAATATTAATGTATCAATAATGTTACATTACATTTTTAATTTATTAAACAATGAAACTATATATACTTTAATGTATTAATAATTTAATATGTAACATTACAAATTAATGTATTAGTACTTTTACATTAGTCTAATGTATATATAAAAGTATTAATACATTAATTTATAATGTAATATATTAAATTATTAATAACATATTAATACATTAAAGTATATATAAAAGTATTAATACATTAATTTATAATGTAATATATTAAATTATTAATAACATATTAATACATTAAAGTATATATTTTCTCTTTGATTGATAAATTAAAAATGTTATATAACATTATCAATACATTACTAATACAATATTACTAATACAATGATACATTCATATATTAATGTAATGTATGAATTAAATTAATATAATAATGTATTACTAAATACATTATGTTCAATATATTACTACTTTATTAATGTATTATTAATATATTACTTTATTTCTGTATTTATTTACTTTAATAATTTATTTATTAATTTATTAATAGATTATTAATATTTTAATATGTTACACTATATATTAATTTATTAGTACTTTAATTAGAATAATATAATAATGTATTACTAAATACATTAATGTATTACTACTTTAATAATGTATTATTAATATATAATTCTATTTGTGTATTCATACTTTATTTATTTATTAATGTATTTAACATATTTAATATACTAATATATTTAATGTATATATTCATATATTTAATATATTATTTTATAATGTTAAATTAATAGTCTATCAATGTATTAATTAATAATGTATTAATATATTAATTAATTAATATATTACATTATTAATGTATTAATGTATGGATGAATTAGTAAATTACATTACACCATAATGTAAATTATTTACTTTAGTTTATACATTATTATTATTATTATAATATATTATATTTATGTGATAATTAATTAATACATTAATTATACTTTATTACATTAATTTATACATTATACAAAGATATACAAAAATATTAATGTATAATTAATGTATTAATGAATTATTACATAAATATAATAATAATAATAATATAATATAATTAATTAATATATTAATGAAATACATTAATGAAATACATTAATGTTTTATATTAATGTATACATTAATATATTTGAATTAATATATTAATGGTCATCTCAAGGCATGCCGGTAGTGAAATAACAACAACCACTTTATAAAAGTGGTTGATATAAGGTGATCTTTATTTTCCACCTTTCCAAATTAATGATGCCTATTCACCTATATCAACCACATTTATAAAGTGGTTGTTGCTAGTATTTATGTGGAAAAGGTGTATCCTAGGTAGAATGTGTATTCACCTTATTTTGTGCTCCACTATTTTAAATAATCAACAAAGTCTTTAAAGGTGTGAACAAAAGTTAACTGAGCACAATCAAATATATATTTGAATGTAAAGGATAATTATTTGGGGTTTGTCTAAAATTTGGTTAAAAGTTAAAAAAAAAAATTGAAATTACATATTTTAATAATTGAGATTACATATAATTAATATTAGTTAAAATTTCTTGAAAATACTAAATTTATTTATACATTCAAAAATACAATTTAAACACTATAAAATTGTGATTTTACTAATAATCATATTATCAAATTCCAATAATAATTCCAAAATATTAAATACACAAAACATTTAAACTAAACCTTTTTATTACAATGCTTTACCAACGATATTAAAAAGGCATTGCATGGTGTAGTGTATGTGTTAAAAATGTAGTTTAAAAGAGTGAAAGCCGAAGGATTGTGCCGATTAATCTCATTACATTGTGGCCACATTTTAAAACGGAGACTGATTTGAAATGTGATAACCATAGAATTGAAAATATAGGAAAGTGGGAAGGGTAAATGATAATATAAATCATATACATTAAAATGAATGAACTTACGAAATGTGTATATCCTTACTTACTTTCATGATAATATCCTTACGAAATGAGGAACTGTATGGTAGAAGAAGCATGCAACACAGACAGTGAAACAATGCAACCATACACGCGACAAAAATTTTAAGGCAATAATTTTTAAACACTGATAAACACATTCCAAACGTGGCATCTCACTTAATTAAAATGACGAGGGAATCTCACTTAATTGAAACGGCAGCTGCCACGCTTCACATCTAACATATTCCACTAAAGTTTTAATCAATAATTTTTTTTAATCATTAAATATGTCAATTAGTAATTCATTATAATAATTTTTAAATATGATTAAGTGAATATAAAAATGTAAAACTTAATTTTTAAATATGATTAAGTGAATGTAAAAAAGTAAAACTTTTATAACAAGAAAAAAGTTAATATTTAAAATTAAAACTATTTTTTTAAGTTAATATTTGAAATTATAACTATTTTTTTATTGTGACTACTAAAAATATTCTATCTATATTTAATTTTGTACATAAAAAATCGCATTAAAGATTAAAAACCTATTAAATGTGTACATTTCTTATAAGTGTACACCTTTAAGAGTAATAGCTTCATTGATGATTGATTATTTTTTATGAATTATTGCTCTGATTTTTTACAACGATGCATCATATGGCCTGGAAAATCATTGATTATCTTTCTGACTCATTGCTCTAAATTTTCCGAGGATGATGCAGGAAGACGAAGATGCATTATTTCGCTTGGAAAATCATTGATTATCCTTCAGACTCATTGCTCTAATTTTTCTGAGGATGACGAAAATACATTTTATCGTCTAGAAAAGCGATCAAATCGAATTGCTTATGCATTTAGTGAGACGTGCCCACTACATTTTCTTTTATTCATTGCATCGTTATCCCCTCAGCTTAGCTTTTGAACGTCATTGCACCGTTATCACGTCAACTTAGCACTCACGTCATCTTAGCATTTGAATTTGTAAGCTCTCTTCTCTCTGTGGGTGCTAGGTTCCTTCTTTCATTCCTCAAAATCTTTCTAAGGCCCTCCTGAATGATATGCACACACAATATCATTGTTCCTGGAATTAGAATGTGGCAGCCAACCGTCAAGTAAGAAATTCTGCATAAAACATTCTTATAAATAAAAAAATGAGTTTGAATAAGAGTGATGGGGTGATCAACCAACTCTTCAAATAAAAACTGGTAACTAAACCAAATTTCAGAAGCAATTTTAAGCTTGGCATGGTACATCGTATTTAGAATATACGTGCAGCTACCAATCAATTAGTCAGTGTATTATTTTGTTGCAACAATGTAAAGGAGATCACAAAAACTCATCACAAACAATAATGCAAGTGCCTTGGTAGTCAGACCGTTGCAGTCACTTTATAATAATCGACATCAGGGGGATTTGATTCTCCAAAAAGGTATGTAATTTAGATGGTTTCTCTGCTAATATTTTGCATCCACAATCTAAATTTAGTTGATATACGCTATATCTTTATATGAATTGTAGATTCTACAAACATGTTGCAAAGTTCTAGAAATATACTATTTTTTAAATTGATGGACCTTCACCCTGACTCTAAAATGAAATTCATACATAGTTGTTGTAACTAATGAAAACAAGTTCTTTTATTGTGAAAAACAAAGTGTGATATTTAACAAAGATACTCACCCTTTGTACTTTCCTTAAGCTCGAACAATATAGTAGCAATTGGAGGAGACGGGTTAGCCTGGAACGGGAATAAAATATACACTCTTGATTTCCATATGATTTTCTCGACCTGCTATCTCAAAGTATTTCTTTTGAATCGTAGATTCGCGAGATGGGTGAGTAACGTGTAATAACATTCCCTTGGGAGGGGAACACTGACATTTTTTTTGTTTTTCTTACATGCTAAACCAAGCCCAACCGACCTCAGCAGAGTAGGTTTAGATCCACTATACAAAGCATAGATGTGATTGATTGTTATCCCTATGAATAGAAGTCATGACTCAGATGCCTTTGTTGGTGTCGTCCCTAGCTCACTACTCACTAGACTAGGAAGCATATGAATATGCGGGCCCTAGCTCACTAGACTAGTGTATTGAAGTGCTCACTACTGTATGGATGTATGTGGGTGGTGGTTCAATTTAATCCAATCTAATTGATGTGGTTTTCACTGTCAACCTTGAAGATGACAACCTCTTCACCTCCCAAACAGAAGTGCGCAACTCCTAAAATACTCTTTCCCTAACAACACACATCTCATTGCTCGTTCTCCTCGGCTTCTTCTTCATCTTCCTGAAACACTAAATATGCAGAGTAGGGGTATGACAACGATGGGAATAGAACCTAGGTATGTTTGGGAATTTCAGTTGTTTGTGGCTGTTGTGGTCTTCCTATAGGTTGCCAGTGAAATTGTGGTATACATGATTATAACTATGAAATGTTTACAGATATTGTTTTCCAATTTTTTTGTTAAAAAAATCACTAGCCTCGCAAGTCTTTTAATAGTAAGTCGTGGATATGTCCCAAGCCTTAAGGCGTGTAAAACACCTGACTCCTTAATACTCTTTTAAGCGGTGGGGCATCGTAAATTCATTTTTCCTTAACTAACTCATCTCAAATCATTTCTTCGAGATGATTCATTCTCTTCTACTTTCCTGTAGCTTTCTAACGACTGCTACCCGACTCTAAACCGACCCTTCGTTTATGTCTTATGGGTTCCTACCTCCCATAGGGAAGGTCCATCCATCAACCAATCCGACAACTGGCTTAACCCTCGTCTGACACACAGGCTAGCGGGGAATTTGGGGTTCGGTGCTTCAGTGTTGAACGTCTCCTTTCTATTTATGCATGATACCTCCCGAAGTCTCGAACTTGTGAAATCCCGTAAGCTTTCCATGTGGTTCTGCCTTCGAACCTTTTTGGTATCTATACAATGCTACATTCAAATCCTCTGAAGTTTCGAAGTCTCGGTCTCCCGGAATCCCGGTCACTTCACCAACCATGTTGGCTAGGTGGACACATACCAGACATGTAGGAGGGGTTAGGGTGACATGTCTTACATTCCAATGGGCCTATAGAGTATGTGATACACATGAATCTGGGTGACACGTGGCATGTCAATCTGGGGTCCACGTCACCTTGGGTAACATCACTACACCATGTCACACTAGAATGACAACCTTCTAACATTCCTTAGTTTTCATAGTTGATATCCGACCACATAGATTTATGGATCTATGACTCTTTTTACCTCGGGGATTTGACGTTCAGGTGTTTTGTGATGCAAACTCCTCTTTTCTCTCGAAGTTCCCAATCTACAAACTAAAGGGGCTAGTGCCACACATCCCTGGTATATTGACGACTGGGAAAGAATCCTGAAGGATCCCTCAATCTATGATTCTGGGTTCTTCGCAGATACAACCTTCAGGGTTTTGGATCCTAGTTTAGTTGGTAGGATAGGTTCACCTAACCACCTGGGGAACCGCCTAACATCGGTCAACCTTACGGGTAACCATAACTCTCAGCCGCCTTCGACTGGTTTATGACCATGAGGGCCGACAATACTACGAACTCCCGGACTTCCAAAGCTCCAAATCCATAAGGACTTAGCTCCCTTAGGATTAACGTAAGGTTCCTAGGTGTTGGCCATATGGGTTCTCCCGAACAAAATTAAATGTTCTTATCCTTCTTGAGATTCATCATGAAACTTTTAAGGGTTTGGGAACGATATCCCGGTCACACAACAAGGAGTCTGAAGGGGATAGTTTCATTAGATGGATAACGCCAAATTGAGGCAATGCCTTCTATCTCAGTCATCCTATAGGTTTACGTCCCAAGGCACCTTGAAGGATAAGTTGGGTCACATAGACAATTAATCAGAAGCATAAGTTCACAGGAACACAAACACATACACATAACTTAACCATTTCAATACATAAACCATTTATAGATATATAAATACACTGATGCATCCATTATTCCCAATTCAAAGCATAAAGCATGAAAACACTTATCAGAACCAGAAGATGTGATGTTACTGTTGAAAGGGGTGTCCATTTCCACCCAACCATAGTCTCAGTCATTCATAACGGATTTACCACTAGCTACCCCTGAGCTATACCATGATGTTCTAAGATATAATACTTTCTTCCGGCTCAATGACAGTAGGGACATAGGTTACTCTCCTCCTCCCGCGGGATCTTGGCAATGGTTTACACAATACCAAGAAAGGAGGACCACATGATTACTTCCTCAGTCACTCAACATCCTCGTTTATCATCTTTTATCATAACCCTGCTAGCCATTTCCTGCGACCAGAACATGCTTGTTTCTCAATTCTTCCTTGAACCAGAGAGCTTAGTCTCTCCTCTTTGTACTCTTCGAGGGTCTTCCTCTACCCACCACACCTTCCTTTCTTTCCTTTCTTAGCAATATTGTGTGTGGCTCGAATTCTCAGTCCGTGGTAAGGTCTGAAAGCCTTACAATGGGTGCTCTACCCCATCCCCTCATTAACTCTTGAGGAGGTATTCCCACCTACCAACCTGATTGTAATTCATTCCTGGGTCAGAGGATTGTTCTGGTCCCGAGCAATTAAATCCATTAAGGTACTGGTTTGGTGGAGGTTAATGAAACCATTCCTAGTCCCCTTCACCATCTCTTTCCTAGCATTCGTTGTCTCTCTTAGTACACCCCCCTTCCAGCAGTCATAAAACACTTAGCCATTTTCTAGTAAATAAAAAAATTTACATTCATTGACCTTTTATACAAACGTCCATCAAATCAAACATTCACACATATTAAGTTTTCCATAGTCTCTTGGCCAATATAGTTATATTTAAAAATTGGGGGAAACACGGTGTTACAATTACCTCCCCCTTAAAGGAACATCGTCCTCAATGTTCTATCTGTCAACAAGATCGGTATACATAGAAGTAAACAAAAATGGATATGTCTATCTCATGGCATCCTCCATTTCCCACGTAGCCTCATCTGGGCCAAATTGTTTCCATTGCACCTTGACCTGTGCAATGGTTGAGTTCTTGAGTGGGGTTTCCTTCCTGTCTAGTATGCATTGAGGCTCTGGCAGGAATTCTCCCTCCAGCTCCACCTAGATCACAGACCAGTCAATTATATGATTAGAATCATGTACATACTTCTTCTATAATGAAACATGGAAAAAATTATGTTCCTTTACTATGGGAGGGATGTAATTTTTAAACCTGTGAAGTAAAGCAATGCATATAGATTCTTAAGCAATACAGAAATTAATCAATGGCTCATACACAGAGTACACAGAGATTTTATACCGGAAACCCTCAACCGTGAAAACCTTTCTTCTATTCATTATATCTCGAATTTCACCATTCACCATACAATATATACAATGTTTTTAGGTATTCCATAGATACCAAAACCCTAATCCCTTAATTCGGGATTAATTTACAAATCTACTAAAAATAGCAAAAACTGCCCAAAAAAAATTTTTGGGGGCGCTGCCCCGGGCTACTGCTCGTTGTCGAACGTTGTGCATAACCAGGGGGGGCATACCTACCCCCCCCCTAGGAAAGCGCCCGACGCACACGACAGATCTCTAGGTGAAGGGATCGTTAGACGCAGTTGTCGTATTTGACACACCCACACACACACACATGCAAAGAATATAACACATACCCAACATGCTCCCACTTGTTGTTTTCTTTGCATCCAGGGGTCGAGGGGATTATATAGTCAACAATTTAGNTACCCCCCCCCTAGGAAAGCGCCCGACGCACACGACATATCTCTAGGTGAAGGGATCGTTAGACGCAGTTGTCGTATTTGACACACCCACACACACACACATGCAAAGAATATAACACATACCCAACATGCTCCCACTTGTTGTTTTCTTTGCATCCAGGGGTCGAGGGGATTATATAGTCAACAATTTAGGGCAGCAATGCCCATTGTTACTCTACACCAGGAGAACTTTTCTGTGCTCACAAACTTTGTCAATGAATCTGCAACATTCTTCAAAGTGTCAACCTTTTCCAGCAACACCTTCTTTTCCTCAACCATGTCTCTCACAAAGTGATATTGAACATCAATATGCTTTGTCTTCGAATGATAAGTTGGGTTCTTTTCCAGGAATATTGCACTCTGACTGTCACAGTCTAATCTCACTGCTTGTTGTACCAACCCAATACCTGAACACAATCTTTGTAACCATACTTCTTTCTTGCTTGCATGAGTGGCTACCATGTATTCAACTTCTGTAGTTGAGAGTGCCACTACAGCCTGTCTTTTGCTCATCCAACTGATTGCTCCTCCAAATACGTTAAACACATACCCACTTGTAGATCTTTTGCGATCCAAATCTCCAGCCCAGTCTCTATCAACAAAGCCATGTATGTCCACCACTCTGTCCAATCCTGGTCTTCCTTGGTAGCACAATCCATAACTGGTGGTGCCACAAAAATACCTGAAGACCCTCTTTACTGATGTCCAATGCTCCTTCCCTGGTTTTGACATATACCTACTCAAAACTCCCACTGCATGTGCAATGTCTGGTCTAGTACAAACCATTACATACATCAAACTACCAACTGCACTGGCATATGTAACATGGGACGTGTCCTCTTCTTCTTCTTGTGTCTTGGGACACTGATCTGCAGATAACTTTACACCTATAGGAATAGGAACCTTGACCGGTCTACTTCCATGCATATTAAACCTCTGTAATATCGTCTCAACATATTTTCTTTGATTCAACCAGAGTTTCCTATTTTCACGATCTCTTTTAATCTCCATTCCCAGAATGAAGTTAGCAGCACCGAGATCCTTCATGTCAAATTTGGAGGATAGCTGCGATTTCACCTCCTTCATAACATCTGTGTTATTTCCTACCAACAACATGTCATCAATATACAATACTACATAAATGAAGTGATAACCAACCTGCTTGGAATATACACAATGATCAACCCTGCTTCTTACAAATCCCAATCCAAGGATGTATGTGTCAAAATTTTGGTACCACATCCTAGGTGATTTCTTCAGACCGTATCGTGACTTCTTTAGCTTACAGACTAGCTCTTTCTTTCCCTTCACTACAAAGCCTTTTGGCTGCTTCATGTAGATTTCTTCTTTTAGATCCCCATGTAGGAATGTTGTCTTCACATCCATTTGTTCCACTTCAAGATCAAAAGCAACAACAATAGATAAAAGAAATCTAATAGAAGTTAACTTAGCAATAGGAGAAAAAATCTCACCAAAGTCAATTCCCTCTACCTAGGAATAACCTTTTTCTACTAACCGAGATTTGTATTTCTCCACTTTACCTTGTGCATTAAACTTCTTCTTGAACAACCATTTGCTACCAACTGATTTTCTTCCAGCTAGAAGCTCAACTATATCCCATGCCTCATTCTTATCCAAGGCATCCATTTCTTCAACCATGGCCTTCTTCCAGAGTTTACTATCCTCTGAATTCACTGCTTCCCCGACAGTTCTGGGATCATCATCAGTAATAGATAAAGCAAAATTGGAACAAAAATCAGGTGGACTATACCTTTCTAGTTTCCTTCTATCTCTCACTGATCTCCTCAATACTGGGGTATGAGGTTCTTCTTCTTCTTCTTCTGCTTCCTCTGCTTCCTCTTCTTCAGATGATTCAGATTTTGCATCATCCAACTCAAGCTCTATTTTCTCAGGTTCATCTTACGTTGGTGGGAATTCTTGTTTGGACACATCTTTTACCTCTTTGAAAACAACATCTCGACTGTAAACAATTTTCTTGGTTTCTGGGTTCCAAAGCTTATAACCTTTCACACCATCTTTATAACCAATAAAGATACACTTTTCAGCTTTATTATCCATCTTACTCCTATTTTCCTTTAGAACATGTACATAAGCATCAAAACCAAACACTCTAAGATGTTGAAGAGAGGGTTTCTTTCCAGACCATACCTCGTGTGGAGTTGTATTATCCAACGCTGATGAAGGTGATCGATTGACCAGGTAACATGCTGTACTCATTGCCTCTGCCCAGAATTCTTGTCCTAACCTGGCACCGCTGAGCATGCTACTTGCTTTTTCCATCAGTGTCCTGTTCATCCTTTCTGCAACTCCATTCTGCTGAGGAGTGTATGGAGTAGTCTTCTGCCTTGCTATACCACACTTCTTACAGAATTCTTCGAATTCATTTCTGCAGAATTCTCCACCATTATCTGTTCTCAATACCTTTATTTTCTTCTCTGTCTGATTTTCTACCAGAGCCTTAAACTCTTTAAATTTATCAAATACCTCAGATTTCTTTCTAAGAAAATAAATCCATGTGTTCCTTGAAAAATCATCTATGAATGAAACATAATATATAGATTTACCTAGGGATGGACAAGAACTGGTCCAAACACATCACTGTGTATCAACTCTAAGATCCCCTTTGCTCTTGTAGCACTAGATGGGAATCTTGATTTTGTTTACCATATATGCAATTTTTACAGAAATCAAAATCCAAAGTGCAATTAGACATGCTGTCAATCATACCTTTACTGTGTAGTGTTCGAAGGCCCTTTTCTCCAATATGCCCCAGTCTTTGATGCCACAACATGGTCTTCTTTTCTGGGATAGTATTGGTCTTGTCTCCTTCATTTTTCTGCTCAAGGACAACAGAACTATTACACCCATTAGTATAAGTGCTTCCCAACAACTTGTACAGAGTTCGACAATGAACTCCCCTCGTCAACACCATTGCTCCTCGTACCATCTTGCAAGTGTTATTTTCAAATGCAGTTTTCAGTCCTACATCACTCAACTTGCTTACATATATTAGGCTCCTGGCTAGTTTTGGAATGTGTAGAACCCAGGGAAGAGTTATAATCCTTCCATTGTTTAGAAACAACTTAACCCTTCCACGTCCCAAGATTTTTTCTATCGAGTCATCTCCTAGGAATACATCACCACCATCATATTTTTCATATTCAGAGAACCACTCCCTGTGAGGATTCATATGGTATGATGCACCTGAGTCGATCAACCATACATCATAGTCTGCATGTGTACTTGTAGATGCTAGGTAAAAATCACCTCCTTCTTCAGTGGAGGTTTTCGCCTCCATGGAAGAGGTACTATCAGATCCCTTTGGTTTTTCAACCTTCTTAGACTTGCAATCTTTCTTATAATGCCCTGTTTTACCACACTTCCAACATTTCCTCAAAGATTTTCCTAGAGACTTAGATCTACTTGTAGATTTAGATCTCCATCCTGAAGGCTTACCAGGGTTCCTGTCTTGGGTACGCCCTCTTACAAATAAAGAATCTATGCTGTTACCATCCATTCTTTTTCGCCTCATCTCTTCAGATAACAAGGATGCAACTACATCCTCATACTTCAATGTAGATCGAGTGGTACTACCTATTGCTACAACCATATTATCCCAAGAGTTTGGAAAAGAACATAACAAAGTAATACACTTATCTTCTTCTACAATCGTAATATTAACAGATCCAAGTTGACCTACTAGAGTATTAAATGCATTTAGATGTTCTATCACAGAATCTCCATCTTCCATCCTAAGATGATACAACTTCTTTCGAAGAAACAAATTTTTTACCAGGGACTTTGATTGATACAAATTTCCTAACTTATCCCATAGTTCCTTGGCTGTAGATTCTCCTGAGACATTCAACAACACCAAATTTGTTAGGCAGAATCGAATAGTACGCCTTGCTCTTCTGTCCAACTTGTCCCAATCTTCCTTCGACATACCAGTAGCTGGTGTACTGGTAGGTTGTGTACCAGTAGCCTATGTGCTTGTAGACGGTGTACCAGGATCCATAGTGATCCATTGTTCTTTGTCTACAAGAAGGTCCTCCATCTTGAGCTTACATAGCTCAAAGTTTTTACCGTTGAATTTCTCTATCTCGATTCTAGATGAGCTCACCATTCCTCTTTCTTTACTCGAATCTCCACTACAAAATCTCCCACTAAACCTAGGTTTATCACAGGCACAAGATAAACTTGATCTATCAAGATCGAGCCAAACCCTCAGCAACAAAGGCGTCCCTCTGAAGCCAAAAATGAGCTCTGATACCACATGTAATTTTTAAACCTGCAAAGTAAAGAAGTGCATATAGATTCTTAAGCAATACAGAAATTAATCAATGGCTCATACACAGAGTACACAAAGATTTTATACCGGAAACCATCAATCGGGAAAACCTTTCTTCTATTCATTATATCTTGAATTTCACCATTCGCCATACAATATATATAATTTTTTTAGGTATTCCATATATACCAAAACCCTAATCCCTTAATCCGGGATTAATTTACAAATCCGCTAAAAATAGTAAAATCCACTAAAAATAGAAAAAACCTCCCCCAAAAAAATTTAGGGCGCTGCCTCGAACGCTGCATGTAACCAGGGGGGGCATACCTGCCCCCCCCTAGGAAAGTGCCCAATGCACATGGAAGAGCTCTAGGTGAAGGGATCGTTAGACACAGTTGTCGTATCTGACACGCCCACACACACACACACATGCAAATAATATAACACATACCCAACAAGGGAGTGTTATCCTATAGGATATAGGTCCCACTTTATCTAAGACTTCAAAAGGTCCACAATACCGAGGTGCCATCTTGGCACAAGCTCCCATTATCAAGGAAATTTTCCTAGGCCTAACTCTGAGATAGACATGGTCTCCTGTCTTGAACTCTCTGGGAGTTCTCTTTCTGTCGACGTAACTTTTCTGTCTATCCCAAGAAATTTTCATATTTTTCTTTATATGAATCACTTGTTGTTCCATTTCTTTTAGCATCTCAGGTTCGATTTTAATTCTATCCACTGAATTACTCTAGCTGATTGGAATCTTGCAATGTCTACCATAGAGAGATTCAAAAGGGCTCATCTTCAGTGACTCTTGATAACCGTTGTTGTAGGAAAATTCTACCAATGGCAGATAGTCTTCCCACTTCTTAGGATAATGCATTACATGGATTCTTAACATGTCTTATAATATTTGATTTACTCTTTCTGTTTTTCCATCAGTTTGGGGGTGATAGGTTGTGTTAAACAACAATTTAGTCTCAAAACCAACGATCAAGGATTTCCAAAAGCTTGAAGTGAATTTTTTGTCTCTGTCAGATACAATCTCCCTAGGCATTCCATGGAGTCTGAATATCTCCTTCATGAATATGTTGGCAATATCTATTGTCTTGCAAGTCGATTTGATGAGAACAAAGTGAGAAGACTTGCTTAATTTGTCCACCACTACCATGATGGCATCATTCTGCTTGGCCGATTTTGGTAATCCGTTGGTGAAATCCATGGAGATGGTTTCCCATTTCCATTTTGGAATTGGTAGAGGTTGTAACAACCCTACTGGGTGTCAGTGTTATGCTTTAAATTACTGGAATTCTAGACACTTAGTTAGATAGTCAGCTATGTCCTTTTTCAATCTAGGCCAATAGAATTGCTTCCTAGTGGTCATGATCATTTTCTGATATCCCGGGTGACCAATATATGGTCTCTTGTGCAGTTAGTCCATTATGAACCTCTTCAAGTCGACAAAACTTGGGATATATAGTTTGTTTTTGTAATTCAATAGGCCTTCATCGAGCATATGATATCCTTCATACTTTATCCCTGTAGTCTCTTGCCTTAGGTATGAGGTCACAGGCTTGAAGAATGCATATGTTTCTTGTGCATTCCTAAATCTTTCCCTGACATCCGTTTCACATGTGCTCACCACTACCAGGTGAATCATTTTCACACTTTTGCTAAGGGCATCAACCACCCTATTTTCCTTTCCTTTGATGTTTTTGATTTCAAAATCAAACTCACTAAGGAGAGCCATCCACCTAGCTTGTCTATCATTGAGTTTTGGTTGATCAAACAGGTGCCTCAACCCACAATGGTCTATCATAAGTACAAGTATCCTACCCATGAGGTAATTCCTCCACATTTTTAAAGCATGCACTATGGCAACCAACTCTAGATCATGGGTCACATAATTGATTTCATGCTCATTCAATTTTTTGGATTCGTAGAAAATTACACGTCCTTCTTGCATAAGGAATCATGTGAGTCGTTCCTTATAGGAATATCTACACACGAGTAATTATTTATCAGGGTTTGCAATATTCAGCATGGGTGCATGGGTCAGAAGGTATTTCAGTTCCTGAAATATTTCTTCACATTCTGATGTCTGAGTGAATTTAACCCCATTTTTCTGAAGGGTAGTGATTGGAAAACCAATCTTGGAAAATCCTCTTATGAACCTTCTATAGTATCCTGCTAAGCCCATAAAGGATCTAATTTTAGGTACATCCTTTGGGGTAGTCCACTCCATAATAAATCTAATCTTGTTAGGGTCTACTGCCACTCCTTTAGAAATAACATGGCCTAAGTAATGGACTTTCTTCTATAAAAATTCACACTTGCTAGACTTAGAGTAGAGATGATTCTCTCTTAGTACTTGAAGTACAAGTCTAATATGTTCTTCATTCTCCTCTATGTTCTTGGAGTAGATTAGGATATCATCAATGAAAACAAATACAAATCTATCTAGGAATTTTTTGAGTGCATTATTCATCAAGCACATAAAAATGGTGGGGGCATTGGTTAATCCAAATGGCACCACCACAAATTCATAGTGACCATATCTAGTCTTGAAGGATATTTTGTGGATGTCTTCATCCTTGATTCAGACTTGATGGTATCCAAAACTCAAGTCAATCTTTGAGAAAATAGAAGCACCCCCTAATTGGTTGAACAAGTCATCGATTCTTGGTAATTGGTACTTGTTCTTTATGGGTCTTATTGAGTTGTCTATAGTCTATGAACAGACGGAGTGTGCCATATTTCTTCTTCACAAACAAGACTAGTGCTCCCCATGGAGACACACTTGGACGGATGTAGCTTTTGTCCATAATTTCCTTTAGCTGTATCTTGAGCTCAACTAGCTTGGGTGTACTCATCCTATAGGGTATCCTAGACACTGGCACTTCTCCTGGTGCAAGTTCTATTGAGAAGTCAATGTCTCTTCTTGGAGGTAGTCCCAGTACCTCTTCTGGAAACAGGTATCTGTACTCTCTTAATATGGGGTGGTCCTCTAGGTTCGATTTTTCATTCTCAATAGATCCCAACACCTGTATTGCATATAGAGGGCATCCCTTTCTGCAATACTTTTTCATTTGAAGGGCTGATATTCGTCTGAATGAGATAGGATTCTGAATCCCTTAGAGGGTTATCTTTCTCCCTTCTTCATTTACACATTCTAAGGTTTTATGGTAATAGTACAACTTAGTTTTATAAGTAGCTAAGTTGTACTATTACCAGTCCATACCAATCAACAGGTTATAAGATCCTAGGGGAAGTATGTTAAGGGTCGCTTGGGTGGGAAATCCATCCATGATGAATTGGAAAGATGGTATGACCTCTGCTAATTTTCTTTTGGTTCCATTGGCTAGTTTTACCAATCATGGCTTAACATGTCTAATTGTTTGAATTTTACACTTCTCAACAGTTTGAGGGGACACATAACTCAAATTAGAACCAAGGTCGATTAAAATAGAAACTAGATGGTCGTCGATCATACCTTCCATATCCACCATTGAAGCTTTGGTGGTCGGCTTGTTTATTATCCAAAGCTACATAGATCCTTGGTGCTCATAGACACATCATTCATTGTGGTATATTCTTAGATATTGTAGACTCTCCTACTATTATGTTGTTTGTGTGGACAATCCCTCAGTAGATGTTCTTCTCCACAACTCCAACATTTCAAGGGTTCCTTCTTTGGATTATCAGTCTTTCCTTGGGTTTCTCCAAAAGGTTTATTTCCACTCTAGGAGGGGAAATTTTGTTGATATACACTTCTAGTAGGAAGTCTTATCCTAGATTACTTCCTATAGTTCTTAAATCTTGAGGATTTGAACCCCTTCTTATTGAATCCTGAATTACTCTTCTTCTTCCAGTCCTCGCGAGGTTTTTTCTGACTCTCGAGATGTTCATAACAATACCTTGCCTTCTAGATAATGTATTCTAAGGTCTTTGGCTCATCAAACTCAATCGTGTTCCAATAGGTTTGAGGTAACCCATTGATAATTCGTTGCACTTTTACCTCCTTTATGTAGAGTACATACCTCAACAACTCAAGGAATTTATTGACATATTCCTCTATGATGAGTTGTCCCAGCTTGAGTTCATAGAAATCCTTAGTCTTCCCATCAAAGTATTTCTCTAACAGATACTTCTTATTGAAGTGTTTCTCAAACTGTTTCCATGATAATCCCTCTTCATGGATTCCTTTCACATTCTTAAGGTCTTCCCACAAAATGGAAGCTTTTCCATTCAGGTTGAAGATGGTTATTTGGGCCTTCAAGTTTTCAGAGTAGTCATGGACTTTGAAGTACTTCTTTAAACCAAGAATCCAAGATTCTGCCTCTTCCCCTTTCTCAATCTCTCCATTGAAAGAGTGTGGTTTGGATTTCTTGAACTCTTCAGGGTCATGACTTTTGAAATTATTTCGCTTCTTTCCTTTCCTTTGAGAATGTGAGATAGTTTTTCTATGAGAAGATCCCTCAGAGTTGTCAGTTTCCTTTCTAGAGGACTCTCCCGATGAGTTTACCCTGTCTCCAGGTTGGAACTTCCTCAAGGTACTCCTCCTAGTGTGGCCACTTATGGGGCCACGTTTTCGTAGCTTAGGTGGAATTTGACTTCTCTTTATATGTCGTCGGTCCACCTGACTGGTTGTAGGTCCATGATGCAACTGCCTCTGTATATTGGATAAGCTCTGCAGCAAGACTGCATTAATTTCCATTTGTTTTTCTTTCTCCTTTATCAATCTCTCGTTGTCGGCCTTGTAACTTTGTAATTAGGCCATGAGGCTCCTTACAGTTTCAGCCATATCCAGAGGGGTGTCCACCACCCTCCTCTCATTAGATTCTTCATCTCTATTGTGGTAGCCATCTCCCACTTCATGGTGCGTCACCATCCTTTATGCATTTAGTTTCCCGTGATTTATTGACTGCTTGAGTGCTAACAAAACACTTGTTGTTAGCTAATAGTCTATTAGTTCATGAACAACACACAATTCATATTTCTTAAATACACACACACAGTAAAAAAATTTCATTCTTTTCTTCAGTAAGAGTTTAACCAGACTCTTTTAGGAAAGAGGTAAGGTAGGGAGTCACCCTTAAAGTTCTTTAAATATGGTTTTTATGCAACTCGTCCATGAGCCCAAGCAGGCCAAGTGTTGTAACCATGCTCTGATACCAATTTTTAACACACCCGACTCCTTAATACTCTTTTAAGGGGTGGGGCATCATAAATTCATTTTTCCTTAACTAACTCATCTCGAATCATCTCTCCGAGATGATTCATTATCTTCTACTTTCTCGTAGCATTCTAACGACTACTACCGGACTCTAAACCAACCCTTGGTTTATATATTACGACTTCATATCGTTAGTATCATCTCTTGGTTCCTACCTCCAATAAGGAAGGTCCATCCATCAACCAATCTTACAACTGGAATAACCCTCGTCTAACACACAGGCTAGCAGGGAATTCAGGTTTTGGTGCTTCAGTGATGAATGTCTCCTTACTATCTACGCATGAGACCTCCCAAAGTCCCAAACTTCCAAAGTCGCATAATATTTCCACGTGGTTCTAGCCTTTGGACCTTTTTGGTCTCTCTACAATGCTACATCCAAATCCTCCGGAGTCCTGAAGTTTTGATCTTCCAGAGTCCTGGTCACTTCACCAACCACGTTGGCTAGSAGGACACGTACCAGGAACTGACACGTAGGAGGGGTCAGGTTGACATGTGTTACGTTCCAATGGGCCTATAGAGTATGTGATACACATGAATTTGGGTGACATGTGGCATGTCAAGTTGGGGTCCACATCACCCCGGACTGACAACCTTCTAGCATTCCTCAGATATTATGGTCGATATCCGACCATGTATATTTATGGATCTACGACTCTTGTTACCTTGGGGATTCGACATTCGGGAGTTTTGCAATGCAAACTCCTCTTTTCTCCCGAAGTGCCCAATCTATGAACTAAAGGAGCTAGCGCCATGTGTCCCCAGTACATCGACGAATGGGAAAGAATCTCGAAGGATCCCTTGATCTATGGTTCTGGGTTCTTCGCGGCTCCAACCTTCGAGGTTTTAGATCTCGGTTTAATTGGTAATATAAGTTCACTTAACCACCTGGGGAACCACCTAACACCAGTCAACCTTACGGGTAACCGTAACTCTCGGTCACCTTCGGTTGGTTTATGAATATGAGGGCCACCAATACTCCGAAGTCCCAGACTTCTAGAGCTTTGAAGCTAGAAGGACATAGCTCCCTTAGGATTAGACTAAGGTTCCTAGGTGTTGACCACATGGGTTCTCTCGAACAGATCTCGTCGGCATGTCTTCTAGATGAAATGGTCTTCCCTTTCGAGAATTAAATCTCGCTATCCTTCCTAAGATTCATCATGAAACTATTAAGGTCTTGGGCATGATATCCCGGTCGCAGATCAAGGAGTCTAAAGGGGATATTCTCATTAGACGAACATGGCCAAATTGACGTAATTATTTCTATCTTGCTCATCCTACATGTTTATGTCCCAAGGCACCTTGAAGGCTAAGTTGGGCCACATAGGCAATTAATCATAAGCATAAGTTGATAGGAAGGCAAATACATACACATAACTTAAACATTTATAGATATATAAATACACGCATGCATCCATTATTCCCAATTCAAAGAACAAAGCATGACAACACTTATCAGAACTAGAAGATGTGATGCAATTGCTGAAAGGGTTTCTCGTTTCCACCCAAACATAGGCTCAGTCACTCCTAACGAATTTACCACTAGCCACCCCCGAGCTAGACCACGATGCTCTGAGATATAATGCTTTCTTATAGCTCAACGAAAGTAGGGAGAGAGGTTAATCTCCTCTTTTCGCAGGGTCTTCGCAATGATTTACACAATACCAAGCAAGGAGGACTATCTGAGTACATCCTCAATCACTTAGCAGCCTCATTTATCAGGTTTTATCATAACCCTGATAGCCTTTTCCTGCAACTAGAACACACTTGTTTCTCACTTCTTCCTTGAACATGAGAGCTTATTCTCTCGTATATTCACTCTTTGTAGGTCTTCCTATGCCCACCACACCTTCCTTTCTTTTATTTCTCAACAAGATTGTGTGTGGTTCGAATTCCTAGTCTATGGTCAAGTCTAAAATCCTTATAGATGGGTGCTCTTCCTAATCCCCTCATTAACTCTTGAGGAGGTCTTTCCACCTACCATCCCGACTGTAAATCATTCATGGGTCAGAGGATTGTTCATGTCCTAAGAAATTAAATCTAGTAAGGTACTGGTTTGGTGGAGGTTAATGCAACCATTCCTTGTCCCCTTCACCATCTCTTTCCTAGCATTCATGGTCTCTCTTAGTACACCCCCCTTCTAGCTGTCATGCAAAACTTATCCATTTTCTTGTAAATAACATTATTTACATCCATTGACCTTTTATAAAAAGGTCCATCAAATCAAACATGCACACATATTGAGTTTTCCATAGTCTCTTATCCAATATAGTTATTTACAAATAAGGGGAAATAGGGTGTTACAAGGCATTTCCTTTTGTGGAATTTATTGGATGACCATAACCGTTTAATCTCTTCCGCTAGATTTAGTGCATGATTCTATTATTTTGGTTGCAGGAATCTTTGTCGACATTGTAGGAAGAGATCAAGGATTAGGGGAAATAGCTTAGATGTTTCATTTCCGTTTCCTCAAATTTTAAATTCGGTGGTGGCACAGGGGCTGACCCAGGGTTCAACACTCAAGAGAACACCAACAAATCCCTATCTACCGACCATTTAGGAAACACCTGTGAAGTAGATGAAGTCTCACCTGAGGTAGAGGTAAGGGTGGTTGCAAGACTCAGGCATCTGCAACCTTAGTTGGGACACATATCTATGATTATATCTTTTACAGGGCACTTAGCATAGATCATTCATCAATATTTAACCCTTATTATACTTCATAGACAACATAGAGCTTCACAGTGTACACTCAGATATACAATATTTCAACACTTAACCATAGTAACCCAGATCATATCTAGTAGATCAACACTAAGCATCCTCATACACATCAGATCTAACAATCATATATATCTAAGAAGCACAAAGCATAAGTGGATATATCAAAGCACATAGCATAAGAAAAGATAAATACATTGAACCAAAGAATATAGCATAACACACAGATTTATGTGGTTCACCCCCCCTTAGGGCTACATCCACAAGATCTTCTTCTTTATTATCATCTTCAAGCTATTACAAGCACAAATCCTCCAAAACCCTTCTTCGCATAGGATAGAAGGTCTATGCAGCTCGCTAGATCCTTCTTCCTTGCGTTACAATACTTAGATTTCTACATCAACCACATAGTAACTTGCACTTAGCCTTGCAAGCCTTACATAGTTCGCACAGAGCACTTATTCGACATCACATAGATGCACTGCCAATTGCACTAAGAAATCACATCTACTACTTCTTACATTGCCTATCCTTATATTTATACATTGCAAAAGCAGGCCTAAATGTGGGTAAACCCATGGGCCGACATCCCTTTCCCATTACATTAACCCAAAACCCTAAAAGGGGCCCAAAAGTGGACCAAGATCCTGTGATCTCTGCTTCACCTGGAACTCCATCTTTGACAGGCTGTCGAAGTCCCAAAAATGGTCAAATATGACCAAGTGTTCCTCAAAACTTGGTCAAGGCCCAACAGGCCCCCAACACTCACCTGTGACTCATCCCGAGTCACTCAGGTCTGACCAATTCTGCTTTGAATTCCTAGATCTTGGCTTGAGTTGCTTTGATCTTTCACATTGCTACTGCCTCTTGCTCGGCAAAATCATGGATGAGTGCCTCGTTCACCAACCCTTCTAGGAGTTGTTCTACTGTATTCAAAACCTGTTCAAGTTCTACTCTTTGGCTTTCAACTTCAGTGAACAGTTGGCATACCTTTTCTTGCATTGGTTGAAGTTGTTGGGTTGTGCATTGATTTGGAAACCTCTTCATTCTCTCTATGGGTGACAGGGCCTTCAGCTGCACTTGTAGATTTCCAGTGTCGTACTTTGCCTCTTGGAGTTGCGACTCCAATTTATGCAATTTTGTGTTCTCAGTTAGGTTCTTGTAGATCTTCACACTTCTGCTACTTAACTGTTTGCATTCCTTAGTGAGTTCTTTAAACCTTTTTACGGTGCTCCAGGAAGTTATTTCTTGTTGTTCGCACACTTCTTGTGGGGTCTGTGGTATGGTCTGAAGCTCTAAGTCCACGACTCTTTGTTGAAGTTTTTGAATAACTTCAGAAAGCTTCATCTTTTGGCATTCTATGGGGTCCTCTACCTTCTATTCTAAGGCAGTCACAGAGTGAAATGCTCTGTTGACTGCTTCTTCAATCCCAATCTGCTTTGTGAGCAACTGCTCTTTCTCTTTTTGGATCTTCGCTCTTTCTTCTTCAAATTTCACTTAGAGAGTGTCCTCCTCTTGTTGCGTAGCTCGATGTTGCTTGATGATTTTCTCTTGTGATTTCTTTAAGGCCTGGGTGGCTTGCGTTGTTTCTTCCTGTTCCTTCCGAAGGTGTACTTCAACTGTGTCAGCAATCTTGCAAAGTTGAATTGGTTCATTTCCTTCTTCTATTGTTCCTTCTGGAAGGGGTGCATAGGAGACTCGAGAACTTGTTGTACTCCTTGGAGCTCGATCTCGATTATTTTGTACATTGTCTCCTTCTTAGCTTCCTGCTTTTATGTTATCTCTTCTATGGCTTTGTTCATAGCTGTGATGAGAAAACTGAAGTCATCTGGAGTGAGCGTGGTCTTCAGATTAGTCACGGGTGCTTTTGATTTCTTCCAGGAGGAAGGATCTGGAGGTGAACCCTTCCTTTTATTTATGATCTCTACTTCATCTCCTGGCCTTTGTTTGAATTCCTCTAAGTATTTTCCATTACCTCCTTGCTCTGGTGTAATGGATGTGGTTCTTACAAATCTGATGTCTACATCTTGGATTTCCTCATCCTTCTTTGTCTTCTTTGTTTTCTTTGTCTTACTGGGCCCAGGTGTATTCTGCAAAGCTTCTGGGCTATCAATGTCGGACACTTCTGCAGGGTGTGCTGGAATAAGGATTTTCACCGACCATTCCTTGGTGATCTCCTCCAGGTCTTCTTCTGTCAGCTTATAATAAGACTGAAGTTGTTCCTTGTTCTCATCAACGCATGTTGTAATATATATAAAATGGTAGTCTTCACTGAACTTTATCAAAGGTTGAAACCTGTGTAAAGTATTCGAGGTCATGCGTGGCTCAGACTGGATTGAAAGATTCAATTGGCTGCAGTAGGTATGAAATATGACATTGGATTGCCACTACTTGTTCATGTCGTTCGAGTACCATAGTGTATTGAACTTCACAACTAGTGGTTCAAAGGGTTCAATGTCCAGGAAGGTTTCACCTTCCGGTAGCTCCCATGCAACAAAAGATATAAGTATTAGGAGCTAGCTAAAATGAAATTCATGCCCCTGATCATGGTCTTATCTGCAGCCAATCTCTAGTTGATTCACCAGGTACTTTGCCTAGTTCATCTGTAGTCCCTCTGTGCACTTCCCTGCGAGGTTGACTACAAAGATGGATACTTGCATGGGTCGATTCTTATGTAACAACTTCCCTATGATCAGTTGATAGGCGAGGCGCAATGCACCACTTTCAATAGAAGCTACCTTGTAGCCTCGCACTCCTTTCTCAATATTGCCATAGGCTTATTTGATCTTCTAAGCAAGAGCGCGATCCGTGGTCTTTCTAGGATAGTAATTGTGGGGATCAGGGATCTGCATGCTAAGCCCGATGATCTGATTGATCAACACTGGATCAACTATTATGTGATGGTTCAACCATAAGTATCCTCCATGGTAACTTTCTAGCCGCAGCTTCACACAAGCATTCACCTCCTGGTGTTTACCTAGCTGCGGTATCTTCATGACATTGAGCAGAGTGGATTGCGTGAGGTTCATCATCCATTGTTGAGGGACAATCTTCGAATTATTTCCCATGGTTCTAGTTAGGTACTTGTACGGGGCAAGTATGCAGTAAACTTTACGATCCCCCAGGTTGAATTCACTAAACTTCAATGCTGTGATCTTGTCATGATCTACGCGGACTGCGCGTACTCCTTTCGGTAGGCACGCAGTGACTAAAGTGTACTCAAAGTCTCTAGGCCCACTATCTCTGTTGATCGCACCGCTCAGAGGTGGTATGTAAGAAGGTAGGATGGATGGAACCAACTTCGTGTTGGCCATATCGTCTTTATATTTGGTTCATCTTTCTGCGCTGGCTCGGGATGTTCCTGCTCGAGCAGTCAACGGAGAGGCTTTCATTCCTCTCGTCGATGATGCCTGTAAACATGTAGACAATCCTCGCTCTGACATGACTCTTTCGAATCTGAGGATAGCGAGTACCTCTCTTATAGATTCTTCCGTTGTTCTAAATTCGTCAGACATATACGCTCAGGATCAATATCTCGGGTTCTCAAAGTAATGTAGGTACTATAGTAAGGTAGAGATTAAGGGCAGAGTAATCACTGTTCACAATTCAGGTAGTCCGTGGACTCAAATTCACGATTAGCAAAAGTGTCTTTTGTGCATGGCATGATGGATTAAGTAAGTAACTCTGTAACGGATCGCTTGCAATGGATATGAGGCTTCCTTAACTCTGGTTATGCCCATTATGGCGTGGTATAATGGTCTAGTGATGAGCCATAAATGCTTTTTGATCCATTCAGAGAGGTAGTCGAACAGATATATCAGCCTCCAATGGCTATATTGCTTCACCATGGCGAAGTGACCCATGTCGTTGTTCTGATATCCCAACGAAGCTCTAATTTTGCAATTTTTCTTTCAGAGAGGTTCCCTCTAGAGCCCTTCGTAGCCTGTTGATCTAAGCTCTCTTTTTACTTATCTTTCTATCCTTCTTTCGCATGAGCTTCGTCCCAATAATTATTTTCTCGTTCTGATTCTTATTTTCCTTGGGCATAGTCACTTCGCGCTACTGAGTTTCTTTCCCAAGACTCAGGAGAACTACTTCGTCTATATCTGGTACATATACTCCAATATTCTATGAGTCCCCTAATTCTTTGACATCTGGGCTTCTAATGTCAGTTAGCTTTGATTTATTCTCCTATTCCTCAATCAACTGCGTGATCCTTCTGGTCACGAAATCTTTTATCTCTTATCTCTGTTGTTGTAATACCTTTTCTTCTTCCTTATTTCTAGATTGATCTCTCTCAATCTAAGGTTTTCCAAGTAACATAGTGAATGGGGTGCCATCCTCAATAAATTTGATAATCTCAAAATTTTCTTCTATCGAAGTTCCATTGACTGTCATAGGTATCTGAGCGAGTTTTCCACATAACATCGTCAGTTTTCCTCTGAATAGTCCTATTCCTCTTAGTGAAGGAATCATGGCAGGCTTCTGTTAAGAACCAAATATCAATATAGCATAGAAAAACCTCAGAAAAAGTACTCAACGCCTTGAAAAAGAGATAATTTCAGATAATAATCCTCTTCGAGGGGGAAACCTCCTTTTACCCCACTTAAATGTTCAAGTACAAGATGATTCAAAATGAAAATGTCTCCTTGGTATATATA
>JASDQU010100328.1:17133-33317 GCA_032191745.1 Picea mariana | reverse complement strand
TTCCTTCCAATGAAAATTTCATGAAAAGTTCTTGAAAATTAAAAGCCACTGTTCCTAATGATTGTAACCATTGGATTCCTAGTACAACATCTGCACCACCCATGGGTATAGAAATCATTGGGCTATTCATTACATATTACCCCATAGTAAGATTTATCTTATTGCATTTTCCCGAGCAATTGATATTTCCTCCATCTGCAATCATTACTTGAAACTCTGGTGCTGGATATACAAAGCAATTGAGATCTTTGGCTAATTTATAGTGAATGAAATTATGAGTACTACCAGAATCAATTAGGACTGTTACCTTTTTCTTTTTGATGTATCCTTCGATCTTGAGGGTTTGAGGAGTGTTAATTCTAGCCAATGCATTACATGATATCATGGGAGTCAACTCTTCAGATGAAATTGCTTCTACGTTTTCATCTTGAGATGGTTCTTTTTCTTGTTCTTCTTCCTCTTCACAATCTATGCAAAATAATTTCTTCTCACCACACTTATGTCCCTTACTGTACTTGTTGTCACAATTAAAGCATAAACCTTTTGCTTTTATTTCCTCCAATTGTTGAGGTGTCAACCTTGCAGGTTGAGGTGTTTTAGAAGAAGGAGCATTGTTCTCTCTATAGATGTTAGGATTGGTCCTTCTAGTACCCATAGCCATATTTTTACTTTCAACATTTCTTGCCACCTTAAACACATTCTCCAATGATTTGGGTTCCCAGAGGCGAACCTCATGTTGAATGTTATCCTTTAAAGTTCCTATGAATACATCAATCAAGTGCTCATCTAAAATATCAGTTACCTTTATATTCAATCTTTGGAAGTTCTCAATGCGCTCGGTAACTGAACCCTTTTGCTTGAGATCTATCAATTGGATAAAGGAGGTATTGCTCATTGTATCCTCATAGTGTGCTATCATTTCTTCCATGAAAATTGTCTAAGTGACGAGTGATTTGCGAGAACAAATCCATCGATACCATACAAATTGATTAGGTTCTAAATATAAAGAAGCAATTCATACTTTTTGTGTATGTGTCACATTATGGAGATCAAAGAATTGCTCCATATGAAGTATCCATGTGATTGGGTCCTTGCCATCAAACTTCCTCATATAAATCTTAGGAATGTGGTTGGTATTCAAACCAAAGTTGGAGTTTCTCCATTCTTGATTCACCTTCCTTGTGTCCTCATCATGAATTTCATGGGATGCATTTTCACTTTCAGGTGTCTTCTCTATTACAAAATTTTTCAATACTTCCATGATCTCCCCTTTTAAACCATCCATCTTAGTATCCAACATAGCTTCCATTGAATCCATCTTATTTTGTAGTTCATTTATGTCCCTACGCATTTCTTCACCTTCATCAAGAGTCCAAGTAGGATTTTCTAGAGGCTTATTTGGTGTAGAAGTTACCTTTTTTGGTGGCATGTTGGCCAAGTATCACTTTTGAACCTTGATTTTGAGGTGGTTCTGCTAGACAATATTTCTTCTATTGTATCTCCCAAGTTTCGGCACTTCTGGGTATGAAACTTTATTTTATGTAGTTCTATAATATTTCTTCTCTGCAATGCCATAGGTCTGATCAAAATTGGATGTGCCAAGTGGAATTTACGGTAACTTCCCCACAACTTGCCGATTTTTGGCCTTTCCAGGAGATCTCACTTGTATAGCGTGCCCCGCACAAAATAATTGATATACAATTCTGAAACCTGCACCAGAAATACTACAGACTGTCCAAGATCCAATGAAACCAATCCCACTGAATTTGGATACTCTAGGAAGAAGTTATGTTTGTTTTACCTGGAACACCTTCTTGAGACTAGTCAATAGGACTAGTCAGATACCCTATCTTACACAGGGTGTATCTACAAATTTATGATAACCCAGAAGATGACATATTGCCCATAGATACCTTACTAATTTATGTAAATAGACTCCATATTTCAGGGTCTGAAATGTTACAGAAAAGTTTTTATAGCGAAAATTCCGCAATGACTCAGTTCAGAATGATTCTAGATCCCTATCTTGTACAGGTTGTATCTATGAAAGTATAAGGCCTCAGGAGATGAATTTTGAACGCAACGTACCTTGATCTATTTTATAAATATCCTCCAACCCGTTCCTTCTGAAACTTTGTAGAAAAAAAGTTATAGTGAAAATACCAAGGTGTCTCAGATGTAGAAGCGAAACCCTAGGACCTTGAGCTTTGATACCATATGTTAAGAACCAAATATCAATATAGCATAGAAAAACCTAAGAAAAAGTACTCAACGCCTTGAAAAAGAGAAAATTCCAAATAATAAGCCTCTTCTAGGGGGAAGCCTCCTTTTACCCCACTTAAATGTTCAAGTACAAGATGATTCAAAATGAAAATGTCTCCTTGGTATATATAGGAGACTAGGAGGTATAATTACAACTAATGGTCTAAATCCGACATAAATAAAATAACATTACTAATACAATATGCCCCAATTAAGGGGTAATGAGCCAATATTAGGGCTTAATAGATTCCCTATAGCTTCCCAAGTTCTTTCTGGCATAATGTTCACTTGTGTTTCTTCATCAAGAATACAGTCAATGTCGAAGTCCCCTAGTCTTTCTTCGACTTGTTCCTTTTCTTTGAAGATATTTGGTAATCAGACATCTTTATGTTCCTTCATGGTTTCTTTCATCTGTATTAATACTTTCTCTGATTCTTTCTGGGGTTTTTCTATTTCTAGGGCTGTCCTAGGGTTTTCTTCATGCAGATTCATTCTTTCAAGCTTAGCAATCACTCTAGGGAAATCCAATACTTCATGGTCCAAAGTTTTTCAACAGAGACAACTGGGTTTTCCACCAGGGCATTCCTTAGCTAGATGGCCTAGTTTTTTGCAACTGTAACATAGGATCAATCCTCTCTTTCTCTTAAATGATCCTCAACTTCTTTTGTACTGTGCACCAGGATCATGGTAGCTAGCCTGGAAAAAGATCTTTCTAGGATCCTGCATCCATTTGTTAGTCCAAACATTCTTTCTATGCATAGGTATAACATATTTATCATTATGCTTGTCAGATCTGTTCATATCAAACTTTCTTTCATCTATTAATTCCCTAGGTTTTAAGCTAGGAAAAAATCTATCAAACATACCTAGATCCATGCTCTAGAAACAAAAAAAATCACTTATCTTACTTCTACATAGCACAAAGTTTCCATATCTAAGAACTTTTAACTATTCTTACCTTTATTAGAGAACAGGGCTTACAGATCTTACCTCTTTTCTACAGATATGACCTCTTTATTTCATAAATTTCCACTTTTAATTTTCTTAGAGAACAGAGCGTTCAGATATCGCTTCTTTTCTTCATATCTGATCTTCCTTTCTTCAGATCTAACCTTATTATTGGCACAAAGCTTCACACGTCGAGTAACAATTTACGCACTAGGGAAACAAATCTACGCAAAAAGATTTATTTTGCACAAAGTTTCTTCTTCCTCAGTTCCCAACAATCACAGTTTCAGGTCCCGGCAACGAAACCATTTTTTGGCACAGGGGCAGACCCAGAGTTCAACATTCAAGAGTGCACCAACAAATCCCTATCTACTGACCCTTTCAGCAACACCTGTGAAGCAGATGAAGTCTCACCCAAGGTAGAGGCAGGGGTGGTTGCAAGACTCAGGTGTCTGCAACCTTAACTGGGACACAAATCTGTGATTATATCTTTTACAAGGCACTTAGCATAGATCATTCATCAATATTTAGCCCTTATTATACTTCAAAGACAGCACAGAGCTTCGCAGTGTACACTCAGATCTATAGTATTTCAGCACTTAACCATAGTAACCCAGATCAAATCCAGTAGATCAGTGCTAAGCATCCTCATACACATCAGATCTAACAATCATATATATCTAAGAAGCACAGAGCATAAGTGGATATATCAAAGCACATAGCATAAGCAAAGATAAACACATTGAACCAAAGCACAAAGCATAACACACAGATTTACGTGGTTCACCCCCCCTTGGGGCTACGTCCACAAGATCTTCTTATTTATTATCGTCTTCAAGCTGTTACAAGCACAAAGCCTCCAAAACCCTTCTTCACATAGAACATAAGATCTGTGCAGCTCGCTAGATCCTTATTCCTTGTGTTACAACACTTAGCTTTCTATATCAACCACACAATAACTTGCACTTAGCCTTGCAAGCCTTACACAGTTCTCACAGAGAACTTATTCGACATCACATAGATGCACTACCAATTGCATTAAGCAATAAGATCTACTACTTCTTACATTGCCTATCCTTCTATTTATACATTACAAAAGTGAGTCTAAACTTGGGTAAACCCATGGGCCGACATCCCTTTCCCATTACATTAACCCAAAACCCTAAAATGGGCCCAAAAGTGGATTGAGATCCCATGATCTCTGCTTCACCTGGCACTCCATCTTTGATAGGTTGTCGAAGTCCCAAAAACGGTCAAATATGACCAAGTGTTCCTCAAAACTTGGTCAAGGGCCAACAAGTGGCTAGCGAAAATATTCTTCTTCAACAAAATAATGAAAAAAACATACTTAGAAGAACATAAAATGCAAATCCCCACATTCCATTCATGAGTGATTTTTTTTTGTTTTCAACAGCACTTGGGATCCCTTTTTTGGCATGTCACCACACAATACCCTGTGAGATTTACTGTAGGGTTTTCTGATTTTGTTTCAATAAATAAATAGCATTTGTTCCATTCCTACACTATCTGTGATAAAATTTGTAACTTGCAGTGTACTGTTCAGAGGCTATTGAACAAGGTGAAATTTCCCTTCAAAATTTCAGTTTAAAAGATCATCCTTAAAACCCAAGAAAAACCCTTAATTCAATTTCATTTTTTCTGGCGTTGTTCAACATTATATCGACTGTTTGATATGGATTCAGTTTTATTTAATCAATTGAGCTTCATATATAATATTCCATTAGAATGACAAAATTGTTAAGGAATAGTGAGATCAATACCTTCAGAAGAAAAAATCGAGAAGTGAACAAACCATATCCTCCTCCAAATCCTCCTTGAAGTTTTAGCTCACTGCACATGCTTCAAAAATGTTCCTTAACTACTATGTTTCATCTCGTTGAGTAAGAAAACATAAATCTTGCATCTTTTTCCATAGAGTTGTGGAGGGCCAAGAATGAGATATTCACAATTAGAATGAAATGTTCTTTGCAGGTCACCTGCCTTGCTTCCTTCCAAGGATATGCTTCCCTCACAGATGCACCAATTGATCTAAACAATAGGTCCAACAATGTGATATCTACAAGCTGCTCTAACCATCTTGGTTGTCAGACTGAGGAATAAAGACAAGCACCAGATGTTTCACTTGGACAAGGAATATTTCCAACTGTTATGCATGGCCAAAAGTGGCGCCTTCCAAGAATGTGTTAAACGTTGCAAGCTGGAGGGTTTTGGTGAGGCCGCATCTAATCAAGGTTTATATAGTGGATAAAGTAAGCAATAAGTCAACATGTGTTAATATGGTAATGCATATAGTAAGTGGTCTTCTTTGTTACAAATTTAAATCACATATTTTCATATTCCTTAATCCTACATCATTTCTGATTAATTAAAGTTATGGTTTTGGTTTGTAATTCTCATGGAAATGAAAGAAATTAAATGTCCTTATGTCATCTTCTATATAGATGTAAGATAAGACTAGTAAATAAAAAAATTTAGGCAGTTCTTTTTTATATGAATTACATCATAGATTGACTTAAATATCATATTACTTGTAATCAAACGCCCATCCCTGTAACACTTGAGTTAGACTATAGTTTTACGTGTAATCAAACATCAAGCAATAGGTGGACCCAATTTATGTATACCTAGTGAATGATCTCATAAGGGAAAAATCATTGTATTTTATGATGTTATTAAAAGGCCTTATGTTTGGTATTGCATTTTATGATGTTATTATTGCACAGTTGTTTGGTGTGGGTAACTAGTATAGTTTCTTCTTTCACAATGATATCATGTTCTACGTCCTGTTAATGGGTCTGGTTAAAAGTCATGAATTCCAAACGATGGACACTGGAAATTGCAATCTCCCTACAAAATTACCGGGATATAAAACCAAGGTGGCCTCTCTATCTCATCTTATCCATTTCCTTTGAATTCACATCTTTTCAAGTTCATGTCTGAGGATATCCTTGAAGTGATTATGCTTCATAAACTTTGGATTGATTCCTAAATCTTTAGTTAAATCTTCAAAGTGTTTCACAATCATGCCAAATTTGAATATTTGCAGTAGGTAGTTTGAGTATCTGGAGTATCCAATTGGAAATATATTAATGATTACTTTTCTTTTTTGTACAAAATGCTTGATCCTTGCTATTGGCAATTTCCAAAGCTCCAAAGATACCTCATATCCAGTTCAAACCTAAAAATAGACGATCAAGAGCTCGTAACTACCTTAAATAAAATAAATGATGTGACCTAACTGCAAACTGCCAATGTAACTCCTCTACTTCTATTTAACAATTGTGGCAGGTACATAGCAACTACAGTAGCACTTGTTTATAATAGTGGATGTTGTCATTATCTTGGGATTTTTTTTGGTGGGAGGTATTTAAATGAGATAAACATTGTTGTAAGACTATTGAATACTTATGTGTAATAGTCGATATTGTTATTATCTTGGGGTCCTTTTTTGGTGGGAGGGATCTACATGAACTAAACATTGTTGTAATTTTAGATATGATGTTTAATACTATGAAGGGGTTTTTAAGTCTAACATTTAGTTTTTTTTTTCTCCTTGGTTGTATAGTTGGCTTTAGTTAACTATTTTTTTATGTGTTTGGATAATTCTTTAACAAATTGGACCAAGTCCAAGACTCATGGGTAGAATAGAGTCTTAGTTAGTTAGAAAAAGTTACTTGGGTATCCAAAGTAAAGACATAATGTTTTGGATAGCAAAGACACATTTAAACATAATCTTTTTGAGACAGTATGGATATGATTCTATTTTTGGCTATAGTCATGTTTTATTTTGACACTAAAATATTTGACTATTTATATGAGGATGGGAGTTACAAGGCGAATATTTGAGTTAAATTTTGGGGTGTTATATTTCATATTTTGAGGATCATTAAAGAAATGAAAGTGGGAGTGACAAGGGGTCCCACCTATTTAGTTATTATTTAAATAGGCCCTTATTTATGTATTATTATTTATTTGTCTCAAATAATTAGTTAAGCTAATTAAGATTAACAAAATAAAGGTAGTTGAACTACCATAACTTATTGGGAATGAATAAAATCTCAATACAAAGAAGAGACAAGGAAGAGGAGAACAAAAGGGCAACTTATGATATAAGGTAAGCTCTATACTTGTGAGATATTTCTTTTTCTTCATTCAGTCTAAGTTTACTAGAAAGATAAACCATCTTGATGACAACATGGCCTTATTAAAGGCAACATGATTTAAAACTAAACCATATCTTTCAACAACTTGTTTCTGAAGGTTATGATTTTTCTTGGCAATTTGTGTATTCTTGTTTTTTTATGGATTAGATTTCATAACTGATAAAGGATATTCTGTAGAGTCAAGTGACAACACTTTTATGGAAACCTGACCCATATCTTTAGCTTTAGTTTATTTTTTTGTCATATTATTTTTGTATGGTGTCCATTGGAGACTTTAAATTTGACTTTGGTCCCACCCTCGCAGGGGTTTGTAAAGAAAATTTTTATTTGTATCTCAGAATGAAATTAATATAAAAATCAATTTTCTGATTTCAGTTTCACATGCGTAAATATTATGATATTGTTCAAATTTTAATTTTATTCTCGTCTCTTTTCCTATATAGACTTATGCATATCTCCGCTTCTTTTATTTTTCATGGTTACATATAACATATAAAATCAGCCTTAGCCCTAGTACATATTACCTATGGATTAAGATATTGTTTTGAATTAAAGGCTATAAATCCCGGGTAACATTCCCAACTATCTTTCCTTAGCCTAGAAAGATTTGAAAATGCTTGAGTAAGGTTCTTCATACATTTTCCTCAACAACCATGAATTTTGAGATGTGGTTCCATAACTCTAGTTGCCCAAAATTCACTCCATAACTTTAGTTTCCCAAAATTGAGTCTTGCATTTTTAGCTTCTATTTCCTTCAATATTGAAAAGAAATTGCGAGTATTCTCTCCACATAGTTTCTTCATGCTCCCATGTAGCATTTTCAAGACCATAATAGATCTATTGAACCTTTACTAGACGTGTGGATTTTTTCCCAAGAACTTTGACTTTCTGGTCTATGATGTGCATTGAATCCAGTTAGAAGTATCCTTCATGTTCCACATGGATCACAAAACAATCAATTATGTGGTTAGGCTTAGTCACATATTTCTTTAATAATGACACAAGAAATACATTATGCACTCTCATGGATGAATAACATGCTATCATATATGCAATTGGCCCTATATCCTCTAATATTTCAAAAGGTACAAAATATCTTGCTACCAACTTGGAGAAACAACCCAATCTTAGTGAACTTATCTTCTCTTTCACTTTTAAAAATACATGTTCGACCACATTAAATTATCTGAAATTTATGTTCCAGTATGAAAATATATTCTTCCTATCCTAGGATTCCTTTAAATTATGCTTGATCTTCACCATTTTCTCTTCCATTTACTTTAGAAAATCTAGTCCAATGATAACTCTGTCAACTCAATTATTCTACGTTACAGGTGTGTTACACTTCCTGCCATACAATGCTTCGAATGGGCTCGATAACCATTATTGTAATCAAATTCAATTAAGTGGATGTAGTCTTCCCACTTTGAAGGATGGTCCATCCAATACATTGTGAGCATGTATTCAATTATCCTGTTGTTCCTCTATGTTTTCCCATCATATTATATGTGATATGATATACTGAGATTTAGATTTTTCCCAAATCCTTTGAATAAACCCTTCCAAAAATTGGATATAAACTTCGGATCTTTGTCTAAATCAATTTTTTTGGGCACTCCATGTAATATGGAAACTTCTTTCATGTAGATCTCTGCAATATTTGTTTCCTTGTGTGTATTCTTTACTGGGATAAAATGTGAAGCCTTAGTTAATGTATCCACCGCCACCATGAAGGAGTCATGTTTCTTCATTGTTCTAGGAAGGTTAGTAACAAAATCTACTATTGTTGTATAACCATTATGGATTTTAAATTATGTAGAGTATTTTTAAACAACCAATATTTCGAGTGGACACTCCACCCATCATCAAGGACAAATGAAGATCATATGATGGAAAAGAGTGTTGAGTTAGGTATTTAAAGGAGTCGATTAGTGAGGGATCGTTAAATGTGTTGAATAATATGTAGCTACAGAAGATATTCTCAAATTGTATTTGACCAATACAAACCATAAAGAATATTATTATATTATATTTTTCAATTAGGCCCTATTGTTCCTTTGTAAAAGTAGGTTCTATTGTTCCTTTGTAAAAGTAGGCCATATTGTGCCTTCACATGTAAAACATAAAATAAAAGGGTAAAGTAAAAGGTCGGACCAGACCTAATTTTAGGCTGGCCAAACCACTATTTATAAGGGAAGCCAAGGCCTCATTTGTACTCTCACTCACTAGCTCTACAACCAAGAATAAAAGTACACAAGTTTTAGAGGGAGACACTGCTGCAACTAGGAAGTGACTTGGTGGAGGGTTTTGGTATATCTCTTGAATATATCTTGGTTAAGTGGTTCATTAATCTTCCCTAGTCAAGGGTTAGAGGAGGATCTTCTTATTTTTTTGTTCTCTCTTGGAGAGAAGCATTGTTCTTGGTTGGAAAATATATATTGAGGAAGTTTTTTGGGTTTTCCCCTTACGGAGTTTTCCCAGGGTAAATCTTGTGGATTTTGTGAATGTTATTCTTGTAGTGATCCTTTATATGCTAATAATTTAATAAGTAAAAGAATGTTAAACTAGTTAACTGCTTAAGTAAGAAAATCAACATGGTATCAAAGCAGGCCTGAAAGAAGGCATTTTCATAGTACGAAATAACTCATTTAAGAAGATAAGGGCATAGGAAGACTCTCCTAACCCTAACACACCTTTTCCCTAGAACAATTTTTAGTTTTGGACAAATTTTAGAAATTAGGGTTTTTGCATAAACCCGAAAAGGTGGCATCATCCACCTACTGGAGGACGTTGGGAAAAGTAAGA
This sequence comes from Picea mariana, assembly GCA_032191745.1. Taxonomy (NCBI): domain Eukaryota; kingdom Viridiplantae; phylum Streptophyta; class Pinopsida; order Pinales; family Pinaceae; genus Picea; species Picea mariana. The sequence continues at coordinate 23,118 of JASDQU010100328.1, read as the reverse complement.
CCATATAGGATCTCTCCCTAGGAGGGCACACCTAGTCCCTGGATAGGAATTCCAAAATTTGAAGTTTGAGAAATTAGGGTTTCCTATAAAACCCTAAAGTTGCAGTTGTAACACCAATTGCAGTTGTAGTATCAGTTGCAGTTGTAGTGCCAGTTCCTTCATGTCAGTTCCTTCATGCCAGTTGATGTGCCAGTTGAAGCACCAATTGGAGTACCAGTACCAGTTGTAGTACCATTTTCAATGAAAGTCTGTGTGAAGTGTTGGGACTGATTTTTTATTATTCTAGTGCGTATTACCCTAGAAAATCTCCAGCTACATTTAAATTACAAGTTGAAGCACCTTTGAAGTTTTAAAGGTTTGTTGTTTCTTACCGCTACTTCTGGATGGTGCCACTACCTGTCGATACTGTCAAAGGTATGTACTTACATATATTTAAATTGTATCATTATCTTAAGGGTATTTGCAGGAGAAGGGATCTTTTGTCCAAACAACAATCTTAGATCCAGGACCTCAGATCCAACACTCATTCTTGAGGACAAGACCCCATGTTCCAGGTTTGATTGATTAAGTTGATAAGATTCAAATTACACATATCAAGTTTGATAATTTCCACATTATAAGTAAACACTATAGTTGTGATAGAAATATTTGAAAATTTTTATTATTGAATACTTGGTAGCATGTGAGCACTATTAAGGTAAATGCTTATTGTAATCATTTAATAGATATAACTAACATCTCCTATAGGAGAAAATTCTTTTTTTGTTTCCAGGTTATCATGGAGGAATCATTGATCACAACACTAGAAGAGGGTTTCTCTCACTTCTTATTATTGTATTTCTTACCTTTGACCCTTGTTTCAGTCAGGTCACAAGTGATATCTCTGAAGGAGCTACTATGACTATTGTTCTCGCTATTGTTTTTATTATTATTATAAAGAGTATTATTCTTGTCTATTGTTTCTCCCTTGGTGTTCTTGTTCCGAGAAGGCCATAAGTGATAACCCTAAGGGAGATATAGTGACGGTTGTAGGAGGAAACATATTAGATGAGACATGGAACAGACTATCCAAGTTGTATACATGACTCGATACATCCATGTACCGAATAAGAAGAAGAAGCTATTTTTTGTAGATACAAAACATATCATATGAAGACAGATCATGAGGAGCATAAGGCTCCAAAGATGACAGAAAAAATCCCTCTAGTGCAGTTGATCACTCTTTAGATCATCAGGAAGAGTTAGTAGAAAAAGAAGGGCCTACCCAGAATCATTGCAGTAACTAGGAAGAGACCAGTATGGTCGTGTGACACTTTGCAAGATGAAAATCCATATAGCATTGATGAGCCATATCACGAGGAGCATATGGCTCCACCAGTGGTGAGGTAGGCAGCCCCAACAAGTACCATCTCAGAAGGAGCTATATTTCATAGGGAGTCAACCCTCATGATCCAATACAGAGGAGAAGCCTCCCCAGGACCATTCATAGAGATGTACAAAGGCTAATTTGTGTCCATAGGATTCTCCCAGCAAGAGGGAGAAGACTCTGACGAGCCACTTACTCCAATAATTAGAAGAAGTATATATAGAAAAACCATGATCCATTAAAATAATTCGATGCAATACGAGATTCAAAGGGAGAAAATGACTCTGTTATCATGATGGAGTAGAGGATATACTCTCATAGTTAAGAAACTACAGTGAGAATGGAGCAATCATTCTCAGTTTCAAAAAAAGAAGTTGTAGGTGTAGAGTCCCAGTTCCAGAAGGAACAACTGCAGAGAGAGTAGAGGGAATACTCTTAGATAGTGAGACAGATAGTTCTTTGCGAAAATCACATAGAGACAACACATGATTGTGATGATTGAGTTGCAGGTGAGAAAGTGTACCAAGTTGGTACAATGTGATGTGAAAATCTGGTTCGAAGAACACAAGGACAGATATATGTTTTGCGGTGAAATACATGTGCACATAATTATGGAAAAAAATGTAATGAGGTACCTAAAGGGTACAATCGATTATGGACCCATATATATCTCAGATCAAAAGAGAAGACTGCAAGGGATACACATATTAAGATTGGGCATACAGTGTCATAGATCGAAAAAGTACATCCAAATGTTGCTTTAGTATGAGATTAGTTGTGATCTCATGGCTCAGTGAGAAGCAGACCTATATGACACTCATTTCAGTAGAGGTAGAGTATGTGGCATCATGGTCATCTTGTGGCGAAGTAGTGTGGCTTCGAAAGTTGATCGTAGAATTGTTTGATCTCGAGTTGGAGGAAACCTGTATCTTTTATGACAACCAGAGTTGCATAAAGTTGTCAGTGAAACCAGTGTGTCATGGAAATTCTAATCATATCAAGCTCAAATACCATTATATATGAGATATGATACATAAGGGATCAGTAAAGATCTAGTGTGTACCTATTGATGAGAAGGTAGAAGACATGTTGACTAAGCCTTTTTCGAAAGTGAAGTTTGAATAATTCAGAGACAATCTTGGAGTGATCTAGAAAGACTTCTCGAGTAGAGAGAAGTGATTTTTTTCCATAGTAGAGGGAAGAGAAGTGATCCCCAGTAGAGGTAAGTGATGTGATCCCCAGTAGAGGGAAAATATGTGATCCCCAGTAGAGGGAAATTATGTGATCCCTAGTATAGGGAAGTGATGTGATCCTTAGTAGAGGGAAGATATGTGATCCCCAATAGAGGGAAGTGATGTGATCCCTAATAAGGGAAATGATGTGATCCCTAGAGGGCAATGATGTGATCCCCAATAGAGGGAAGTGATGATATCCCTAGTAGAGAAAGTTACCCCAACACATGTTGTTAACCCCAACGTAGGTTGGTACACTACCCTATCACAGGTTGGTAACCCCAACAAAGGCTGGTACATTTCTCCAACATAGGTTTGTAACCCCAATGTAGGTTGGTGTGCTACCCCAATGTAGGTTGGTACGCTACCCCAACGCAGGTTGGTACGCTACCCTGACGCAAGTTGGTAACCCCAACACAGGCTGGTATGCTACCCTATCACAAGTTGGTAACCCCGATGCAGGTTGGTACGCTATGTCAGTGCAGGTTGGTAACCCCAACTTAGGTCGGTACGGTACCCTAGAGTGGGTTGGTAACACTAACGCAGGATGGTACGCTACCCCAATGTAGGCTGGTACGCTACCCCAATGCTGGCTGGCACACTACCCCAGCGCATGTTGGTAACTCCAACGCAAGTTGGTACACTACCCCAATGCAATTTGGTACTCCAACATAGGCTGGTATGTTACTCCAGTACGAAAGGCTGGTGAAAGTGTAAAACTTCTTATGATATATAGATTCGTGAAATTCAACAAGATAATGGTCGAAGTGTACAGACATGTAGAAGCAGATTGTTCCTGAAGAATACCTTCCTAGATAAGAGGGAGTGTTGAAGAATATGTAGTTGTAGAATATATTCTCCTACTGTATTTGACCAAGACAAACCCTAAATAATATTATTATATTATATTTTTTAACTAGGCCCTATTGTGCCTTTGTAAAAGTCGGCTCTATTGTTCCTTGACATGTAAAATAAAAAATAAAAGGGTAAAGTAACAGGTCGGACTAGACCTAATTTTAGGCTCACAAAACCACTATTTATAAGGGAGGCCAGTGCCTCATTTGTACATGATCAAGGGATCAAATTTTGCTCAAAAATTCAAAGTGCTCGGAATCGGTTCAAATCGAATGAGAGCGTAGGCCTCGTCGTTGCGAACCTAATGCAACTCGTTTCATCTCAAACGAACATCGGGAGCGAGAGATATCGCGATCTGTTCGGATCGTCAAACAGGCAAAAAAAGGACGTTGACTGTGCAGTCCATACAGGCTGATGTGGCAGGGGTCATACGATGACGTGGCAGAGACCGTATGTTGATGTGGCATGTGATGACATGGCATTTTTTGATTTGCATATGTGGTCGAATTGTGGTGTGACACGTGGAATCATTTTTGGTTAATGGTATGGTGCCACGTGGCCCAGTCATGGGCTACCACGTGGCACCCCATTATTGGCTATTGGTTGTTGTTTAAAATTGTATGGGGTCCGTGGGGGTCGAACCCCGAACCTCCCCTTTGGGCTCTGTGCTTTGGTAGAGTGTGGGCTACCACTAGCCCACACGGTATTACTTATAAGCTATATGTTTTATAAAATATTTGAATTCGATTTATGTTATGGTCGACGCTGGGGTCTGGGTTGGGGCTTAGCCCTAGCCCCCGGTTGCACTCACATTACATACGTCCATACCCTCCGTTAAATGGCACACAGGGTTTTTAAATGTGTAGCCCGTGGTTATATGTATGACCACATGTGACCACAACAGAGCGTGCAAAAGTTTAAAACGGTTGAGTTTCTTTTGCTAGCCCGAGGTCATATCATTGACCCATGTGCCCGAGAGCTAGGCGGTTAGGGGATGGCGCACCCATAACTATCCTACAGTTCACACCATTTACACGGTTGCATTCGGTGCTGGGTTTTTACGCTTTAAATAGCGTGTGTGCTAGGTTGAATGAGCAAGGGTGCAATTTGTAGATGCAGAGACAACAAGCTTGAAGAGGAGACTTCAAGGAAGCCTAACTTCTTCGTTTTTTGGCCAAACGAGGTGCCAAAAAAGCCCAACTAGGGGTTTTTGGACTCTCTGAAGCCATTGGAGCAGTCTTTTGGTCATTTTGAGCATTGTAAAGTACGTTTTTGAGCACTTTGAGCAATTAATAATAATGATCCATTGGAAGTTGGACCAGGAGATGTAGCCCAAGAGAGGGGTGAACTCCTTTATCATTTGTTGTGTTTATGTGCTTATGTTCATTGATTATGTTGTTGTTTATTTGTGTCTTAAATGAGTAAATCTTATTAATGATGTGTTGCAAAGTTGATCCATTTTCTTTTAACACATAAACTTTACTTGCAAATATTTCCAAGTTTACAAGTCTTCTTCATTTTTAGATCAAGTTGGTATCAAAGTACTGGTTTTTGAAGACTTGATTATTTGCAAGTGTTTTGTTTTTTGATGCTCACAAGTTTGAAACTCACAAGAGGAAAAGGTCAACTTGTGGAGCCAAGTTCTCATCCTTCAAGGAGGAAGCATATACAATCACCGCAAGTTTCAAGGAGGCATTCACCAAGTATGGCTCATGAAGAAAGTCATGAACGTGTTCCTGCAGAAGATGAAGATCTCAGAAAGGCTATCATGGAGATGAGAGAGATGATGAAGATCTTGATGGAAAGGAATGCATTGTTGCAAGGTGAAGGCTCCAACCCTTCAAAGCATAAGGGAGACAGTGGTGACAAAACTCCAAATGGAAATGGAGGGAATGGTGCTCCTCCACCACCCTCTCCTCCATCTTCTTCTTCTTCTTCTTCTTCTACCAGTTCAAGACCTCTTCCGAATTCTCCAAAGGGACATGGTAAAACTCCTTCATAAATTCCTTCATTAAAGATTGATTTTAAATTTGAATTGCCAATATACAATGAAGAAGTTAATGCTGAGAAGTTAGATAATTGGATATGTCAGATTGAGGTATATTGTAGAATACAAAAAATTCAAGATGATGAAACCAAAATTCAGCTTTATTTTTTAAGATTGGATAGTGCAACACTCATTTGGTGGGAATCCAGACTTAGGAGGACATGAAGAAGCATGGTAAAATTTTAATTTCTTGGAATGATTTTATTGTTGCAATTAAAAAACAATTTTATCCATTGGCATATAAACAAAAGGCTATTATGGAATGGCAAAATTTTAGACAAGCTAAAGGACAGAGTGTGCAAAGCTTTAATCAAGAATTTAGGAGAAGAGCTTTGGTTTTGGGAGTAGATTTGTCTTCTCAAGAAACTTTACTCAAATACATTGGAGCTTTACATAGTTATTTGAGACATACTATACTCATGTTTAATCCTTCAAATCTAGATGAAGTTTGTGTTCAGGCTACTCATTTGGAAGCAAGAGGAAGG
>JASDQU010100327.1:247278-264240 GCA_032191745.1 Picea mariana | reverse complement strand
TTTTTGGAATTAGATCATTCCTATTCTCCTGAAGTAGGACTTCGTCGAAGCAATTAACGCTTCCCTTCCTAAGTCCTATCTAACATATGAGAGGGAGCCACACTAGATCCCCAGATCGACAACCCTTGTAAATTTTTGATTTCGGCCTTTGACTATTTTCGAGGGTTGTGGAATCATAAGTTCTGAAGTCCCCAATATGAAAGAGCTATCCCCTTTTAGACTAGTGTTACGAGGAAAATCTCTCTATGGCTAGGGGTAAACCACAATAGACGGAAATGAATGCAGAAATAAACTCTAATATCAGGTATGCTATATAAACAAATATGCTAGAAAGACAAGATAAAAGGCCTCCCTCATCTAGATGTTCGATGAAGTCCACCGTTGACCACTTGAATCAAAGAAAAACACCTGCAAGTTGTCCTCAACAACCAAGAAACACAAGCATATGGTGATAATATACAATGTTAGCACATTCAATAGAATAATCCATCAACATTCATAGCAAATATGCCCATCGAATAACAATTCATATATTTGCAAGATATTAATTGGACAATAAAAGAGTATTTGTATTAAAATGTAATCAGCAGAAGTGAATGAATTACAAACTTCTGTTTCGACACAGTTCAGAACCAAGAAACTAAGTCCCTTCCAACTGGGCCTCCATCACTTCAATCCTCCATCAAAGGCAAGCTCATATAAGAGAGACAATGAGGTTCTCAATCAAGTAGGGAAGAGCGTGTGGGTTGAACAATGTGTTCAGAATTAAAAGGATAAAGGGATGCAGACTCAATATGAAGTGAATAATTTCTCCAGAGTAACTTTTCTCTCAAAGTTGAATTCTTCTCTTCTTTTCCATAGATCAGATCTGGCCTATTTGTAGCCTTCAAGTGGAACTGAAGGGTTGAGTCAGAACATTTCCAGTATATGAAAGGTCAAGGATCATGGATCTCGTGACGTGACATGGAAACCCGACACCATTTTTTAATTTTATGCACAACTCCTGATGTATGTGGGTTGTAGTGGTGAAACCTACGTAAACACATGTTGTACTATAGTTACAGTGCATATATGTGGAAACATAATGTTTTTAGCTCCTGGATTTGGAAAAAGGGAATTCAAGTCTGCATAGGGAAATTGAAAAGGGCCTTTTGTGCAAGTTTTCATAGGGTGAAGAAAATCTTGCTATAACAGATGCCCCCTAATGTGTGAGGTTAGAGGAGTATCTATGATGGCTGAAATAAATTAGAAGACCCAGAAGTGGAGTAATAGGGACCCAACTAGAAGAACTAGTTTCTCATTACAATATGTATTGACTTTGCACATAAGGCTGCCAATTTGAATCACACTACAAATCCATGCGAAAATATACCAAACAGATGTCCATGGCCATGAATAGAAAATACAAAGGTGGCTACATGACAAAGGCTATCATAGTCACGAACAAGGCCTAGTAAAATGAGTCTCAAAATCAATATGAAGATATTTGAAAACAATGGGGTACAATCTGATCTCCCATGATTGCTCATGTCACATAGGTATTGGTCCAATGAAAGGTAGTAACAGCTTAGGAAATATACAACTATAAACTGATGCCTTCAAGTATTCTACACAATCCACCAAAGGTGTAAGTCTACATCATGTGAATAACGGAGTTGACGTTGAACACAATGAGACTTCATTTGATTACTGATCATTGAGGTATACCATTAACAAACATGAGACAATGTAACAATGATGAAAGTAGGTATTAAGGCACCAAGTACATTCTTACAAGTGTGAATAAAGGAGTTGGGGTCGAACACTTGAAGAATCTGTTAGCATTGATAATCACCCTTAGATTGCTAGAGGATAAGCCCAGTACCCATCAAAAGTAAAACAAATTAAAGTGGTTTGAGTAGGTGGACTAGTAAGGCTGCGGAGAGAGGAAAAGATAATAGAGGTAACTACAGATTAGTTGGGACCGTTGGGATATGGAGTCATAAGTATCGTGAATAATGAAGGAATTTAAACTACCTATCAGACAAAAGGATTTATCTCGTGATGAGGAGAAAGAGGACAGAATGTGTTTGAGTGATAAATGATGAAACATGGGCAAGATGAGAGTAGATCCTCCACCACATTAGGAATCCATAGATAAAAGATGCTACAACCAGACAAGAAGAAAAAAAAAAACGTCTGAGTGATCAATGATGAAACATGGGAAATATGACAACAGATCCTCTAGCACCTTAGGAATCCATAGATCAAAGAGATTACATCTAGATGAGAAAGACAGAAAATGTTTGATGAACCATGAAAGATGGGCATGATGAAAAAATCCTCTTCCACCTCAGGAATCCAGAGATCAGACAAATTACATCCAGATAGGAAAAATAAAGCATTATGTAAACTAAGAATAAAGTATCATAAAAACAACTTAAAGGAATATTCAATAACATAATATTTACAATCCAAACCCTCTATCTTACAAACTAAAGTACAGATCCCTGCTTCTAAAACTCTCTCGACTCTCCAACCTCTGAAAAAACACCCCCCATACAAAATATTAAACTGATCTATTTATAATCAGATCAGTTCACAACTTCCAGGCATGTGACCTAGCCATCTCATTCAAAGATTTCATCTGCGCATCCTTCTATCAAACTCTGTGTGTGTTCTCCTGTTAGATGCAAGCTTAGCTTAGTATGGGTTTGCAAGAAGAAATCATCCCTCGTGGTATCTCGGGCTGACAACTTTGTCTCATTGGCCATAGCTTCCATGCCTTATATGTATGGACTGAGCTGAGGTTTCATCTACCAATCCCTTTCCATAAACTAAATCCCCCCCAGGATCAGAGTGTGTCTTAACGCCTAGGGGATGACCATGTGATGTTGTCAGGTTTGACATTATATAAGAACGTGATTGTGGATTTGTCAAAGGTGGTTTGGATCCACACCTCTTTTCATCCCACAATTCACCACCTTCTTCCACGTATCTCTTTCGTTATACCATGGTTTCAATTGCGGGAACACTCAAGAATTTTATCATTTGAGCATGTTTGTCCCCACAATGAAGCGTGGTCATCGATCTGGTCATGATCTGCGATATCGGAGAGCCCTGCCTCGGCGGCCACGTGCCACTCTTGGATGGACCCTACTTCTTGCTGCAAAGATCAATGACTCTCATTTACTTCAGGAGTTCGGGCTTCAGGCCCTTTTCTTCTGCTTGCTCGTGAAATCCTTCAAAGTGTTGAATTCCTGAAGTGAGAGATCTGGTGATGCATGGCCTCTTGATTTGGATGAATGAGATTCACTTTGAGAGTTCGGGCTTCGAGAGTTTTCTCCTACTTGTTCGTGCACTTATGCGAAGTGTCTAATTCCTGAAGTGTGAGATCTGGTGACGCGTGGCCTCTTTATTTGGACGATCGAGATTCACTTCGAGAATTCGAGCTTCGAGCCTTTTTCTTCTTCTTATTTGTGTAATCCTCTGAAGTGTGAGATCTACCTCCACATGTCCTCTTTTTTTGGACAGATTTACTTCGATACTTTTAGGACTTCAGGGCTTATGGTGATACTACTGTTAAGATCAATGGTCCTTGCTGGTTTGAGATCAATGGTCCACAATTATTTTTGGATTTCGAGCTTCGTCTCTTCAGGGATTTTCAATGCATAACTCCTATAATCCTCCAGAGTGTCATATCTATGAAGTGAGAGATATCACTCCACATGTCCCTTTGTTTTGGACGACCAAGATTTACTTCGAGAGTTTGGGATTTTAGGTGATACTGCTACAAAGATCGATGACTCTTGTTGATTTGAGACCAACGGTTCACAACTACTTTGGGAGTTTGGGATTCAATCCTTCGGGTGATATTCCTTTCTTGCTTGCTCGTGAAATCCTCCAAAGTGCCAAATTCCTAAACTGAGAGATCTGTCGACGCGTGTCCTCAGCCTTCAATGGCTAAGATTTACTTCGGGACTTCGAGACTTCTGTCTAGTCACTAATCCTTGCGCAATTTTGACATGTCGAATACACACGAGCCATTGATCTAAACTACTCCTGGGATCTCCACCGTTGAAAATTGAACCTGACCGCTACTTATATTTTAGCCCAAAATAGACTGCTCTGAATTTTGCGCTTTTGCTTATGGTTGTTTCTTATGCAAGCAAAAAAATTGGAAAACTTGTTGTGACCCTCAACAACTTCATGTGATAACAGAATCCATCGATCAGGAAACATTGATGTATTCCCAACTTTAGATGGCGAGAGAACCTGTCACTAATGAATGCAAGCCTCTAGGTACTCATAGGACTCTAGGTCTTGTCTCTAGAATAGATGAGTTGAAGTCGATGGAAGGAGACCCACTGGAAGGAGAGCATTAAGGAATCTCTCATCATTCAGCATGAGGTACAAAGTAGGATCTTGATGATTTGGAGGAAATCAGATGAAGAACATGAACCAATGAACCTGTGCATCTTTCACGTGTTCCATATGCAAGCGGTACACGAAAAATACCCTATGAATAACATCCAATGAGGAAAATTGCTGACAAAGGAGAGGAAAACACCAATAAGGATAATGGCATCTAAGACACTGCACAAATCCCATTGTGTGAATAGATGTCTTTCCATCAAACATAAAGGAAACCATCCAGTCAGTGACTAATGATGAAATGTTGACTTCTGGGTTCAAGGTTACCTACCAATGAGGAAATTAGGACCAGGGTGCACAATAGGACTACAACCTCATGTGATTCTGAGACACTCTTAGGGCATGTACAACATGTAAGGTAAAGAGTTATGAGGATTGGCCGACACAGGTTGATAGACATCCTTTGAACAAGAGCATGAGATATATGGAAGACTCTGGAAGCATAGAATTGATTATGAAACTTTGAGATGCAGGAGGCATCAATCAAACTCTCCATAGGGAATAGAAGAGTAACTAGTCGGGGGAGTAAACTCTCTGTAATGAGCTCAGCTTCCTAAGGTCATGTGAAACAAAAATTTTTGATGACAAGTGGACTCAAAAATTGTGTGCTCTGTTCAAAGGTGACATGACTGCTACCAATATAAGATAATACTCCCTTCTTGCCCATATTTTTTTTTTTTTCATATTCAAATGAGTACTATGATACAAAGGAGGAAACGAGTGTCACAAGTAAGAAAAACTAGTTCGAGCAGTGGAACATACCTATGTTCAATGCAAGAAGGTGCATGCGAGAGTTGGACGATCGGGGGAATGTTTCCTCCTAGGTATAGGGTGTCAATATGCAAAGGATATAAATGAGGCTTTGCTTGGTTGATAATGCAAATTTCTGAGGTGAATGACTTATAATGCAAAAGTGAGAACCATAAATAGGCTCAATACTGCAAGTAAGGACATGAGACGCAATTACAACTTAATGCCAAAAAATGTCCTTTTTCGTAATTTTAGTCTACTTGGTTTGAAAAAGGGATAAACTTTCAACAAATATACATCCTTTCAAATCCAATTTATGAGTTTCAAAGAGACAAGTTCACTCAACAATCTTTTCTATTTTTGAAAACGAGTCAAAAAAGAGATTAACCAAGACTCACGATCTTTCAAATCCAATTAACATGTGTGAAAGAGAAAAATTCACTTGGTAATATTTTCGCTTTTTAGACCAGTCAGAAAATAGATTAACTTAGACTCATTGGGGGATTTCTAGGTGGAATTTCATGGGGGAGGCTAAGGATTTCGTGCAAAATTTCTGTGAAAGGTCAGCAACTTACCAATGGCTAACACAATCTTGGGAAAACCCAAATCTCTCCAAGTCGAGGAGGTAAAACTGCTAGTGGAGGTTACCTTATCCACGATATATTATATAATGTCTCTTACTTGAAAAGGTATAGGAGGAGGAGTTGGATACCCCACAATACCATCTCAGTCAAAGGGAACCTCTCCAAGACTTGGAGAGAGAGTAATCGGGGAGAGTAAAACTCTCTCTTATTCAGAAGGTGTAGTACTAGAAATTCTAATGACATGGTTGAAAGATGCCTCACCCTCCAAAAGAAGAGTTGGATTGACCGGATATTGCATCGGTACAGCCACTTCATCAACCGTTGGTTGAATAGGATGTGAGACAACAGGGTCAGGAGATGCATCACCCTAAAAACTAGGAGTGTGGTCAGGTGATGGTTACATCAGCATGACTGTCGTGTCAATCAAAGGAGAAACAAAGTGTAGGGAAACCAAATATGACTCAGAACCATAAGGGCCCCTAGGTTAGGACCATGCTTCTAGTATCCCAACAGTAGTAGTACACAAACAAGTAAGGTGATCTCCTTCAAAAATCCTACAAAGGAACTTGGGCTTACGTCTTACACGTCTAGGCTTCTCGATTATATGAATGTCCCTGGCATCATTGACAATGGTTGGTGGCATTTTTTCAGCATGAATGGCAGAGGATGGATATGCAATGTTAGGATGACTCATGGTGACTAGAGTGATGGCCCCATAATGACATGCAACGGTTGGTTGTTGGTCTTCAACATGGCATGTAGAGGTTTTCGACTGATCCCCAACATGACTATCAGAGGTTGGTGATGGAATTACAGTATGACTTGCAGTGACTAGAATAGTGGCGGTGGTGAGTTGTGGAATTTGAGACCAAGGTCCCAGGAAAAATTGGTTTTGAGACATTGCAGGCCAGGAAGGGTCCTTGTTTACACCTTGTCCTTGTCCAGAAAGGTAGTATCCTCTACCTAATTGATCTATATAGATTGTACAACCATAATCACTGAATAGTATGTATGCGAAGAGACAAAAGAATGATAAAGATTAGTCAAGTGAGGATATATTTTTCCCCCATGTGAAGCGTTTCTGTGAAGAGGGTAGCCTGTATCGTAAAATCGATTCCCTCTGTCTGAAATACCAGAGGACATATGGGGAACCACCATGGGAAAAGTGTTTGTAGGAACTGGAATAGCAGACGAAAGATACACATATGGGGTTTAATAAGTATAATAACCACCCATTTGAGCACTAGCTCCTGAAAAATCATGGCTAGGATTGGATCCATAAAGGGGGAGATTCCAACCTCGCAAAGTGAGAGTTGGTTGAGGGACATGAATCTTATCAAATGAATATGTGGACATCAGAGTCATCATTCCCCGAGATCAAAAAATAGGATTCATATAAGCAGGAAAGGGAGAGGATGGAAAGGGTGAAGTAATGTTTGGCATATCAATAGGAAAATGATTAGAGACCCAAGGCATGGACTGAGTATCATAATTATGCATACCATTATGAAAAGTGGACAGATTCATCCCCATGAAATGAGTAAATGTCATGTGGTAGGTAGAGGTAAAGGAGGGAGCCAAAGGAACTCCACTATCCATGATAATGACAACATAAGGCATGGTATAAAATCTCAAAGGTCTACTAATAATCAAAGAGCACACCAAAAATAATTAAAAGGCCAATATGCACACAAACAGGATAAAGTGGTTGAAGGGGAATCTCTTTCTAAAGTAGGTATGCCTCACCCAAAAGGGACTTGAGAATCCTATGCTAAATATTGGAGGTATCAGAATTAGTTATAAGGGCCCTTGTGGGCTTAACAACCAGTCGGTCAGATCCCCCCAAAGAGTTTATCCTCCATAAAGGTTGTGTTTTTTCCGACCCTTATCTAACCCAGGGTACTTGTAGAATATCCCCTGCAAGTAAACCTATTTGGTACCTAAGTCAAGCAAATAAGAAACCACTATATAACCGATGCACAATCGAAAAATCATAGGTCAGGTCCACCGTATGGGCAGGGTAACAAATCCTGAAACCTTGAAAGCACCACCTCTCACAGAGGTAAGGTTACTAGCAAGATCCCCATATATGGATAGATCTCCATAACTATATTTGACGCTATGAAGGTATCGGGGGGATATCCCTTCAACCAGCCTCACATGACCTTGTGCTTAACTTCGGTGTAAGCGGAGCCTCATGATATTATTGATTATACAACGAATTTCTCCATTCCCTTAGTCAGATACATATGTTGATTCAATAACTTTGGAGAAGTTTACTCACAAAATCCTATTCTAAGGCTTTAAATCCTAAGCTATCTTGTGCACCCAAGAAAAATAAAATCGTTACTAATCAATTTTAAATTATAGCATTTCTTTTAGTGGCCTTGCTTACTCAAAAAGGTGTTGTCGTGAAACTAGTGATGTTATGACTCGACAAGCAAAATAAATGAATATGAATACAATGCAAAGTCCTAACTTCAATTCCCAATAAATGATATTCTTTTCAAAATGCAATTCTCAATTTAGTTATACAATTCCAAAATAAAATGAAATATTTCTTTACATGTACTAAGATTAATGATAAGGAATCAAAAGATCAAATTGCCAACAATGTAAAACGCCTAATATTTTTGTATATTCATATAAGAGAATGAAAATGCAAGGGATGAACAACAACTTGATATAAAAACTCTACTTTATGTAAACAAAGACAAGCCAAGTAGGATATCAAGAAGCAAAACATCCAGCCCAAGATGCAAGGACAATCAAATGAAAAGGATGATGAGAAATGCACCACCCAAAAATTCAACCAAAGAAAGGTTTCTTGTCATTCCACAGACACTTAACAGTCATAACAAATACCCAAGAAGACTCAACAATCATCAAAACCTACCCAACAACCATCAAACACAACAACTAAGCAACAAAGGGTGATGTATGCGAATATTCAAGGGAAAAGTGAATATATACGCTTCTTGCAGAAGGACAACAAGTGTATGTACCTGACTGTCAGGAAAAAGCCTGTGTATATGTGTTAAAACATATCTAGGCTAAGGAGAAGGATAAAAAACTCAGACTCACAGTGAACAAAGGTTGTCAAGCAATCATATGACAAGAAACTCTATATAAACGAGATCAATCTAAGGAGAAAATCACTCCAAACACTGAAAAATAAAATTCTTTCCCTAGTACAGTGACCAATTATGTTACGAGGAAAATATCTCTATGGCTAGGGGTAAAACACAATAGAAGGAAATGACTGCAGAAATCAACTCTAATATCAGGTATGCTATATAAAAAAATATACTAGCAAGAAAAGATAATAGGCCTACCTCGTCTAGACGTTCGATGAATTCCACCATTGGGCACTTGACTCAAAGAAATACACCTAAAATGTGTCCTCAAAAACCAAGAAACACAAGCATATAATGATAATATATAATTTTATCACATTCAATAACATAATACATCAACATTCATAACAAATACGCCCATGGAATAACAATTCATATATTTGCAAGATATTATTTGGATGAGAAAAGAGTATTTCTATTAAAATGTAATCAACAGAAATGAATGAATTACAAACTTCCATTTCAGCACGGTTCAAAACCTAGAAACTAAGTCCCTCCCATTTGGGCCTCCAACACTTCAATCCTCCACCAAAGGCAATGTCATATAAGAGATAACATGAGGTTCTCAATCAAGGAGGGAAGATCTTTGGGGATGAACAATGTGTTCAGACTTAAAAGGATAAAGGGATGTAGACTCAATATGAAGTGAATAATTTCTCCAGAGTAAATTTTCTCTCAAAGTTGAATTATTCTCTTCTTTTCCATAGCTCGGATTTGGCCTATTTGTATCCTTCAAGTGGAACTGAAGGGTTGATTCATAATGGTTCTAGTATATGGACGGTCAAGGATCATGGATCTCATGACGTGACATGGAAACCCGGCATCGTTTTTTAATTTTGGGCACAAATTTTGATGTACGTGGGCCGTAGTGGTACAACCTACTTATATGCATGATGTACTATAGGTAGGGCACGTATATGTGGAAAAATAATATTTTTAGCTCTGGGATTTGCAAAAAGGGACTTCAATTCTACATATGGAAATGGAAAAAGGTAAAATTCCCTTCTCCCACAGAGATGAACCTGACATTCCCGCTAAGGTGAATTTAAAGGATTGGCAGGACTTAGAAGTTCCAGTCAATCCTACCTTGACTCTCCCGTGGATTCACATCCCCTGACTCTCTAGTAGCTAAACTGAGATAATTCAAAGATCATATAAATATAAYAGTTCACATAATCCAAAGAGAATTTCCAATAACTGTTCAAATATTGAAGAACTTAACCATAAAAATAGACATTCATCATCGCATCCAATATCTATCTATCTATCTATCTATCTATCTATCTATCTATCTATCTATCTATATATATATATATATATATATATATATATATATATATATACAAAGAGTATGATAATACTTATAAGAAATGGAGAATGTGAAGCGATTACTAAAAAACTTGTCTGTTTCCTCCCAACCACAGGCACAAGCACTCATGATGGATTTACCATTGGCCACCCCCGAGCTAGACCATGATGCTCTGAGATAGATTCTTTCTCCTTTCTCCACGACAGTCATGGACGTAGGTTACTCTCCTCCTCCCACAAGAAATTGGAAATTGGTTTTCTCTACTCCAAGCAAGGAGGTCTGCACAAGTACTTCCTCTGTCACTCATCATCCTTGTTTATAATATTGTAACCAAACCCTTCCCATGGATTGTCTCAGCCAAAAATGAGCTTGCTTCTCAACTTTTCTCTTTATTTCAGAGTCAAAAACATGCTTCTCTTCTTCTCTCACAATTGTTCTCTCTACTCTGCTATCTTGTTGATCTGTCTCTATCCCTCGAATTACCTCCTTTCTTTCCTTCCTTAGCAAGGTTGTGTGGGTCCGAATCCCAATTCGTGGTCATGCCTAGAAGCCTTACAAATGCATACCCTACCCCATCTCCTCATTAACTATTGAGGATGGCCTTCCAACTACCATCCTGACTCGTAATTCATTTATGGGTCAAGAGACTATTGAACAATTACACCTAGTAGGTAGAGGGTCATCTCAACCATTCTTGGTTTCTCCTCAACATCTCTCTCATAGCATCCATGGTCTATCTTGGCAAAATTCCCCCCTTTCAACAATTGTGAAACACATATCCAACTTCTATTAATAACATAAAATTCATACATCGACCCTTTTATACAAAGGTTCATCAAATCAAACATTCAGACATATTTAGTTTGCCATAGTATCTTGGCCAATTATAGTTATATTTATAAATTGGGGGAAACAAGGTTATTATAGGAACCCTATATAAGTTGTTGGGAAATGTCGAGTTCACTATATGCAATGACACTATTGTTCATGAGGTCAACTTGACTAAAATCAACAATAATTTTGAATTGAATTAACTCAAATAAATTCTGGAATCGACTTGGCTTGACTCAACTACAACTGACTTGAATGTTTCTCATTGAAATTATGCAACCATATTATGGACCCAGAGGATGGGACATATTGGACAAAAGGACTTCGAGCTATGCAAAATAAAGGTATGGTCACATGTTTTCCTGAATATAATTTAGAAGTCATTTTTTGTAGAAATTTTCTATATGGAAAACAAAATCATGTGAGATTCCCATTTAGAGCTACAAGGGAAACAAAAATTATGTAATTGATACATAGTGATGTTTTTGGGCCAACATTGATCCCTTAACTAGGTATCTCTTTGTATTGTGTATCCTTCATAGATTATTTATCTAGGGATACATGGCTATAATTCCTAAGGAATACATCTGAGGTTTTCAAAAGTTTCAAAGAGTTCAAATATCTTGTGGAAAACTAGATAG
Source organism: Picea mariana (assembly GCA_032191745.1). Classification (NCBI taxonomy): domain Eukaryota; kingdom Viridiplantae; phylum Streptophyta; class Pinopsida; order Pinales; family Pinaceae; genus Picea; species Picea mariana. Next base: position 252,575 of record JASDQU010100327.1, on the reverse strand, counting down.
TTAAGAATATCAAGGTATTGAGAATTGACATTGGAGGTGAATTATATGGTAAGGATTTTGAGTAGTTCTACAAGAAATGTGTTATAGCACACCAAAATAACACACCATATACCCCACAACAAAATGAATTTTTTGAGAGAATGAATATGACATTGATGGAAAAGGAAAGGAGCATTCTCAATGGTGTTGGTCTCACACAATAAGTTTGGGTGGAGGCAGTCAAAACTACATGGTACTTGGTAATAGGTTTCCTTCATCAGCACTAGTTGACTTGAATCCACATGAGGTATGGTTTGGTAACAATCCTTTGATTTAACATCTCATAGTTTTTGGATGTGATGCATTTGTGCATGTTCCCAATGAAAAGGGGAACAAGATGGACAATAAAGTAGTCAAGTGTATTTTCATCGGGTACAATGATGGAATGAAAGGATATAAGCTATGGGATAAAATATTGAGGAAAATAGTTTATAGTCGAGATGTGGTCTTCAAGGAAGTTAGAGGAACTTCTGATTCTGAAGGGGTTCAAATGGAGAAAGAACCATAGAAGGTGGTGTTTTGACTGAGGAACAAAGAATATGATTCAGACGATTCGACTGAATCAGATGAAGATGTGGAACAACCAACTTTGGTTGTAAGAAGGCCTGAACGAGTAAGGAAACTTGTTGAATGATATAGTCCACTTGATTTTATTTCTACATATGTGTTATCTTCCATTGATGACGAGATCAGGTTAGTCAGGTAGGAAATCAAGTTAACAAAGGGTAAACTATAGAAGGAATCCATGGTGGAAAAAATGGAATCCTTGCATAATAATGAGACATGGGATTTGGTCGAAATACCTATCAGTAGTAAGTGGGAATTCAAGAAAAATTTGAATGCAATAGGTCAATTTGAGAAATTCAAAACTTTATTGGTATCGAAAAGGTATTCACAAGTCTAGGGAGTTGACTTTGGTGAAATTTTCTCTCCTGTTGCAAAACTAACTTCCATTAGAGTACTAATGTCTTTGGATGCAACATTTCATCTTGAGATAGAGAAAATGGTTGTGAAGACAATGTTCCTACATGGGGACATGGAAGAATAAATCTACATGAAACAACTTGAAATATTTGTAGCATAGGGAAAAAGAGATGGTATGCAAATTGAAGATATCCCTTTATGGTCTAAAGAAATCACCACGGACATGGTACCAAAATTTTGACACATACATCCTTAGTTTGTAATTTGTGATAAGAAAGGCCGATCATTGCATATATTCCAAGGAAGAAGGCAGTTGTTTCATATATATATATTTGTATGTCTATGACATGTTGTTGGCTAGAAATAATATGAATGTGATAAAGGATCTGAAGATGCACCTATCCTCCAAGTTTGACATGAAGGATCTCAGTGCTACTATGTTCATTCTGGGAATGGAGATTAAGAGAGATCAGGTAGTTAGAAGGCTCTGATTAAATCATAGAAAGTATATTGAAACAATATTGAAGTGTTCAACATCAAGGATTGAAAAATGGTCAAGGTACTAATTTTGTGGGGGAAAGACTAATAGTTGAATAGTGTCCAAAGACATAGGAAGAGATAGAAGACATGGACCATGTTCCCTATGCTAGTGTTATTGGTATTCTGATGTATGCAATGATATGCATTCAATGAGATATTTACCATGCAATGGGAGTATTGAGAAAGTACATGTCAACACCTGAGATAGAGCATTGGATTGGTATCAAGATAGTTCTTAGGTAATTTTGTGGTACAACAGAATATGCAATCTGTTACAAGGTAAACCTAAAACTATCATGAAAGTAATTGTACATGGCTTTGTCGATTTCGACTGGGATGAGCATTTGGATCGATGGAAGGTGACCACCAGATATGTGTTTAGATCGTTCGGTGGAGAAATTAGTTGGATGAGTAAGAGACATGTGGTTGTATCCTTGTCAACAACAAAATTTGAATACATGGAAAACACCCATGCACTTAAAGAAGTGGTATGGCTACATTGACCGTGTTCAAAAATTTGGTTTGAGTAGAAATATATGAAGATAAATTGCGACAATCAGAGTGTAATTTTCTTCTCGAAGAACCCATATTGACATTTTAGGACGAACCATATTGATGTACAATAGCTAATGTTTTTAACCTTGTCATACACTGGTGTATTGATATTTGATCTATTTGTGTGAGTGGTTTCCATTAATACAACACAAGATAATGAAACAAATATCTAAAACAAAATCATCAATATAGTTGGTTGGAACATATACTCATATAAGGTATTTATGGGGATAATTACCAAATCAAGAAGATGGAATTTTTATTTAGGGGGCCATCCTCTATCCTTTGGCTGTATACTTAAGATAAACCTAAAATTAGATCCTATCCATTTTTACCTTTCTTGGGTTCCATAAGTTTATCTAGTGCAAAAATGGACAAAGGAATATAGGAAAATTATCAAACTTAGTCAATTTAGGAACACTAGGTGAAGGTCATCTTATGTGCCACTCCTAACATTCACAGTCAAGACAACCAACTTTATGTTGAGGGTTCCCAATAATAAAATATTGATTGTGTGTCAAAAAAGATGTGGAATAAACAATATGGGGTTCCCTACTTATGGTGCATTGATCTCTAACAGATAAATACAACTTTAGTTGGAATAGTTGCACCACCTTCATCTCTAGTTTAATAAATTTCACTTGGATTTGCAAGTGTAGATGTTATTAGGAACATATCATGTTAGGTAAAATAATTGTTTTGTTTTTCATTCTTAAACAAACATATGTTTCATGTTTTCTATATAAGATGCAAAAATGTCAACTATATTCATTTTCCCTATTGCGTTAAACTCAATAGACCAAGGGAACTTCTCTCCTATAATATATTCCTTCTAGGAGATGAATGAGGGAAGACACTAGATACAAAATTTAGAATACTAATCTAGGTTAATCTTGAAAAGTTATAAAACTAAAAAAATATGCCTAAAATTTTTGCTCATTATAGACTAGAATAATTCAGTCTAAGGCATCATTAGGTTTTTAAATAATTTCCCAAGGGCCCTGTCATGATGCACAAGACAACATGAAAAGTAGGCATTTTTATGCTATAAATGAGATTTCCATATTTCGTTGAACCTACATGACCTTTTTGGGATCTCAAGGATATTTTCATAGGATATTTGCAGACCTATACTCGGGCAAATGCCAAGGAAGGAGGTTGTTTCACATGAGTAAGAATTACGATTTTTTTAGAACATCTAAAATTTTCATGATTGATTTTGACATTGCTTTCACAAAAGTCAACAAACACATAAATTCTTCCCTCCAATTTCTCAACCAAGTCAAGTTAAAGATGCCAATTTACCTTGCTAGCCCCTAAGTAGATTTATTTCATTTTGTATATCTCCCAACCAACAAGGATATATAGTTAATCAACATTGTTAGGCTCAACTATATCAATGCCTTGCTTGTTGGATTCTAACCAATCAAGGTAAGAGGATAATATATTTTCTAGCCCAACTAGCTACATGGGGTATTCATTGTTGGCTCCCAACCAATTGGGGTAAGAACATAATATTCCTTTCTATCCCCAACTATATCAATGAAATTCTTGTTTGATCTAAACAAATCAAGATGAAAGGATAATTTACCTTTATATCCCCAAGTAGTTCAAGGTATTCCTTACTATCTCCCAAACAATCAAGAAGTTATTCTACCTTATTATCATGCCTAGTTCAAGGACTTAATTTTTTTCTCTAAGACAATCAAAGCAAGAATTTAATCTTCCTTAATAGTCTCCCTAGTTTATTTCCTTCCTTATTGACTTCCAACGAATAAAATTAAGGATTTAATCTTCCCTCCTAGGCCCTCTAGTTCAATGCCTTTCTTGTTGGCTCCAAAACAACTAGTGTTAGAAGTCAATATTTATTAATATTCCCACTAGTTCAAGGACTTCCTTATTATCTCCCAACCAATCAAGGTAAGAACTTTCTTTTCCTTAATGTTGTAATCTAGGTCTGCATCTACTGCCTCTCCTCTCTTTTTCCTATGCCTTAATAAATTTTTCCTTTTTCTGGTTTTTTGAGTCAGTTTCCCACTACTGAGTGTCTTGGCTCTTATTCATTTTTTGAGTCTTCATGCATTTCTATTTCTATTTTTTTGGAAGGATAAAATACATGTCATATTTGTTTCAGAATGCTTGTCATCATGTGCACCATTGATTGATCTCACCACAGGTATACCAAGCCTTTTTCTATGCACATGAAATGTTCGTACACATGACGTAGCAATCTAGAGCAACAAATTTCAGGCTTAGACCATGGGAACAGACAGGTTAATTTTCAACAACGGAGATCCATCAGGTTAAATAGATCAATGACTCTCGTCCATCCGGGTTTCAAAATCGCACAGGTTTTAATATCAAGTTTGAAGTACTAAGTTCCTGAAGACTCGAAGTCTTTGAAGAGTCGAAGTTATGAGAACCCAACACGTCACTTCGACGATTTTCCTTTGGGATTTTTTGAACATAACATTCATAAACTCCCGAACTCTCGAATCCTAAATTTTTGAAGAAAATCTACACCCTTCGTCGGTCACGACACACGACAATAGATCATTCACTTCGAGAAATTTTCCTCTGGGAGGTTTTGCATGCTTCACATTTGAAACTCTCGAAACCTGAACTTCTGAAGAGAATATGGGCCATTCATTCATCGTGACACGTGGCAGTAGATCATTCACTTTGGGGATTTTCCTCCAGAAGAGTTTTCATGTTTCACATTCAAAACATCTGAAGCCCGAAAGTCTGAAGCAAATCTGGACCATTGATCCCAGGTCAACGAGAACCGTCGATCCTTGCAGTAGGTAAATATCACCTGAATCACATATCGTCATCAAATCAATGACCACTCTTCATTACAGGGACGTAAAATACTTGAGCATTAAATTTCCTAAGTGGTGTCGCAATTGGAGCCATGGTATTTTTTGAAGGGTACGTGGCAGCTTGTGGGGGATTGTGGGCCCAAAGGCGGTCTGGATCTAAACCACCCTCAACATCTACCACAATCACGCTCTTGAATGACATCATATCACCGAGTCACCTCCACATCACATTCCCTCATCCCACTCACTACTCTTTCTCCTCTCACCACTCAACACTTGTCCTCCGTTAACCCCCACGCTAATCTCCATCAGCGTTGGCCCACCTCTCCAGATCAACAGTCCTTATCACAGCTCAGACCCCCCCCGACCATTATACCTTTAGTGGTGGGGGAGGGGGGGGGGTCTAAGCAAGTAGTT
>JASDQU010100327.1:117956-247270 GCA_032191745.1 Picea mariana | reverse complement strand
TGTTCTCCACTCACTTCCAGACCTATATACTCCTCCTCTCCCTACATGCCACCTGTATTCTTCACTACATGTTTCCAAATCCATACTCTCGATACCTCCATCGTATTCACACCTTCTCTCACTTTGACATTTGTCTTCACACATCATCTACCCTTGCATCCATTCATCCCGTCTCCTGATTGGCTGCTCACCTCCACGTCTCCCCTCATGCCCGATAGGCCGACAACCATTCCAGAGAAGATATTTCATGGGTATTGATGACAACTGACAGCGTCAATATAGAGTGTGCTTGGATTCTGAAATCTCAGGCATAGACAGAGAGTTAAGTCTCAGTCATAGGTTGACGTAGATTAGTTCCAGAAACACTTCAACAAACTCTCATCATGAAGTTGGTTATCTCCAGTGGCCTCCAACAACTTGTAAACATGTCATCGTTCAACACAGATCTCTTCTCTATCACTTCGAGGCCTATTTTTGGCCATTAAGTTCCTCTAGCACATGCATCAGTTCTGTCGCAGAGACGATAGTAGTTTTATTTGATTAAGTCCAACATTTTCTTAGATTAGATGCAAGAGTGGTCTTCTGTGTGTTATAAGAACCACTCTTGTTGATTAAGTCAAGTGTCTTAGCAAAGTTAATTATTTGATTTACGAACAGTTCCCTAAATTTAAGACTCAGACCCCTAAGGATGAGAGCCTCTGCAACTCTTTTAAATAGTTAGTTTTTGGATATTGTAAGGGTCATATTTTTTTAGGAAAGAATAACAATACAACAGACTGGTTGGACCTGTTTTATGCATGGATTGAAACTCTCTACCTGGTGAACATACTCTTGATGACAATGTTTCATTCAACTCTTCATGTGTTTTCATTCTTATATTGAATACAGTTTTTTATTTGTGCAATGTACATTTCATTTCCTTTCAGCTATTGTATGACTTATTTTTAGTGATATCCAACCTGTCAAACAACTAATGCTTTGGTGAATATTTTTTTTCTACAACCTGTGGGAGTTATTTTTTTTTTATACATCTTTGATGTATTGAAATGATATTTTAAGTATCTAACTTCTTGCAGTAGATTATTCATTGAGTAGTTTGTTGTTTCTCTTTGTTTTCTATTATTTCACTAGTTTGTCATTAGTGTGCCATCAACCAAGGAGGGCCCTCATCCATATCATTCTGCCGACCCAACCTTGCCTTTTTCTTGATAGAAGAATCCTCTAACCAACCAAAAAAAAGTTAAAGAAGAATCATTCTAATCTAATAGGTGGCCTATCTTTGCCCTTTAGCAGTCAAGTGCGGACTTTAGGACCAACATCTTCTAGCGTCATTGACGGGGAACAAAGTAACAAAATATCTTTCCCTGGGAGAATGAAAATCTATCAGCTCTGACCTTTGATGGTGAACAAATATCAGACACCAGACAAACTGCCATCTTTCACTTGGCGACTTCACTAGGTAAAATTTAAAGAAGAAATATTGGCGCCCAGAAAGTGATTCAATAGATCTAAATCTGAAAAGAGAAAAGAAAAGAAGGCTGATTATAACCATGAGAATAACATAGTAGGCTCTGAGATAGAAAGGAAACTAAGGAAATCCACTATGGCTCATAGATGCGCTTCCCCCCTCAAGGGAAAATTTGCACACCAAGAGAATACTTCAAACCATCATCAGGAGAAGCTTGAATTTGCTATCCCTGAGAATCATAATTCCGAAGGGGATCACACATCTCCTACTCTTGATTCCACTTCAACATCCAGTTCTTCATCCAGTTCTGTATCTCCCATAACTTTGCAGATTCCTATTGTTCAAGCCATGGCCGTTAATATGATGGACATCATAATTTCTGCCAGATATGCGCCCTTAGTGCTGCCTGTAGTTTTACATGCACTCCCAACCACAGATTACATGGAATATCTACCAAGATATAAGGGGGAGGGTGAAAAAATATTGCAGACAACTTTAACATTGATTATTCAGATGTGTGGATGAGGTTGTTTGTATAGAGTTTGGATGGGGAGGTCAGAAAATGGTTTAGGATTCTTCCTCCAACCTCCATTGCCGATATTGAGGTGTTGGATGAAGATTTTATAAAGAAATGGGGCGATAGGAGATGTTATCTCTATTACATCACTGAATTTGGGGATCTAAAGAGAAAAAATGGTGAATCTATTTTAGACTTTACCAAGAGATTCAATAAAATGTATGGTAGAATCCTAGATGAAATCAAACCAATTGAAGCTTCTGCCAAGATCACTTATGCTAATGCATTTGATGCATAATTCTCCCTCCTCCTGAGAGAGAGAATATCAACCACACTATTATCCATGCAGGAAGAAACCATCAAAGTTGAATATAATAGTTTGGCATCAGACAGATTAAATAATAGATCTAAAAAAGAGAAGAAAAAAGAGAGAGATGATGCCCCTACTATTGATTAAGGTTGGTTGTGATTGATGTAAACCCTTGAAGAAATCCTTGTAGCACGAAGGTTGGGTAATGAACCCAAGAATGTTTTATGTAAAGATGACTCATTATGGTCTTGTCATGGTTTATAATAAGTATAAATGGATGAACTCCAAAGTGGTCCACTTATGGTGAAATCCCTCATGGGAAGACGCTTTGCAGATTGAGTTATCCTAGAAGTATGGTTAGAGAACCCATGCTTATTTGTATAATAATGAGATGACCACTAGTGAATTTGGCAGTGAAACTATCCTAGATGGATATTTATTTTCATGCCATTTTCGGTGGTATGTGGAACGTCACATAACTCCTCACGGTTAGAGAGTTATGGCCATGAAAAGTTGGAGAACCTAGGTTTGGGTAATGGACCCAAGTTTCTTTGATGGATAACAATATGAGTTTTGATATATTTTTAGGAAATACTATTCTATATGGATAGTACATTTCTTTCCATTTCTGGTGGTATGTGGAACATCACATAACTCCTCACGTATTGAGAGTTATGGCATTACGAAGTTGGAGGACCCTCATATGTCATCTAAAAGCCCCAAAAGGTCAAAGTAGTCAAAGTGGTTTAAGAGTTTTTAAAGGTAAATAAAAAAGTGAAGTGATGAGTGCACTATAATTCAAAGTGAATACAAAATCAATTATTTAAATAATAAATTTAATGGAGAAATTAGAAGTGGGTTAACCCTAAAATAAGGAAAGTGGGAAAAGTGACCTAGAAGATGTTTTTAAGGAAGCTACTTGTAGAGTATATATAAGAGGCAAGGCTCTCTCATTTAAATAAAACTTGAGCATATTTAATACCTATAGGTGTATAAGGTAACCAAAGGATATCTAAGCTTAATTTCCGAGGGAAGGTGAAGAAAAGAAGGCCGGAATTCAAGGAAGGATAAATTATTTTCATGATCCTTTCTAAGGTATGTTATTTATAGGTCATCTCACCATTTTTGCAATAAATTTTTTTCTATAATGATTGAGACCGTGATATTGATAGTCCATTGAGGAAACATGTCCAAGTATCTTTTATAACAAATTCATCTTGTGGGTTGTTGTATTTTTTAAGATAAACGCCATGGAAAATAGGGTTTGTGGCTAGTCCTGAAACTAGTCTAAAACGGGTGTTTCGGGTAAAAACTCCATAACTTCTTCATAACAGATCAAAATTTAGTGATAAAAATTGTGTTGGTTATATTAAAGGATTTAGTATGCTGTGTAATATTTTTATATTAATTCAAAAAATATTTCGTGCAGGGCACGCTCTACAAGGTCCCTCTCTAGAATAAGCCAGAATTCAACAAGTTGTGCCTTTTTTCCTATAACTCCTTTTATGAGAGGTTTCAAGAAGTGACACCTGGAATAATTGAATAAAACACACCGAAGAACATTGTGTATCAGTTTCAGATCTTTATTCATTACAGGTACAAAGTTGTGATTATTCCAAGTTATGGTTGTTGACTAATCCAAAACTAGTCATGGTTGAGACAAGCAATTGATGAGTTGGTACATACATGAGGTGTATAGTTGGTGATTGTTGATTTCCTCTTTTGAAATAAATAATTCCCTATATTACCTTGTATCTAATCCTTTTTTCCTATGTTGTGAGCCTATACTTGACTATTTTCCTCCTACACACATACCTAATGACCATGTTCATGATCACAAGAGGTAATTGATGATTTAACGTATGTTTTGTTTAACTTTCTTGAATTAATTCGATTAAAGTGTTCTATTTTTTATAGTCCTAATAGTTTGACTCATGAGCAGCTTATCCGATACTTGCACTGTTCCAGTACTATCAGACATCGTGCAATTCGGCACCAAAGTTATTCCGGTACCCAAGGAAGTGTTGATACGGTACTATGTTCCGTATCCATTCTGGTACTATCTACTCTGTGTCTATTTCGGTACCAGGATCCTGACTGTGTGTATTCCGGTACCAAAACCTCTATTTCCAGAATGTGCCAGTTGGACCAGTAGGGTGGTGAAGATTTCGAGAAGGCAGTTGAGCAGAAGCTTCCCAAATCAGTTTTCTAGAATACGAAAGACTCCATCACTCATGCACTTTGTGTCATGAGGATGGAATCGATACCTAGAAATTCGATGTAAATATCAATTGTAAAATATCTCAAATTGTTTAATGCTTATCTATAGATATTGATAGTATCAAATTACCTTATATAACGAATGTTTTATAGGGAGTGGATAGGAAGGAATGTAATGAAGTATGCTATCAGAACCAGACAATACCTATCATTTTTATGTATGAATTAAAAGACTGTTGATCCAATTTACCCGTTTAATTAATGCAAAAGATCTTTTATGTCAATTCTTGAATGTGAGTGAAAAGCTTTAGTCTGTTACTTTCTTAAGAGGTTCCTTTTTGGTTCGGCAAGGGCCCATCGCCCCAACTAAGGTAAACCTCCTTGTATACGTTTTGTGTGTTTGTGTGGATATTGTACAGCAGTGTGTGTGTGTGATTGATCTTTAATTTATTTTTAGAGTTCAACATTGAGTTAGTTGTTTTGGATTGGTGTGAATAATCAAGTGCTAGATCGAATAGATATTTCATTCTCAGATGTTGAAGATGGCCATTTAATTATTTGAAGCGTGGATTGATATCTTGAGTTTATGATAGCAGTAGATTTAGTATATCAAGGAACCAAAAGACTTTATACCTCATCTTCATGCTTTGTAATAAATTCTCTCAGTTATACTGAATACTCCTTGTGCTGGTTTGTTTAAATTACATGAAGCTGGAGTTGTTTTTTTTCTTTATTTCGAGAGTGATTGGAGTTGATTGCTATTTACTATTTTGATTACTATAGGAGACAAGCTTCTTAAGTTCATCCCTTTAATTCATGAGCCTGAAATGAACATACTTGTTTCTTTAGGATAGCATCTCTTTGATTGGTTGTTTGTTTAAGTTTCATTATGAGTTTTCTGTTCTAAGTTCAAAGATATTTGAAGTATTTACAAATCCTAGAAACACATTTTTTATGTTATTATTATTTCCTATATGCAACAGACTTAGGTAGGTTACCTATTCTTGACACATATAATGTAACAACTCTTTTGATTATGAATCCCGCATTGACATTTAAATGAGTGTAAGATATACATTGAACATATTTGTACACCAACATTTTGGTGCCGTTGCTGGGGAGTTGTAAACGGTAATAAGTAACATTTTGAGTTTTTGATTGGTTTAATGAAGTATTGGATTGGATTTGAGGACAATATGAGGGAGGAGAGAAGATGGTAAGATGAGAGGTAAGAACCTACGCATCTAGTTTGGTGGGGTTTCTCCAAAGTCACATTGTCCTCCTACCTTTAATTAGGAATCTACGTTTTTCATTCATTCCATTTAAATTTCTTTTATGAGTAGCTATAGGGATAATAAAGGTATATTTATTTCTCCTAAAATCTCAGAAAATCTAGAAAAGAAAACAACAACAAAAAAAGCCCCCTTATACTAATTCATTGAAAATTTGTGCAGGAAAAATTATCAGAGGAGAGAGCTCAAAGGCATCAATTGCAACAACATAAAAGAACACTAAATATGAAGCCACTGTTCAGATTGAAGACATAAGACAACAAGAAAGGGAGGAAGCACTGGCAACCCCATCCAAAGGAGAAACTGGAAAAGAATCAAAGGTAGTAATAGAAGAGGCTACATCTATTGTTGTAAGGCCACACAAAACCTTGGAACAACTAGAGATACCAAATAACCCAGTGGTGGAACCATCACTCAGTGGAGAAACTTCACCACCTCCCTATAGGTTGTTTGAAGAAATGGCAGAAGAAGAAGGAAACATAGCTAATGAAATAGAGACATTTGGATTCCCCATATTGGATATCGCTAAAGACGTTGCTATGAAGAACATTCCATTATCTTCATTTCCTCATTTCTGAGGTATGTCGACAAAAGACCCCGACTCATTTTTATTTTAATTTGACATATTGTGTAGGAGCTATAACTACACAGATAATGCTAAAAAATTATAACTTTTCCCAGCTACACTAAAAGACTCGGCACTAAGGTGGTTCATGAGCTTAGGGGAACACACCATTTTGTCTTGGGATGGTATGAAGAAGACCTTCCTACAGAAATAACAAGATTGTTGCAGACCTAGGGATGCTAGGAATGATATATTCAAAGTGCAGCAATATAAAGAAGAAAGCTTAGAAGACTACCTATAAAGGTTCTTATACAATTACCAAAAGACTAAGCAGTTTTTCTTAGATAACACTACGGTTAGGACTGTCTTTCTAAAGGTTGTGAGGGATTATTGCATTGAAGTGTTAAACCTCATGAGTTCTGGGGATGTGTACCAAAAGACATTTGCAAACATAGAAGAGTATTGTAAAAGATACTCTCACAGCCAAGCTAAAACAGGGGAAAGCATAAGGGAACCTACCAACAGAATTTTTAAACCCACATCTAGAGGTGTCACTAGGATTGAACTGGGAAATATATTAGAAAAATTTAAAATAAACATCCTAAAAACCATCAGTTCCCAAATGGATACCATGAAAATTAAAAGAAAACAAGAGGAAGAAAATGTTGCGTTAGCAATTTTTTGTCATCAGTGTAGGAGGAAACACCATGAAAAGGAATTCCCCCTTAATGTTATTGAAATCTGTGGTCTTTGTACAGAGGACCATCCTACTAACGAATGTCCTTCTCTACCCAGACTCAAGGCCATGTTCAAGGGGGGAGGAGAACCTGAAACATTCTACCCCCCTAGGAGACCATGGAGACAACAAAACCCCAGCATGTTTGTAGACCCAACTTCACAATACCCCCAACAGCAATGGGTACCCCCCATGTATTAGCCTCAATGGTCGACACAAACCCAAACTTGGCAACGAGGGTGGAGAGGACCTTTATATGGGAATGTTCCCTTCCAACCAACAAATTTTCCCACCTATCCACAATACCCTTCGAATATTTCACAGCTACTCCCAGGATTTAACCCCCCTGCCCTTCTTTCGCCCCCACAATTACAACAACAACTCACACTACCCATGAATCCAAATATGAAGCAACCAATGCAAGTTGCAGCCATCCAAAACCCTCCTTAGCCTACCCCTATTCCTGCACAACCTATCCCTAACCCAAATAATAGGCCGACACAACCTATACAAAATGTTGAAGTACAAACCTTCCCTACATTTGTAATAACGCCAACTCCATTTAATGGAATTGAATTAATATCAGGAAGGGTTGTAAACAAAACAAATCCCACTATGGTCATCCAAGAAGAACAATTACATAATCACACAAATCAATAAGAACAAATAGATGTCCAAACAATTCAAAGAGAAGAACAGATGACTAATCCATTGAAAGAAGAAAGAAACACTCCAGTACAACAAGAAATTCCTTCTCCCAAATCCCTTGTAGCAGAAACACCTCATAAAATGAATCCTCCTTACCCAAAAAGGTTGCTTGTAAAGAAAACTGAGGAACCTCTAGAACATAATCTAGAGAGTAGACTCTAGAACATATGTGTAAATATACCATTACTACAAGCCATTAAAGACATACCTACCTATGCTAAAATCGTAAGGGACCTTTGCATTAAAAATCCAGGGAGAAAGAGGAAGGAACCTTTTGTTATACAAGTGGTAGGGAATTTATCAGAGTTTATAACAAAGATTCCATCTAAGTATAGTGATCCAGGGAACCCAGTGGTAACCATAGAAATCAATTGTGTTGCCTTACCTAACACATCGATTGATCTAGGGGAAGCAATAAATGTGATGTTAGTAAACACTATGAAAACACTACAACTAGATCACCTGAGACCAACACAAACTCTATTGGAGCTTGCAGACAAATCCGTCATCACCCCAACAGGGAGTTTAGATGACATAATAGTTACATTGGCCTCTTGGGAATACCCTGTGGATTTCTTAGTAAGTCATCCCAAATCCCCCAAACCAGGACATCCAGTAGTACTCGATCGACCTTGGTTGGCCATTGCTGATGCATTCATTAGCTGTCGACCTGGAGAAATGACGATCTCCAATGGCACTCGAATTAAAAAACTTATCCATTTTCCCCCTGCCCAACCAACGACTGAAGTTCCTTTCTTATTAGAGAATCCCTATGGGGAGGAGGACTGCACTCAACCCTTGTTGACATTTGAATAAGTGAAAGGAGTACAAGAGCAAACTGAAGAACAAATCTTAAGTCTATTCTTGGTTGACTCATCATGCATCGATTATCCTCAATCTTTCCCTAACTACACATACATATTTAGCCCCGAATTTCAAGAAATTTGGCATATTCCCACTTCTACAACAACCACTGTTTCAAAAATAGAGGAGGGGAAAGAATCAACTATTAAAGATATTGAAATCAGTCCTGGAAAGTCCTTATATATCAATGCTATCCTAGAAACATATCAACAACAAAAGTTTATACAAATGATTCAAGGGCAATCTGATGCTTTTGCATGGGATTAATCTGACATGAAAGGGATCCACCTAGACACCTGTATGCATCATATTTACACTAATGATTATATTAGACCTGTCAGGCAACCCCAAAGAAGAATGAATCCATCCTTGAAAGATATAGTAAAAAAAGAACTCCAAAAACTCCTACAAGCCAATTTCATTTACCTTATATCAGATAGCAAGTGGGTCTCCCCATTAGTTATTGTACCAAAGAAAAATGGGAAATGGAGGATTTGTGTGGACTTTCAAGAATTAAACAAGGCCACTTATAGAGACTACTTCCCTTTGCCTTTCATAGATCAGGTCTTAGACACTTTGTCTAGGAAGAGGTATTTTTCTTTCTTGGATGGGTTTAGTGGTTACAACCAAATACAAATTTCACCGGAAGATCAGGATAAGACCACATTCACCTGTCCTTGGGGAACCTGTGCCTATAGGGTTCTCCCCTTTGGTTTATGTAATGCTCTTGCTACCTTTCAAAGGGTTGTCTTGGCTATTTTCTCTGATTTAACAACCGATTGTGTGGAAGTCTACATGGATGATTTCGCTGTATATGGGGATGATTTCCAATAGGCATTAGATAATTTGGAGAAGGTACTGGTTAGGTGTAAAGAGATCAACCTCTCACTTAGTCACAAAAAAATGAGAATGCTGCTCATTGAAGGAATTGTTCTAGGTCACCACATCTCTGGTACAGGAATAAGAGTGGACCCTGCCAATATTGACATTATTTCCCAAATCAAGATCCCTAGCTCACAAAAGGAAATCAGAAGTTTCTTAGGGCATGTTGGCTACTATAGGAGGTTTATTCAAAATTTTACAAACCTAGCTGCCTCTGTTTTCAAACTACTAATAAAAGATGTTGAATTCTGTTGGGATGAACAATGCCAAATCTCCTTTGAAATCTTAAAAACAAAACTTTCAAGTGCCCCTACTTTGAGAGGTCCAAATTGGTCTCTTCCTGTCCATATTTTCACAGATGCCTCGGATACCGCTTTGGGAGATGTATTAGGACAAAGGGAAGGGCATATTCCTTATGCTATATACTTTGTTAGCAAGAACCTCTCACCTTCTGAAGCAAACTATACTATCACAGAGAAATAATTTTTATCATTAATACATGCCATCAACAAGTTTAGACACTATATAATAGGATACAAAAATTTTGTGCACACTGACCACTCAGCTATTAGATTTTTAATGAAAAAACTTGTTACAAATGCTAGAGTGACTAGATAGTTGTTGTTACTACAAGAATTCAATATCACTATCATAGATAGGCCTAGAAGAGACAACTTGGTTGTTGATTTCTTGTCTAGATTTATTCATAAAGGTGACAGTACTCCAGTAAATGATGATTTTCTAGATGAGAATTTATTTTCCATTTCTACTTACACCCCTTGGTATGCAGATGTAGCCAACTATCTTGTAACCAAGAAGCTGCCTCAAACTATGACATCTAGAGAAAAAGAAAGAATTATTTAGCTAAGTGCCAATTATATGTGGCATGAGGATACCCTATACTGAACTGGACCTGATTTGGTAATCAGAAGGTGTGTTCGGGAAGACGAAATGCAGGATATCTTCAAAGCTTGCCATGATGGCCCATGTGGAGGCCATTTTGCTGAAAAAAGGACATCTTACAAGATTCTACAGTCTAGCTATTATTGGCCAACCATCTTCAAGGATGCAAAGAAATACGTGGCTAGCTGCGATGATTTCCAAAGAATGGGAAAACCTACAACAGTTGACGAAATGTCACTCCAAGCCCAAGTAGTGGTTGAACCCTTTGAAAAATGGGCCTTATATTTTGTAGGACCTATCAATCCCATGTCCTGCAGGAAAAAGTACATATTAGTTTTCACAAACTATGTAACAAAATGGGTAGAAGCCAAGGCTTTGTATTCAGCCAATGAACAATCTATTGTAGACTTTCTCTTTGAGGATTTTTTCACTCGTTTCGGGGTACCTTGGGAAATAGTCACTAACCAAGGGACACAATTCACCTCAAATTTGGTCAAGGCTCTTATTGAACAGTACAATATCAAACACAAAAAGTCTTCGCCTAATCACCCCCAAGCCAATGGCCAAGTGGAATCGACCAACAAAGTGATAGCTGCCATCCTCACTAAGACTATTCATCTGCATCACAAAGACTAGGCTGATAGGTTGCCTGAAGCCTTGTGGGCCTATAGGACAACTTGGAGAAATACAACAAGCCATACACCTTATGAGTTGGTGTATGGGAAACAGGTACTATTACCCATAGAGTTTTAGGTAAAAACCTTCAGAACTTCCATGCAATTAGGGATGGACCTAAACGAAGCTCAAAAACAGAGGCTATTACAATTAAATGAGATTGATGAGATAAGACAGGATGCTCTACAAAGAAACACCTTGATACAAGAGCAAAGGACCAAATGGAACAACAAGTACATTAAAAATAAGTCCTTTCAGCCAGGTGATTGGGCCCTCCTATATGATAGAAGATTTAAAAATTTTAAATGTAAATTGTCTACTAGATGGATGGGGCCCTATGAGGTTGATATAGTTTATGAAAATGGTTCAGTGAGGATAAAGACCATTGATTAAAATCAGATTTCCTTTGTTGTAAATGGGCATCGACTGAAGGTTTATCATAAGCCTCTGTCAAAAGAGGATTTCGTCAAAAATGTTCTTCAGAGTTCTGAAATACAACTGGTAAGCAAGAGGGTTTCCCCTCCTGCTGACCTACCACAGTAAGTTCAATTTTGTAAATTCATCTTTTGTACATAGGTGTGTCATTAGATAAAGCCTCTCTTTTATTTTTCTAATATAACTAACAAAAACAAAACGAAAGTTGGTTGAGTTCCCATGTAGACAAACAAATAAGGAGGGCATCTACCAGATGGAGTCTTCTTTAAGTTTTTCAGACTCCTTAAAATTTAAAACATCGGCGAGGAGGAACTGGCACGGACTCGATAAAAATCCACGGGACAGTATAGAGAGCTTCCTTTAAGTTTTTCAGACTCTTTAAAAATTGAAAACACTGGCGAGCAGGAACTGGCCCGGGCTCGATAAAAATCCACGGGACAGTATAGAGAGTTTCCTTTAAGTTTTTCAGAATCTTTAAAATTGAAAATACCGATGAGCATTAACTAATCCGGGCTTGACAAAATCCACAGAAAAGTAGTAGTTAAGGTTATATTTGTTATTTTTGTAATAAAAGAGGAAATTCCAATAGAAGAGGTGATCACCTTGGTTCCGAAAGAAAAGGGGTTCTGTCATCTCAATAACTGGTCATTTCAGAATACCCTCATGTTATAGAGATCTATTTCATTATTCCTCTACAAACGTTTGGTAACTACATGGTTTTTCGATCGAATCTGATCACAGAACACCAACTATTTCTGCAAGTCACTAACACAATAATCTGTGTCAACGATCTTTGAAGCACCAGAAAAACAATGTTCATATTTGTTCTTATCCGGCACCAATGATCACCTCTATGTTCATCCAGTACTAAGGGACACCCTTGCACCAAATCATCTCATTATTCTTATCTGGTACCAGATCCTATCTGGTATTAAAGAATGGACATTTTTCTATTACGGTACTAATTACGAACTCTACACACATGTGATCCCGTACTAGTTCCAACGTTGCACACAGGTGATCCGGTACTTAGATGATTTGGTATTGGTAAGGATGTGATTGGTAACTCTCATCATATTTCCAAGTTGTTGTTCAATTATTAGTATAAGGACATACAGATTCAACATTTTTTTCATTTTATTTAAAGGAATTAGACTAAATATGCATTTAAAAACATCTGGTTGCTCTCAGATCATGACATACCCTTTCTTTCACGAACCTTTGAAAAAAACTCCTCGACCACATTTCCGTAAGAGAAGATGTCCCTATCCCCCAAAATATTAAGAGTGCAGGGTCATGATGTCTATTACGAGATAAAACTCATACTCCCTCTGCCTTTCTGGTAAATAAATCACATAAACTAATGATGTGCTAATGTACCATATGAAATTACACGAACCAAGTCTCTAAGAATATTGAATAATAATCCGAGCCGATTCTACACTCATGAGTCTCGATCATAATGACCACACCTTTTGTGAATATTCTCTGACACCAAGTTTCCCACGAGTCTGTAAGCTATTAGTGGATCCGACCTGCCTCACAATATCATTATGATTATCGATGTGACCATTGTAATATACACTTCCATCTATAAACGCTCCTCTAGATGGCTCTGCCATCCAGATGAGCATTATTTACCATTGTTTTCACACCATCTACAGACATCTCGTGCCTTCATATCCCTTGCATATTTTTCCCTGCCCGATACTCTATCACAACCTACACTTATTCGATACTCAACCCTCGACCCTCTGTCTGTGCCTCATCTTCCCGAGATAAGTTTAAAGTCCATCACGATGGAATTTCTCTTGCCTTCGCACAGACATATGATGGAGGAAGTGCATAGTTTGGAGACATAAAACTAACAATTACGGAAGCCATTATATCAAAAGCTATAGGTCTCCCCATGGCTAGAGAAGAATAATTCAAGAGGGTGATCGTTGACAGGAAAATCTATCAGAAATTCCTCAAATAAGAGCCTCAAGACCCTAATTGGACTAAGGGCATCCCACAAAGCTACGTCAAATAAGAATATTGGACGATGCCCATACGTTTGCCAAAATTCCTCACCTGTGAAGGAAGGTATGTCGTGACCTTCATTTATCATTTGAAGTTTTTATCACATTTTGAGGGAGGACCACAAATTAATTTTCCCCACTTCCTATGGATGAGTTTAAATAAGATGGCGAGAGGGGTGAGGTCAGTTTCCAAGAAACCAAAAACTAGCCTTCATCACCATGGTTTAATCAAAATTTTGGTTGTTCATGCTTTAAGGACACAAGGTGGTAATTGGAAACAATTACTCCAACAGAATCTTGCTCAAGAAATATCCATATCTTTTGAGATACAGGAGGCAGGGATACACAGTGAGGGTCCAAGCAGAAAGTAAAAGAAAGACATAAGAACAACATCATGTAGAAAATTAGGCACTGTTACGCCCAGCTCATCTTAGCCCATTGAGAAATCAGTGACATAAAAGTATGTCGTAGGGGAATCTACTACATCAAGGAAGAGGAAAGCCACCCAATCCCAAAAAATGAGCCCTGCCTCGATTCAAAATGATAAAATACAAAATGAAGACTCTGAGCTAGGAGGTTGGTTAGACAACGTTCTTGAAGAAACCATGGAGGTGTCATTAGAACCAACCAACCAAGTAGAAAAGACCCCTGACCTTAATTTACAATGCAATAAAAGTTCTACATAGTCTAGCTCAGTCCTATGTTCTAAAGACCAAATATAACGAAGTAAGAAACAAAATAAAGAGGAAACAACTTAACAGGATATTTCACATAAGGAAACTGTCAAACCCCCTCTCGAATCCCCTAAAGAATTGAAAAATATTCTAGAGAAAATTATTCAGTCTTCTCAAGAACTGGTTGGTGAATTGAAAGAAACTACTAAGGTGGCAAGTGGAAATAAAAAGAAGCTCAAAAGAGAGAATGCACATATTCAAGAACTTATGCCTCAATCTTCTAGGGTAGAAAAATGGGTTGGTTAGTAGAAGAAAACCCCAGAATTCACAACTCAAGGCCTCAAGATTGGGATGAAATCAACACGGAAGAAAAAGGTGGCTAGGCCCACAACTAGTGTTAATATTAAGAAAAGAATGTTGTTTGAAGAAACTCCTACCCCTATCAGCAAATCTAAGAAAGTCTTGCTTCCCACACGAAGGACCACTAGAAGCATGGCCAAACAAGAGATAGTTCCAAATATACCTTCTCTTCAAGGGGAACCCATGGATATTCCAAGTTCTCTAGAAAGAGGAAGTGTTTGTGGGGTTACAACAACAAGTAAGATAGAAGGGTTGGTAAAAAAGATGTTGAGGGGTTTGAGAAAATAAAAATAAGCCCGAGAGGAGGATACTAAGGAAGTAATCACACCTAGCCCAGATAAGTCCCTCAACAAATGAAAATTGATAGCAAAAGTTGAGAGGATGAATCAAGAAGTTGAAGAGTACAAGGTATTGGACAGGGATATCAAGGCAAAGAATGCACAATTGAAGGAACAACATGCAGAGGTATCTGACAAACTCAACAAGGTCCTATGATTGATCCAGTACACTAGGGTTATCAAGAAGGAATTGAGGAGTGAATTTTCTGGTTTTAACATCCTGCAACCTGAGAAATAACAGAGAAGGATCCAAATTTGTAGAATTTTTGGGTATCAATTTTGATAATGTTGAATGAGGACATGCAAGACCTTCAGCATGGGGGAAATGTTGAGTTCCTCTTTTGACATAAATAATTCCCTATCTTACCTTGTATCTAAGCCTTTTTGCCTATGCTATGAGCCTATACTTGACTATTTTCTGGCTACACACATACCTAATGACCATTTTCATGATCACAAGAGGTAATTGATGATTTAAAATATGTTTTGTTTAACTTTCTTGAATTAATTTGATTAAAGTGTTATATTTTGTATAGTCCTAATAGTTTGACTCATGAGCAGCTTATCCGGTACTTGTGCTATTCCGGTACTACCAGACATCATGCAATCCTACACCAAATCTATTCCAGTACCCAAGGCAGTTTTGATCCTGTACTATGTTCCGTATCCATTCCGGTACTGTCTGCTCTGTGTCCATTCCGGTACTAGACTCCCGACTATGTGTATTCTAGTACCAAAACCTCTGTTTCCAGAATGCGGCAGTTGGACCATTAGAGTGGTGAAGATTTCGAGAAGGAAGTTAAGCAGAATCTTTCAAAATCAGTTTTCCATAATACAAAAGACTCCATCACTCATGCACCTTGTGTCATGAGGATGGAATCGATTCCTATAAATTTGACGTAAATGTCAATTGTAAAATCTTTCAAAATGTTTAATGCTTA
Source organism: Picea mariana (assembly GCA_032191745.1). Lineage (NCBI taxonomy): Eukaryota > Viridiplantae > Streptophyta > Pinopsida > Pinales > Pinaceae > Picea > Picea mariana. The sequence continues at coordinate 231,361 of JASDQU010100327.1, read as the reverse complement.
TCTATAGATATTGATAGTATCAACTTACCTTATATAAGGAATGTTGTATAGGGAGTGGATAAGAAGGAATGTAATGAAGTATGCTATCAGAACCATATGATAACTATTGTTTTTATGTATGAAGTAAAAGACTGTTGATCCAATTTACTAGTTGAATTAATGCAAAAGATCTTTTATGTCAATTCTTGAATGTGAGTGAAAAGCTTTAGTCTGTTACTTTATTAAGAGGTTCCTTGTTGGTTCGGTAAGGGACCACCACCCCAACTAAAGTAAACCTCCTTGTATACATTATGTGTGTTTTTGTGGATATTTTACAACAGTGTGTGTGTGTGATTGATCTTTAATTTAGTTTCAGAGTTCAGCATTCATTTAATCATTTTGGATTGGTGTGAATAAGCAGGTGCTAGATCGAATAGATATTTCATTCTCATATGTTGAATATGGCCATTTAATTATTTGAAATGTGGAATGATATCTTGAGTTTATGATTGTAGTAGATTTAGTATATCAAGGAACCAGAAGACTTTATACCTCATTTTCATGCTCTATAATAAAGTCTCTCAGTTATACTGAATACTCCTTATGCTGGTTTGTTTGAATTACATGAAGCTGGAGTTTTTTTTTTTTTATTTCGAGAGTGATTGGAGTTGATTTCTATTTACTATTTTGATTGTTATAGGAGACAATCTTCTTAAGTTCATCCCTTTAATTCACGATCCTGAAATGAACAGACTTGCTTCTTTAGGATGACATCTCTTTGATTGGCTTTTTTTTAAAGTTTCATTATCAGTTTTCTCTTCTAAGTTCAAAGATATTTGAAATATTTAGAAATCCTAGAAACAAATTTTTTATGTTATTAATTATTTCCTATATGCAACAGACTTAGGTAGGTTACATGTTCGTGGCACATATAGCGTAACAACTCTTTTGATTACGAATCCCGGATTGACATTTAAATGAGTGTAAGATATATATTGAACATATTTGTACACCAACAATGATGTTGGTACATATTTATGAGTCATTATTGATGAGTAGTTGAAACATGATTGGTATATACTTGGTACATGGTTGGATGCACTTATTTATGGTACATGTTGATTACATATTTTTTAGTACAGGTTGGTGCATGGTTGATGCACTTTTTTATGGTACGGGTTGGTGCATGGTTGATGCACGTGTTTATGGTACAGGTTGATTACAGGTTGAGGTACAGGTTGATGCATGGTTCAGGTTTATTGGTACAGGTTTACAACGATATATCTCACAGTGATAGTGTGGCAGTGTTTCCATCATCCTACTTCTACTTCAGGGCGGTTGGACGGGGCAAGGACAGGTGGTTGTAACCAGAGAACTTAGGGGGTTGTAGCCTCCTTCTGGTTGTAGCAATAGAATTGGGGAGTTGGAGCTTCCCTCATGTTGTAGCCTCCTTCCAGTTGCAACTGGAAAACAAAGGAATTTGGTGCTTCCAATGAATGTAACTCTTCAAGACATATAAGAAAAAGATTTCCGTGGTTTTCTCCCGATTTGGGTTTCCACGTAAAACACTAGTGTATTGTGTATGTGTGTGATTGTTCATTTCTTGTTTCTCATTATTCGATAATAATTATACATTGATATAACACTTGGATTATTTGGAGAAAAAGGATTATAATTACACTATTACTGATTCATCCCCCCTCTCAGTAATCCAACACCTACATCCTCTAACCTAGCTACATCTGATTCCAAAATTGAAGAGATGAATAAGAATTTGAAGGATCTAACTTCTGAGATAGCTAAACTAAAATGGGAATCCAAACAACCAAACATAAATTTTCAAGGGGATGGTAATAGAAATCAGAACCAATTCAGAAGGCCTAATGATGCTCCTCAAGTAATGCAGAGTGAAAGGAGAAATGTTGATGATCAAAGGGTAGTGCCCCATTTCCAAAACAATCAGATTGAGGAGACAGATGCAGACAATGATGTTGTGGATGATACTATTGTGTTTTTCAATGAGACAGACTATTATACCAGTCACTTAACACAACAAGAATATGAGGTAGCACAATTTTCAAATCAATTTGATGATCAAATAGGGGAAGAGGAAGTTATTCAAGGTCAACCCAAGAAGAAATATGATTTGATGAAGATAAATGGAGCTTCCAAGGCCACCACCTCTGATCAAGGAAAACAAGCAGAAGCCCCTCCCAAGACAAATCCAAATAAAGGTATGCCTTCTAAAGCTCATTCATCTCCATTATCAAAACCTCTTTCCCCTGAAACAAAGGAAGATGATAAGCCACCAACCTCTTTTAGCTTGGAACATGAGATGAGAAAAATCAAGGTTCCTATCCCTTTGAAAGAATGGTTAAAAAATGAACCTTTCAAGAAATCCATCATGAAAGTTCTGCAACCTACTCCTTCTAGTGTATCTTCTGATGTCATTATTCTACAGGATGAAAACCTAGCCATTACTATGGTTCCACACATTGAGGATGGCTCTGATTCTTCTCCTCTTTTCTATATATCTCTAAATGTCCATGATAAGATCCCGAACAAATTTCTTATGGGATCAACAAGTTCTCACAATGTCATCCCCAAAGTTGTTATGGAAGAACTAGGTTTGGAGATTACCAAGACTTACCAAGACCTATACTCCTTTGATTCCAAGAAAGTAAAATGCCTAGGATTGATAAAGGATATGGTGGTTTCTCTAGAACAATTACCCATGAAAAGTGTAGTGATGGACATTGTGGTGGATGACATCGCCCAAAGTTTGGCATGCTATTATCCAGAACTTGGGATAATAAGGTTGGAGGATCATTGCAAATGGGCCTCACATATGCCACCATTCTTGTGCTTGGTGGTGAGCATAGGAGGCTATAAAAAGAGGTAAGGTTATCCTACATAGTCAGTGATCATCAAAACCCAAGAAATCACCCCATTTATGATGTTGAGGATGGGATTGGTTCATTTGTTTTTCATTTAGATGATGACGAACCTAAAATATCAGTCATCCAACGCAGAGATCAGCCAATGACTGGTCAACAAAACAAGGTGTGGAAGATGTATTTCAATGGATCTTCATCAAAATATAGATCTGGTGCAGGTATTCTCCTCATTTCCCCTTCGGAAGAAGTTATAAACCTCTCTTATAAGCTAGAGTTTGAGACTACTAACAATATAGATGAATATGAAGCTCTGGTATTAGGATTGAGGGCAGCCAAAGACACAACCATTGATTCTTTAGCATTTTTTGGTGATTCTAAGTTGGTCATAAATCAAGTGAGTAATATTTATCAATCTAAGCAACAGAGGCTCAAGAAGTACAGGAATGAGGTATGGGACCTGATCGATAATTTCTTTCTAGCCTTTAACCTCTCTTTGATTCCCAGAGAATAGAATCAAAAAGTTGATTCTCTTTCCTTAGATGCCATCACATTCAGGCCTCCCATTGGCCCAAATATTAAATAGCAGGTGGAAATCAGACATAGAACAACCATACCAAACAACATAAAGCACTGGCAATTATTTAGTGATGATTTAGAGTTGAAAAGATTTCTTCACACCATTGATGAATTATCCAATATCTTAATTGATTAAGGAAGTCAATAAGATGAAAATGAGAAATTAGAATATCAACAACCTTCTCATTTGCTGAAGACAATGGTTGGTCATGATATCGTGGAGCTGAAAACCAATCACATTCCAAGAGGACTAGTACCATTGGAAAGATTGTTCGACAACAATGATATTTACAAAGGAATTGCCATGAAGAATCAAGAAGAGGAGGTGACAAAGTGCAATATTGGGACCACTGAGATTCCCAGAAATAAAAAGGATGCACATTATTTTATTGGTAAGATAAACTTCCTCAGATGCTTTGTGCCGAATTTTGTTGAAATTATGAAGCCTATTACTAACATGTTGAAGAAAGATTCTATGATAAAATGGAGGATAAATCATCTTTCCAAAAAATCAAGAAAGATTTAGTTGAATCATCTGTATTGGCCAACCCTGACTATACCAAATATTTCTTCATATTTTCCTTTTCCTCGAATGAAACAATTGTTGTTGTACTACTGCAGAAAAACGAAGAAGGACATGAGTTGCCCATAGACTTTTTCAGTAGAGCCCTCTAAGATGTTGAGCTCAAGTATGATATATTAGAGAAACAAGCTTATGCAATGGTCAAAGAAATCAAGGCTTTCAGGGTTTACATGATATAGTCTAGCATAACGAACTTTGTTCCTAGAAGTAGTGTCAAAGAGATTATGTTCCAACTAGAAAACGAGGGGAAAAGAGGAAGATGGATTGTCAAACTGTTGGAGTATGACTTGCACATAAATCCCACCAAGTTGATCAAGGGGCAATGACTAGCCAAATTGATATCAGAATCAAACTGCAAGGCACTAGAATTGTATCAAACCTTCACCCAATCAGATGCACTCATCATACAACCTAGACAAGACAACTTATAGGTATTTGAAAAATATTCCTCTTCACCTTGGTATAAAAACATCATCTATTTTCTACAACATTTTGAATGTCCACCAAATGTGAAGAATACGAAGGTGAGGTCTCTCAAATTGAAATCTATCAAATTCTGCATCTCAAACCAAAATCGGTATTGGAGAGATCCTTCTGGCATCATGTTAAGATGCCTTGACGAAAATGAAGCTAAACAAGTCACGACAGAGATGCACAGAGGAGCATGTGAAGGACACCATCACTGGAAGGCCAGACCGCTCAAGATCCTAAGGGAATGATATTACTGGCCCACCCTTTTCTCTGATGTCTTTACCACTATTAGAACATGCAATGAATGTGAGATGTTTGCAAGGAAGCAAAAGTTACTGTCACTACCCCTGAAACCTATCAATGCTAGCAGTTTGTTTCAGCAATGGGGGCTAGACTTCATAGGAGAAATAAAGCCACCCTCTAGTGGACAACACAAGTGGATCCTCACTGCCACCAGCTACTTCACCAAATGGATTGAGGTTGTGCCCACCAGGAATTCCACTAACAAGGTAATCATGAATTTCCTGGAAGCTAATATTTTTGCCAGATTTGGTTTCCCCAGCAAGTTGGTAACATAAAATGTCCAAGAATTCAATTCCAAAGCCATCATTGACTTCTGTGGAAGTCACAACATTTCCTTGACACATTCCACACCATATTACCCTCAGGGAAATGGCCTGGCATAATCATCAAACAAGACTCTCATCAGGATCATTAAAAATTTGTTGAATGAAAGAAAAAAATCCCGGGACTCTAAACTTAAATATGCCTTATGGGTTGACATGATCAGCACTAAGAAGGCTCTAGGAGCCTCACCATTCCAACTTGTTTATGGCATATATGTTGTTTTTCCTACTCATCTCGGTATACTATTCCTAAAATTCTTTCAGGAGGCTATTGAGGAGCCCAATGACATCCAACGAAGGATCTTCCATATTATAGAAGTTTAGCAGAGAAGAGAGGCTCTTGATCAGAGAACATAGGCATACCAGAGCAAGATCAAATCATCCTTTGATAAGAAAACCAAGAAGGTGACTTGGTCTTGAGGTGGGATCCCAGAAGGGATGACAAGTCCAAGCATGGTAAATTCGACAACCTGTAGTTTGGACCTTTTAAGGTGGTTGAAGTTATAAACAACAACACATTCATCCTACACATTCTAGATGATACAAGAATCTTTGGAAGCCCAGTAAATGGGTGCTTCCTGAAACACTATTTTGTTTGAGGATGGGGAAGGTCCCTCTTGTACCATAGATGCTTTCCTTTATTGTTTCTTTTGATTAGTTAGTTATATGTGAATAAAGACTCCATATCCCAACAAGGAACTGGGGTGTAGTTTCATTTTTTAATTCAATAAAATGCATGGTTGAGGGGCAGTAACAGATATGCAGGGCTGATAGATAGAAAAGAGGGTAAGTGATGAAAGCTAAGAGCATTTATCTAATCTCAAGGCACCGATCTACAGTTATTAGCACCTCACATGGATGAGCAATCCCTAGTTGGAGCCAATGTTGTAACCTAGGTCTGCATCCCCTGCCTCTCCTCTCTTTTTCCTATGCCTTCATCCATTTTTTCTTTTTTTGGTTGTTTAAGTTAGTTTCCCACTATTGAGTGTATTGTCCCTTATTCATTTTTTGAGTCTTCATGCATTTATGTTTTTGTTTTTTTGGAAGGATAAAATACATGTCATTTTTGTTTTAGAATGCTTGTCATCATGTGCACCATTTTATGAGCTCACCACAGGTCTACCAAGACTTTTTCTATTCATAGGAAATGTTCATGCACATGACACAACAATCCAGAGCAACAAATTTTGGGCTCGGACCGTGGGAATAGACAGGTTAATTTTCGACAGCGGAGATCCATCACGTCAAATAGATCAACAACTCTCATCCATTCGGGTTCGAGAATCGCACAGGTTTCAATATCAAGTTTGAAGTACTAAGTTCCTGAAGACCCGAAGCCTCCGAAGACCCGAAGACCCGAAGTACTGAGAACCTGAAACATCACTTCAGAGATTTTCCTTCAGTAGTTTTCAAGAATAACACATAATCTCCTGAACTCCCAAAGCCTGGATTTCCGAAGAAAATCTAGATCGTTCATTGGCCACGATACGTGACAGTAGATCATTCACTTCGGGAATTTTCCTCTGGGATATTTTGTATGCTTCACATTTGAAACTCCCGAAGCTTGGACTTCCGAAGAGAATTTGGACCATTCATTCATCGTGACATGTGGCAACAGATCATTGACTTCAAGAATTTTCCTCCAAGAGGTTTTTTAGGCTTCACATTTGAAACTTCCGAAGCCCAGACTTCCGAAGAGAATCTGGATCGTTCATTCATCGTGACACATGGCAATAGATCATTCACTTTAGGGATTCTCCTCCGGAAGTTTTTTCATGTTTCACATTCAAAACATCCGAAGCCGGAAATTCCAAAGTGAATCTGGACCATTGATCCCAGGTCAACGAGAACCGTTGATCCTTGCAGCAGGTAAATATCACCTGAATCACAGATTGTCATCAGATCGACGACCATGCTTCATTGTGGGGACGTAAACTGCTTGAGCGTCAACATTCCTAAGAGGCCCCGCAATTGGAACCATGGTATTTTTGGAAGGGTATGTGGCAGCTTTTGGTGGATTGTGGGCCCAAAGGTGGTCTAGATCCAAACCACCCTCAACATCTCCTGCAATTATGTTCTTGAATGACATTAGATGACTGTGTCCCCTCCAAGTCACCTCCCCTCATCCTACTCACTACTCTCGCTCCTCTCACCACCCGACACTTGTCCTTCGTTAACCCCCATGTTGATCTCCATTGGTGTTAGCTCACCTCTCCAGATCAATGGTCCTTATCACATCTTGGAACCCCCGACCATTCTACCTTTAATGGTGGGGGGGGAGTTCGAGCAAGTACATTTCCCATCGCGGGCCTTACTAACGTGGCGGCTCCTCAAGAACTCAGACCCCCATCCTCCCTAATCCTCTTACCACCTACCCCCCCCTTTGAGTTCCTCCCAGGTTGTTTTTCAATACCGCCCCCTCTCACCTTTCGCCACCTGTTCTCCACTCACTTTCTGACCTATCTACACCTCCTCTCCCTATGTGCCACCTATATCCTTCACTACACATTTCCAACTCCATACTCTCGATACCTCCATCATATTCACACCTCCTATCACTTTGACATATGTCTTCACATGTCATCTACCCTCGTGTCCATTCATCCCATCTCCCAATTGGATGCTCTCCTCCACGTATGCCCTCATGCGTGATGGATCGACAACCATTCTAGCAAAGCTATTTCATGGGTACATATGGCAGCTTATGGGGTCAATACAGAGTGCACTTGGCTTTCTAAATCTCAGGTATAGACAAAGAGTTAAGTCAGAGTCATAGGTCAACGGAGATTAGTTCCAAATACACTTCAACAAACTCTGCTCATGCAACTGGTTATCTCCAGTGGCCTCCAACAGCTTGCAAACACGCCATCATTCAACATAGATCTCTGCTCTGTCACTCCAAGGCCTATCTTTGGCCACTCAGTTCCTCCAACACATGCATCAGTTCTGTCGCAGAGATAGTAATAGTTTTATTTGATTAAGTCCAACATTTTCTTAGATTAGATGCAAGAGTGGTCTTTTGTGTGTTATATGAACCACTCTTGCTGATCAAGTCCAGTGTCTTAGTAAAGTTAATTATTTTAGTTATGAACATTTCCCTAAATTTAGGACTCATTCCCCTAAGGACAAGAGCCTTTGCAACTCTTTTAAATAGTTAGATTTTGGATATTGTAAGGGTTGGATTTTTTTGAGGAAAGAATAACAATACAATAGACTGGTTGGACCCATTTTATGCATGGATTAAAACTCTGTACCTGGTGAACATACTCTTAATGACATTGTTTTGTTCAAATCTTCATGTTTTTTCATTCTTATATTGAATACATTTTTTTATTTGTGCAACGTACATTTCATTTCTTTTCAGATATTGTATGACTTATGTTTACTGATATGCAACCTTTGAAACAACTAATGCATTGGTGAATATTTGTTTTCTGCAACCTATAGGAGTTATTGTGTTTTGATAGATGTTTGATGTCTTAAAATGATATTTTAAGTATTGAACTTATTGCAACAGATTATTCATTGAGTAGTTTTTTGTTTCTCTCTGTTTTCTATTATTTCACTGGTCTGTCATTAGTGTGCCATCAGCCAAGGAGGGCCCTCATCCATATCGTTATTCCAACCCAACCTTTCCTTTGTCTTGATAGAATAACCCTCTGACGAACCAATAAAAATTTAAAGAAGAATCATTCTAAACTGATAGGTGGCCTAGATTTTCCCTTTAGCAGTCAGGTGTAGACTTTAGGACCAACACTTACTATCCCCAGTAGTTCAAGGCCTTTCTTATTGTCTCTAAAATAATCAATGTAAACTTTTGATACTCTTAGCTATCCCAAAATAGTCCAAGGAGCTCTTTCATTTCTACAAATAGACCAAGGAAAAATAATATTCTTTGTTAACCCAAACTGGATTAATTCCCTACTTTCTTGTTGTAACTATACCAAGGGAAAATAATACATAGTATTAACACAAACCAAATCAAGTTCCTCCTTGTTGTATACAACTATACCAAGGAAAATAATATACTTTTTGGCCTTGACCAAGTCAAGTTAGTCCTTCTTGGATATAATAAAATACACAAAAAGTAATATACCTTATTGGCCCCAACCAAAGATAAGTAATTCTTACTAGATACAACTAAACAAAGGGAAAATAATTCTTTAGTGTTCATTTGTAATTATATAATCCGAGAGTCATGATTATGTTCTAAACATAAAGTGATTTGACAATTCATCTTCTATTCAATACTAATTCATATTGATATATGGCTTAACACTCAATTAGTCCATGATCTCTTGTTGTAGCCCCCATTCCCTCGTGGGGATTTTGCGACCTCCCGGTCTTATATCTTCAAACTCCGTGAACCGAATTGGCTCTTTAGGCCTTCAACAGACCCTGAAAAATTACTACACACACACACAAGCCCCTTTGATGTTACCTGTAGGTTCAAGTTACCCGCAACTATTCTTGATGGCACTTGGAAACACCAACCTTACAAGTGCTAGCCCACGCTATACTCTTCTCCTATGTGACCACGGGCTACAACCTCGGGCCAACCACTTCACAACTTCGGGCTTCAAAAATATGGTGGCCTCCGCCTTTATTTCTTTCCGAAACAATTTTCCTCGAATTCACGGATCTTTGTCATGTGTCTCCCTGGATCTGACGATCTAGCTATACTTCAGGTTTCACAACTTCACGAATTTTCACCTACTCCACACCCAGCTCCTTTGGACCTCTAACTCCCATATTTTTCTAATTCGCTACCACATGTCTCCTCGCAGCCAACGATTAATATTTGCCTCGTGACTTTGCAACTTCACAACCTCAACGATCTCGTTTATCGACACTTTAAACACTCCAAACTCCGAAATTATGAAATTCTTCATGGCTAACCTCCATGCAACATTCCCCATATCTGATGGTTTGGAATGCTCCCAATCCCTCCTGGATGGATCTTGCTCGTTAATATTTGGGAAACCTTAAAGGACTCCTCCATTTGAAGATTTCACGTCGCTCTCTCTCCTGGGCTTGTTCCTTCTCGATCGTTTGCTTCCTTAAAATGCTCTCTTCGACATTTAGTCGAAATTTCATCCTATGCATGCCTTGCAACATGTCTTCCTCCACAATCTAGCTTCTCTGTAGAAAAATTCCACTACTCCTCCTGAGATTCTGAGTTAGAAGACTCTATCGTGCAAGCCTTCCAGACAAACCTGCTTAAACCTTGAATCTTGAAGGATGAGTGTGCTCTCCTTGCAACGTTTCTTCCACGCTCTATTGTTTCCTATGAACAATATAAAGTTGAGCGAGGTTCCTCCTACCCGCACTCTCAAACTGTCTTTGCTGAAATTTCTGAGTCAAAGCACACTCTATCATGCACACCTTGTGGATGTTATGCATTCTTTGCACACATAAGTTTCACGTTATCTCTTCTCAGAAGAGATAACAAACTCGTAATCTCAGACTCTGTACAAACTCTATCATAATGCATAACAAACTCTATCAACACACTCCTTGCAGACACTATGAACACTTGCACTTCCTTGTAGAAGAGAAATGATTGAAAATTATCTAAATCTTCACAGATTCATACATTCAACCATGTAAATGCATTCATAAACACAAGAACAAGAGATGACAGAGAATTTCAAATAAATAGAATGGCTATCATTCATTCATCCAGATAGACACATCAACACCAGAAAATTGGGACAATGCTCCTCTGTTATATCCATTCAAATGAAAAGATACACGTTCTTATATACTTTGATGAGCTTCAACAACTTTTACAACAACTATCACTAGCTAGAATGCCAACAACTTCAGTTATCAACCACCAGCAGCCTCTTCTGGGCAACAATACAAATCTTTATACAAGAGGGGCTCTTCGAGATTTTCCCTCTAACTATTCTAGAGATATTCTGTCGAAATAAAAGCTTTCAACTACCATAATTTATTACAATAAATATTTGTGACACGCAGATAAGATCGAACACATCGAATCTGTATTGCACTCAACTTCATTAAAATAAAATACATTCTCCAATGATCTCATGCAATCATCCACCTGAAAAAATTAAATATGTTCTTTAATTACAATCCTTTCATAATATTTACACGATATGCCACTTTGAATTTTAAAATTCACTTCAAAATGAGTGTTGGCGCTTAGTTGTCCTCCACTCGTGCTTTGCTGGTGATGCTCCTACATCATACTCCCCTTGATGAAAAACTTATTGACCCCTTTCCATGAGCTCCTGCACTGACCTTCCATGCTTCTAGATATCCACTTCGCTTACCCAACTAGCATCTTCTATTGGGCAGCCTTTCCATTTTACCAAATATTCAAAATATGTTTTCCTCATGGTCTCCTTACCAAATCGTCGATCTACGATCTTCTCCATTTGTGTCTTTTCTGCTACATGCATCTACTTTTTCCACTGGATCTCTTTCTGATCTTCTAATCCTCTGGTTGCATATTCCCTGTAAGGATAAATGCCTGCAATGTTGAATATGGGCGATATACCCACATCTTCTGGGAGATCTATCTCATAAGAATTATCACCAAATTTTCTTAGGATTTTGTGCGGTCCTATATTCTTCAAATTTAGTTTATTATATGTTCCCCTTAGGAACCTCTCCTTCCTAAGATGTGTAGAACTTGATATCCAACTTAAAATTGAAGTTTCCTCCTATGTTGATCAGCTCTGCGTTTATATTCGCTACTGCTCCTCTTCAACTGCTCTTTGATTTGAATATGAATTTCATTCATTTCTACAATGAAATATTCATCCCCAGCACTCCTGAATTCACTCTTCTCCATATATATTAACTTTGACACAACCCTCAGATTCATTCCATACAATATCTGAAATGGACTCTTTTCGGTACTTCTATTCATTGAGTCATTGTATGAAAACTCCACTTGTGCTAGAATATGATCCCCCTGACTATGATGTTCAGTGACCAAACTTCTCAGCAAATCTCCTAAAATCCAGTTCACCACCTTAGTTTGTGCATCTGTTTGAGGGTGAGATATTTTTTTCCCATCTTCTTCCACAATGTTCTGTAGAAAAGACCAACAAATTTGGTATCCCTGTTTGAAACAATACTCCTGGGCAACCCATGAAGCCTCACAACTTCCTTGAAAAACAGGTTAATGAGGTGTGTTGCATCACTGGTCTTCTGGAATGGGATAAAGTGTGACATGTTTGAAAATTTGTAAACTACCACAAATATGGAATCAATTCCTCTTTGTGTCCTTGTCAATCCCAACATGAAATCTATGCTTATTGCATCCCAAGGCCTCTTTGTAATAGGCAATGGTTGATACAAGCTAGTATTTTGTCTCTTTCCCTTTGCATACTAGAAAATATTACATATTTTCACAAACTTCTTTACTTATGCCCTCATACCTGGAAAACAGTACAAACTGTTCAACTGTTCAAACATTTTTTCATGGACGAAATGTTCAGCTATACCCCCACTATGTTTTTCCTTCAGTAAATCCTCCCTCATCGAGAATTTTGGTATGCACAACTGACATCCTTTAAACAAAAACCCATCATGAATCAGATATTCGTCCCACTGGCTTCTGTCTCTGAGAACAGGATTTGCACATGCTTCATATGCCTCCCTGAAATCTAGATCATCGTGATACATTTCCTTAAGTTGTTCAAACCCCAAGTTTTTCACATGAAATTCCTCCAGAATTAGACATCTCCTACTCAAAGCCTCAATGAATTTTTTAGCATTACTAGAAATATGTTTAATGATAAAAGTAAAATTTTGCATAAACTCTATCCACTTGGAATAACTCTGGTTTAACTTCTCCTGTCGAGTTATGAATTGTAGAGCCTGATTATTGCTATACAAAACAAACTCTTTTGGAACAAGGTAGTGCCTCCATTTCTTCAAGGCTTGAATTATGGCATAAAACTCTTTATCATATGTGGATTACTTTATCTTATTATCGTTCATATTCTCACTAAAATATGCAACAGGCATATTATCTTGGCTCAAGACCGCTCCAATTGCAATTCCACTTGCATCACACCTCACTTGAAATGTCTTCCCGAAATCTGGTAAGACCAGAATTGGTTGTTATGTTATCTTCTCCTTCAATATATTGAATCATTTCTCAACCTCTTCTATCCATTTCAAAGACTTATTTATTTTCTTTACTGTATCCATCATTTGTGCACTGATCTCACTAAAATTCCTGATGAATTTCTGATAGAAACTTTCTAATCCATGGAAGCTTCTCACATGAAATATACTCCTTGGTGACGACCATTCTTTGATTTCTTTCACCTTTTCAGGATCCATCTTCAATTCATTCGAAGAGATAACAAAACCCAAATAAATTAGTTTTGTCTTCATAAAAGAGGACTTCTTTAAGTTTATCAGTAGCTTCTCCCGCTGCAATTTTCTCATCACTAATGTTAAGTGCCTCAAATGCTCTTCTTCAGTTTTATTGAGGACCAGTATATCATCCAGATATAGGATTACAAACTTACCAATAAAATATTCCAACACTTCATTCATCAACCTCATAAAATTAATCACGGAATTTGTTAAGCCAAACGACATAACAAGCCATTCATACAATCCCTCATTTGTCTTGAAGGTTGTTTTCCACTCATCACCTTCTCTCATCCTTATCTATTGATATCCACTTTTCAAATATATCTTTGAAAAAAAATTCACTCCACTTAATCAATCCATCAAGTCATCCATCCTTGGAAATGGAAATATGCACCTAATGGTGATCTTGTTTATGGCCCTTGAGTCTATACACATTCCCCATCCTCCATCCTTCTTTGGACTCAACACAGTTGGTACTGCACATGCACTCAAGCTTTCTCTGACCAAAACTTTGTCTAAAAGATCTTGAACTTTCCTCTTTACCTCCTCATTCTCTTGATCTGTCAATCCGTACATTGCTTTGTTTGACAAACTCGCTCCTTGTATTAAGTCAATGTGATGACTAATACTTATGACAGGTGGAAATGAGCTCGTCAACTCATCCACTACTATGTCAACAAAATTTTCCTACAGCTCCTGAATTTCCTCAGGAAGATACTCCATAAAATTACTTGTAAGGATAAATTTCGGCTTCCTCACTACAACAAACTGCGTCTCCTGTTCCTTCTTAACTTCACTCAAGAGTTCCTTCCCACTCATGATAAGTATGCTCATGCTGGATTCTTCCTTCACTTTCTTCTCCTCAATTTGTAGTAACATGTGTGTCCTACCATTATTCTCCAAGGTATAAGTATTATTTCTCCCATCATGAATGACATTGATGTCATACTTCCATGGTCTTCCCAACAAAACATGACATACATCCATGGGAATCACATCACATAGAATATCATCTCTATATCCTCCTATAATTCAACAAGGCATTGTTAAGTTACTGTTACCTGATGACCTTTATGCAGCCATGAGACTTTATACGATGTCAAATGTGCAATTGTCTCCAACTCCAATTTCTCCACCATCTCTATGGATACTAAGTTATCAGTTCTCCCACTGTCAATGATCACCTTGCAAACTCAGTCTTTAGTCTTGCAAGCTATCCTGAATAAACTATTCCTCTACACTGTCTTTTCAACCTCTGTCTCTGGTTTTAAGATAACTTTCTTTATAATCAAAGATTTCCCATATTCTACACCCTCTGCTTCAACATATCACTTTTGTGCTTCTGAAATGTGAGCTCCACCTCCTTATTTCTTTCTCTTGGGGCATTCCCAAGACATGTGTCCTGTATTTCCACATGCATAACAACTTATCTTTCCTCCTCTACCTCTTCCTCTTCCTCTAGGGAAATAGTTTCTACCACCACTCTGTCTCCCTCAGTAACTTCCTTCTCTTTCAGAGTGACTATTTGGTTTTTTTGCCTCACCTTTGGGCTTTTGTGCCTTGTCATGGGAAATTCCCTTGCCTCTATTTAAACTTCTACCTCTGCTTTGCTGACTTTGATTTCTGGCCAACTTCTCTTCTTCTTTCAACACAATCTGATAAGCATCCTCCATTTTCCTTACTGTCATCTTTCTTATTGCATCCTAGATTTCATATCTCAGGTCGTTTATATACCTGAAATTTTTTTCCTCATCTCTCTCTCTTTGTCCAGCCCTAATCTTCATGCTATAGAACTCCTCTGTGTACTCCATCATGTTGGAGTTACTTCACACACACCTAGGATTTATTTTTCCTAAGGTTTTTCCTTGTTTATTAGTCATAATTAGTCATTATCCAGTCTCCTATATTCTACAGTAGAATATTCCACCTGGAGAATATTCTCTTTCAATTGACACTTCAGTTTGACTAGTTGAGTTGATTTTAGATGTTGCATTGGTTTTTTCACCATGCAACATTGGGATCATCACCATACTAATTCGAACTTGCCTTGGTATCATCACCAAATTGGTGCATTACCCTTTATTCCCTGAGTTAACTCCTCATTGCTCTATGTTCAGTCAGTTAACTGAAGACTAGTTGACTAGTTAACTCAACTAGGTGGCAGTTCACTCTAGTAACTGCATGAGAGACTAGACCAGGTGGTAGTTCACTCTTGTAATTGCTGGTGTGTGTCTAGATCACTCTAGACCACCACTATGTCACATTGGCTCTCCTCCAGTGCGGACTCATTGAGTTATACAGAGTATATCATGTGTAAATTATTCATTATTCATAACGGTTAATGAGAATTCTTTCATTCTTTCTCTCATTCTTATTATTTATCCTTTTCTCTCTACAAATGTGTGTATCATTTTTTATCTAGATCTATTATATGAAGGTTCAAAAAAAATTCATGGTATCAGAACCGACAAACTGCTAAGCAAAAGCTACACCAAAATGTTTTGTAAGTACAAAAGATTGAAAACAATGGAAAGATGGAATTCCAAAAAGAATTCATTCTTACACCTTACAACTATTTTGCATGGAAGGAGAAAATACCCATACATATATGAACCAAGGGGTTGTATAGGTTAACCTTGAAAACATATACAGAACCGACATCAGCCATAGAAAAATCCAAGTGCTTAAATCGCATGGATGAGGCACTCGGAACAATTTGCAGTCTTATTTCTCCCGATCTCCTTTTTCATATATCTTCCTGTAAGACTCCCAATGAAGCCTAGACCACCTTGGAAGGGCTCTTTGGAAAACAATATGAGATGAGGGGACACATGATGGAGGTGGATCTTCTCACATTGTATCCAAAAATATTCTAGAATATCCAACATTTCTTTACAAAATTCAAGGATTTATTGTCGCAACTAAAAGCTTGCGGGTTTGATAAATTGAAGGAGGAGAAACAAATGGTTCTCACCATTCTCTCCAAGATTGATCCTGAATTCTTTGTATTCGTATCCACATTCCATTTTGTCAGATCTGCCTCTGAAGCCACCTGGAAGATGCCTTCTCTTGAGGAATTTATCAAATCCATTACATAAGAGCAAACCAAGCTCATAAACATGGGCACAATCAAAGGCCAAAGGGCACATGCACTCACTTTGCATGATGGCAGCCAAAAATATCATAAATATAAAGATAAATATAAACAAAAATATCATGCACATCCAAAGAAGGAAGGGTACACAAAAACTTTCACTGATGCCTCCAGATCTAAAGGAGAAAAGGGAAGAAAAGGGGAGAAATGCATGTACTGTCACAAAGGATTCCATTCGGCATCCGCATGCATGAAAAAAAAATATATCTGATGTCTCAAATAATTCAGCAAAACAACCTTGAATATCGCATCCCCAAGGGTGCCAAGAAGAAGAAGATAGAAGATCTTAATTCCAAGAAAGCAAATTCTAGCCATGCCTTGATTTCCATCAACTCCTATCCAGATGCTTGGATCGTTGATTCAGGAGCATCACATCATATGGCTACATCAAAAGCCATATATTATTATTCAGATGTATGAAAAGTTCCTCCTATTCTGATGGGGGACAACTCTTATGTCGAAGTCACCAGCAAAGGAAGGATTGAACTCACCAACAAAAGCTTCGAGAATGTGTTGCATGTTCCCAAGCTTTCTGTCAACCTTCTCTCCATGTATCAAATGATGAATTACGACACCGGAAAAAAAGTCACATTCACACCAAATTCCATGGACATCTATGACATGCAAACCAACTCCAAGGTTGCTACCGTTGATGTAAATCATTAGTCTAGATTGTATACATTTTCTGAATTCATTGAACCTGATTTTGCTTTATTGCTTACTCATGCTGATGAAAGTAGTAGGATATGGCATGAAAGGTTTGGAAATTTGAATTTCAGATACATTCAACAACTTAGCAATCACATATTGGTTGATGGTCTACCAGACATCCATTTCTCCAAGGGAGTATGTGAGGGATGTGTTTTTGGAAAACACCCTCAAGAAAAATTCGATAAAGGAAAGTCTCAAAGAGCTTCTACACCTTTAGATATGATCCACAGTGACCTTATGGGTCCTTTTACACATCCATCGATCAACAAAGTGAGGTTTGTTCTCATTTTTGTTGACGATTTCTCATGTTTTACATGGCTGTATTTTCTCAGGCAAAAATCTGAGGTCTTTCAACACCTCAAAGATTTCAAAGCCCTGGTTAAGACACAATCCGGAAAGAAGATAAAATTCCTTCGAACTGATAATGGGGGAGAGTATGTAAATCATGAGATTCATAATCATTTCCATGAGGCATGGATTCAATTGCAACATACATTTCCCTATACTCTGCAACAAAATGGAGTTATTGAGCGGAAAAACAGATCTCTAAAGGACATGGCATCTTGCATGTTGTATGCAAAGTATCTACCACAGAGACTATGGGCCGAAGAACTTAATTATGCAACATACATCCAAAACAAATCTCCCCATAGATTTGTCAAGGATAAGACCCCCTATGAGGCTTGTAGTGGCCTCAAACCGGAAGTGACCCACTTTCGCATTTTTGGTTCATGTGCATGGGCCCGGATTCCCTCGGAAAAGAGGAAGGTACTTGATCTACAGATCACTAAGTGCATTTTTTTTGGATATACTGAAGGTGTGAAGGGATATAGGCTTATTGATATTTCCTTGCACCAACTCATCATTGAGAGAAGTTTCCAATTCGAGGAAAATGTATCACATGCACCTCAACAACTGCATGCATACACCTTCATTATTCCACATGTCCGAGATGATGAGAATGAACATGTCGAATCTTCTTCAGATGAGAGTTTTGATTCAGAGGAATCAGATGATTCAGATTCAGAGTCAGTAGAGGCAGATGCAGAATCAGAGCATCTAGATGTAGTTGCAGAGCTAGAGCAAAGGCCCAAGTGGGCACAAACTACTCTTTAGGCTGCAGGGGATCTTGTTGGTGATCCATCCGATACGAGGAGGACTCGATCTGATTTCGAGGAGACTCCTATTGCACTCACTTCCATTGAACCATTGACCTCTAGGAATATTTTCTTGGTTTAGTCTTCACATCCACAGTCTTATGGTGAGGCTGTTGGAAATCCCTTTTGGGAATCCGCCATGCAAGAGGAGTACAACTCCCTCCTCGAGAACCAGACTTGGGATCTAGTTCTCCTTCCTTCTGGGAGGAAACTTGTCAGATGCATATGGGTCTATAGGACCAAGAGTGCAACGAATGGATAGATTAGAAGATACAAAGCTAGGCTTGTCGCCAAAGGCTTTCAGCAGGTTCATGGTATTGACTATGATGAGACCTTCACTCCAGTAGCGAAGATGGATTCCATATGATTGGAACTTTCCATTGAGGCAACCAAAGGATGGAAAGTCCATCATATGGACATGAAGAATGCATTTCTTCATGGTGATCTCTCTGAGAAGATATACATGGAGCAACCCCAGGGATTTATGCAAGACTCATGTTTGGTTTGTCGACTGAGGAAGTCCCTTTATGGCCTCAAGCAAGCTCCGAGGGCATGGTATGCCAATATGGAATCCTACCTATTGTCATGAAACTTTTTGCTTTGTAAATCAGACCTGAATTTATACATGCTTAGGATGGATGTTTCACTTCTATGTTTAGTTCTATACGTTGATGATTTGTTGATCACTGGTTGCTCGACTTAAACGATTGTTGTAGTCAAGAGGATTCTACATGATATTTTTTTGATGATGCACATGGGTCCAGTACACTTCTTCCTTGGACTCGAGATCAGTCAGGATGCATCAGGCATCAAACTGTCTCAGCCCAAGTATGCAGGAGTTCTCCTTGAGAGATTTCACATGACATATTGCAAGTCTTCTCTGACTCCTTTCCTATCAGAATTCAAACTTGAGGATGGTGGGGAAACTCCACTATTTGACAACACACTGTATAGATAGCTAGTGGGGAGCTTGTTGTATATCACACACTTCAGAACATACCTCTCATATACAGTTGATGTAGTTTCCAGGTTCATGCAGGAGATGCATGAGCTACATTGGAAAGCTTCAAAGCATATTGTTCGATACGTATAGGTCACCTTCACCTTTGGGATTCATTATGAAGTAGACTCGACATTTTATCTAATCAGGTTTATTGATTCTGCATGGGCTGGCGATAACATTGATCGCAAGTCCACATCTGGTTACTCACTCAGTATTGGTTTCGGGCCTATCAGTTGGTTGAGCAAGAAGCAAGTTTCCATTGCTCTATCTTCAGCCGAGGCAGAGTACAGAGGGGTAGTTAACATAACCATTCAGGCTATGTGTCTACAACATTTTCTCACTGATTCAGGCATTCAGTTTCATCGGTCGATCATCATCTGGTGTGACAACCAAAGAAATCTGATTTTTTGCAGAGATCCAATTCAGAGGCAGCGGACGAAGCACATCGAGATCCACATGCACTACATACGATACTTAGTAGACAAGGGGATCATTGACTTATAGTTATTTCGTTCAACAGAACATACATCAGGTATATTCACCAATACCTTCACTGAGCAAAAGTTCCATTCTTTACGAAGTCATCTTGGAGTGAAGGACACAATTGCCTAGCAACTGTAGTTCTTCTTTTTACATAAATTGTACCCTGAGGGGGGGTTTTCCCATGAGGTTTTCCCTCTTTCCTCACTTTATTTTAGTGTATCTTTTGTATTTGGGTACCTAACATGCCCTCGTTGTCGGGACCCATTCCTTATTTTCACCATAGTGATGTTCAAGGGGGGTATTGGAGTTACTTCACACACACCTAGGATTTATTTTTCCTAAGGTTTTTCCTTGTTTATTAGTCATAATTAGTCATTATCCAGTCTTCTATATTTTAGGGGATAATATTCCACCTGGAGAATATTCTCTTTCAGTTGACACTTCATTTTGACTAGTTGAGTTGAGTTTAGATGCTTCATTGGTTTTGTCACCATGCAACATTGGGATCATCACCATGATAATTCAAAATTGCCTTGGTATCATCACCAAACTAGAGAATTACCCTTGATTCCCTGATTTAACTCCTCACTACTGTTTGTTCATTCAGTTAACTGAAGACTAGTTGACTAGTTAACTCAACTAGGTGGTAGTTCACTCCCGTAACTGCCTGAGAGACTAGACTAGGTCGCAGTTCACTCCCGTAATTACTGGTGTGTGTCCATATCACTCTATACCACCACTATGGCACATTGGTTCTCCTCCAGTGCACACTCATTGAGTTATACAGAGTATATCATGTGTAAATTATTCATTATTCACAATGATTAATGAGAATTCTTTTATTCTTTCTCTCTATCTTCTTCTTTCTCCTTTTATCTCTGCAAATGTGTGTATCATTGTTTAGCTAGACCTATTCTGTGCAGGTTCAAAAAATCTACACTTCATAGTCATTCCTTTTTGTCTTAGGTTCTGCAATATTCTGAACATATTTATATGATAGTCCTTGGGTATGAATTTAGCCTTTAGCTTGGCTACCATTCTATCCCAAATCTTAATCGTTTTTTTTCGCTTACTTCTCCTATTAGCCTGCAGTTCATCCCACCACAATGCTGCATGTCATTTTAACCTGGTGACAATGTGTTTCATCTTTTTCTTCTCATCGAAGTTTTCATAATCGAAATACTTTTCCATTGCTTGTATCCAATCAAACAATTCTTCAACGTCCAAATTACCTTCATACATTGGGATGTCTATCTTTTCTTTAGCTCCCAACTTGACACCCTCTTTCATCAAGAGTTCTTCCGCAGCATCCTCTGCTACAACTTCTTCAACTTCTACTTCTTCATTCTTTTCATCACTTACGTCTCCAACATCAAGTGCTCTCTTTTTCATTGTTTCCATGGAATCCAGCCTTGCTCTGAGTTCTCACATCTCCCTTTCCATATCTCTATTTGCTATAGGTGGTTCTGCACGTCTCCTAGGAGGCATTGTGTTGATGTATTTGATACCAATCGATGATATAAACTTTCTTATTTTCTCGTCTCTTTACAAAAATCAATTTTGTGGTCTCTGATACCACTCCTTCCGCAACCCCCCTTCCCTCCTAGGAATTTTTTGACCTCCCAGTATTGGATATTTAAAATATGTGAACTGAATTGGCTCTTCGGTCCTTCAACAAACCCTAAAAAATTACTACACACACACATAGGTCCCTTTTATGTTACCTACAGGTTCAAGTTAACTGCAACACTGCTTGCTGGCACTTGGCAACACCAACCTTACGAGTGCTAGCCCGCGCTGACTCTTCTCCTATGTGACCACGGGATATAACCTCGGGCCAACCTCTTTGCAACTTCGAGATTTGGAAATATGGTGGCCTCTTCCTTTGTTTCTTTTCGAAACACTTTTCCCCGAATTCACAGATCTCTGTCGTGTGTCTCCCGGGATTTGACGGTCCAACTGTACTTTGGATTTCACAACTTCACGAAATTTCTCCTAGTCCATACCCAATCCCTTTGGACCTCTAACTCTCAGATTTTCTAATCTACTACCACATGTCTCCTCACAGCCAATGGTTAAGATTATCCTCATGGATTCGCAACTTCATGACCTCAACAATCCTGTTTCTCAACACCTTAAACACTCTAAACTACGAAATGATGAAATGCTTCACGGCTAACCTTTGTGCAACGTTCCCCAAATCTGACGATCTGGAATGATCCCAATCCCTCCCAGATAGATCTTTCTCATTAATCTTTGGGAAACCTTAAAGAACTCCTCCCTTTGAATATTTATCACTTCTCTCCCTCCTAGGATTGTTCCTCTTGAATATTTTTCCTCTTTAGAATTCTCTGTTCAACATTTAGTCAAAATTTCATCCTGTGAATGCCTTACAACATGTCCTCCTCCACAACTTATCTTCTCTGTAGACAAATTCTTCTACTCTTCTCAAGCTTCTGAGTCAAAATACTCTGTCATGCACTCCTTGCAGACAAACCTCCTTCAACCTTGACTCTTGAAGGACGACTGTGCTATCCTTGCAATAGTTTTTCCATGCTCTATTGTTTCCTCTGAACAATACGAAGTTGAGCGAGGTTACTCCTACCTACACTCTCAAAATATATCTGATGAACTTTCTAAGTCAAGGTAGACTATGTCACACACACCTTGTGGATGTTATGAATTCTTTGCACACATAATTTTCACGTTATCTCTTTTGAGCTTACACGTCGAACCAAAATTTGTCAACACACTCCTTCCAGGCACTATGCACACTTGCACTTGCTCATAGAAGAGAAAAAAATGAAACTTATCTAAATCTTCACAGATTCATACATTCAACCATGTGAATGAATTCATAAACACAAGAACAAGAGATGACAGAGAATTTCAAATAAACAGAAAGTCTACCATTCATTCATCCAGATAGATACAACAACACCAGACAATTGGGACAATGCTCCTTTGTTATATTCATTCAATTGAGAAGATACATGTGCTTATATACTCTAATGAGGTTCAACAACTTTTACAGCAACTATCACTAGCTAGAATGCCAACAACTTCAGTTATCAACCACCATTAGCCTCTTCTAGGAAACAATACAAATATTTATACAAGCGGGGCTCTTTGATCTTTTGCCTCCAACTATTCTAGAGCTATCCTATCGAAACAAAAGATTTCAACTACCAGAATTTATTACGATAAATATTTGTGACATACAGATAAGATAGAACACATTGAATGTGTACTGCACTCAACTTCACTAAAAGAAAGTACACTCTCCAATGATCTCATGTGATCATCCACCTCGAAACATTAAATATTTTCTTTAATTACAATCCTTTCAAAAGATTTACACGATATGCCACTTTGAATTTTAAAATTCACTTCAAAATGCACATCGATGCCTAGTTGTCCCCCACTCCTACTTCGTTGACGATGCTCCTACATCATCTCTATTTAAAGAGCATGGATGGTCATTTATTGAATATTGATTGTAAGAAACTTATATTTAAAATATTTGTCTTTTGTATTAATATATTGCCTCAAAAGGCTGTGTTGACTTAGGCCATAGACTGTTTTCATCTTTGAGGGATTTAAACATGAAATACATTGGTGTAATGATCTTTGATCTACTGATATTAGTGGTTGCATTAAGGTGTTCAACGTTTTGTTGATATATCTTATTTATTGAACATGGAATCAAAGAACCTCTGAACACCCACTCTCATTGTTAATTGAGATACTAAAAATGTGTTTATTCATGCATACAAAATCTTCTATACTTTGTTGTTTCCAAGCTTTTTTGGGCCAAGTAAAATATTTCGATGTATTCAGAGCACCTTTTTCAATTGGGAACCCTTTTCATTCCACCCAAAAAATGTTTATGTTTTCCCAAGATATGATGAAATATATTAGATCCAGAGATATATAGTTTCATTTTAATTTCTAAAATATATTTCATATCGTTTTAATATTTCATTTCAGTTGTTGTGTTTATATTTTTGGTTTTCTCCCTTTCTGTTAAGCCCTAAATAATGGCTCATTACCCCTTAATTAGGGCATATTATATTAGTAATTTTATTTTATTTATATCGTCTTTAGTCCAATAGTTGTAATTGTACCTCCTAGTCTCCTATATATACCAAGGAGACATTTTCATTTTGAATCATCTTGTAATTGAAAATTTATGTGGGAAAAAGGAGGTTTCCCCCTTGAAGAGGCTTATTATCTGAATTTATCTCTTTTTGAAGGCGTTGAGTACTTATTCAAATATTTTTCTATGCTATATTGATATTTGGTTCCTAACATATGGTATCAGAGCTCAAGGTCTTGGGGTTTCGCTGCTACATTTGAGACACCTTGGCATTTCCACTTTAACTATTTTTATACAATGATTCAGAAGTAATGGCTTGGAGGATATTTATTTGACAGATCAAGGTACGTTGGGTTAAAATTTCAGCTCCTGAGTCCTTATACTTTCGGAGATACATCCTTTCTAGGATAGGGTTATGGAATCATCCTGAATTGAGTCATTGCCGAATTTTCGCTATAAAAATTCTTTTGTAATATTTCAGACCTTGAAATATGGTTGATATTCACAAAAATTAGTAATTTATCTATGGTAACAATTTCATCTTCTGGGTCATCTTAAATTTGTATATACACCCTGTGGAAGATAGGGTATCGAACTAGTCCTATTGACTAGTCTCAAAAAGGTGTTCCGGGTAAAACAATCATAACTTCTTTCTAGAGTATCCAAATTGAGTGAGACAAGTTGAATTGGATAGTGGATAGACCATAGTAGTGATGGTATGAGTTTCATAATTTTATATCAATTATTGTGTGTGGGGAACGCTATACAAGTGAGATCTCTAGGAAAGGATAAAAATCAGAAAGTTGTGGGGAAGTTACCGTAAATGCCACTTGACACATCCAATTTTGATCAGACCTATGGCATTGCAGAGAAGAAATATCAGATACCTACAAAAAAGAAAATTTAATACTCAGAAGGGACGAAATTTTGGAGATACAATAAAAGGAATATTGTCTAATAGAACCACCTCAAAATCAAGGTTTCAAGTGATACCTGGCCAACATGCCACCAAAAAAGGGAACTTCTACACCAAATAAGCCTCCAAACAATCCTACTTGGACTCACAAGAGATGGAATCTAAGTTGGAGGCAAAGATGGATGGTTTAAAAGAGGATATCATGGAAGGATTAAAAAATTTCATAATAGAGAGGACACCTGAAAGTGAAAATGTATCCCACAAAATTCATGATGAAGACGCAAGGAAGGTGAATCAAGAATGGAGAAACTCTAACTTTGGGTTGAAGACCAACCACGTTCCTAAGATCGATATGAGGAAGTTTGATGGCAAGGACCCTATCACATGGATACTTCAGATGGGGAAATTCTTTGATCTACATAATGTGCCACATACACAAAAGGTACGAATTACTTCTTTATATTTAGAACCCAATCAATTTGTATGGTATATATGGCTTTTTTCTCGCAAATCTCTCGTCACTTGGACAATTTTCATAGAAGAAATGATAGCACACTATGAGGATACACGGATCAATACCTTCTTTAGCCAATTGATAAATCTCAAGAAAAAGGGTTCAATTACAGAGCAGATTGAGAACTTCCAAATATTGAATATAAAGGTAATAGATATTCCAGATGAGCACTTGATTGATGTATTCATAGGAACTTTCAGAGATAACATTCAACATGAGGTTCACCTTTGGGAACCCAAATCATTAGAGAATGCATTTATGGTGGCAAGAAATGTTGAAAGTAAAAATGTGGCTATGGCTACTAGAAGGACCAATCCTAACATCTATAGAGAGAATAATTCTCCTTCTTCTAAAACACCTCGACCTACAAGGTTGACACCTCAACAATTGGAGGAAAGAAAAGAAAAAGGTTTATGCTTTAACTGTGACAACAAGTATAGTAAGGGACATAAGTGTGGTGAGAAGAAATTATTCTATATATATTGTGAAGAGGAAGAAGAAGAAGAAGAAGAAGAAGAACCATCTAAAGATGAAAATGTAGAAGTAATTTCGTCTGAAGAGTTGACTACCATGATATCGTGTAATGCATTGGCTGGAATTAGCACTCTGCAAACCCTCAAGATTGAAGGATATATCAAAAAGAAAAAAGGTAATAGTCCTAATTGATTATGGCAGTACTCATAATTTCATTCACTATAAATTAGCCAAAGATCTCAATTGCTTTGTATATCCAGCACCAGAGTTTCAAGTAATGATTGCAGATGGATGAACTATGAATTGCTCAGGAAAATGCAAAAAGATCAATCTTACTATGGGGTAATATGTAATGAATAGTCCAATGATTTCTATACCCATGGGTGGTGTTGATGTTGTACTAGGAATCCAATGGTTACAATCATTAGGAACAGTGGCCTTTAATTTTCAAGAACTTTTCATGAAATTTTCATTGGAAGGAAAAGAAATTGAGTTAAGAGGTATCACAAGGAAACCCGGTAAGGTGATAAGATCTAATGGCATGACAAAATTATTGAAAAAGGGGCATCAAGGTGTTATTGCACAACTATGCTCACTACATGTTCAAACATCTAATCCATCTATTCCTCTATATCTCCAAGGGATCATTGATAAGCATTCCAAAGTATTTGAAGATATTCCCAAAGGTCTTCCACCCACTTAAAATCATGATCATGATATTCACCTAATTCCTGGGAGTGTTCCTCCTAACATCAGGCCATACAGATACCCTTATGCCCAAAACAGTGAAATTGAGTGCATGGTTGAAGAAATGTTCGAGGCTGAAATTATTAGACCTAGCCAAAGTTATTACTCTGCACCAGTGGTAATGGTATTCAAGAAAGATGGCTCATGTCATTTGTGTCCATATTATAGAGAGCTCAACAAGATCACTATTAATGATAAGTTTCCCATTCCTGTCATTGATGAATTGTTAGATGAACTACATGGAGCAATCTATTTCACAAAGTTGGATCTTCGTTCAGGGTATCGTAAGATTAGAATGAAGGAAGAAGATATCCCAAAAACAACATTCCAAACTCATGAAGGCCATTATGAATTTTTGGTCATGCCTTTTGGCCTTACAAATGAACCTTCCACATTCCAAGGGTTGATGAATTCCATTTTCAATCCCTTCCTTTGAAAATTTGTGTTAGTATTTTTTGATGATATACTAATTTATAGTAAGTCTTAGGAGTATCATGTGTGACATGTGGACAAGGTCCTACAACTACTAAAGGAGAAACAACTATATGCCAAACCATCCAAATGTTTCTTTGGAGTGAAGGAGGTAGAGTATTTGGGTCATATTGTATCTCATGAAGGTGTCAAGGTAGACCCTAACAAGATTAATGCCATGATGGACTGACCAATTCCCAAAACATTGAATAATCTTAGAGGATTTTTGGGTTTGACAGGTTACTACCACAAGTTTGTTCGACACTATGGAAGAATAGCAACACCTTTAACGACACTAACTAAGAAGGATACATTTTCATGGACTCCAGAGGAAACTAAAGCTTTTGAACAACTTAAAGAGGTTATGTGAAAAGCTCCTATCTTGACCACTCCAGACTTCACAAAAACCTTTATTTTGGAATGTGATGACTCGGGAAATGGAATTGGTGTAGTCCTAATGCAAGAAGGAAGGCCCCTGGCTTTTGAAAGTGAACCACTCAAGGGAAAGGAATTACACAAACCCATTTATGAGAAGGAAATGATGGCAATAATACATGCATTGAAGAAATGGCATCCTTACCCAATAGGTAGGCACTTCAAGGTCAAAACAGATCATGATAGTCTTAAATACTTCTTGGAACAAATACTATCTTCAGAAGAACAAAAAAAATGGGTAACCAAGATATTGGGTTATGATTTTGAAATCTTCTATAAAAAAGGGAAGAAAAATGTTGTGGCATATGCACTCTCAAGGAAGGATGAAGATGTTGAGGCCTTTCTTTGTGATATCTCAATCATCCACCTCGAATGGATAATAGAAGCAAGGGATGAATGGAAGAATGACGAAAAAGTGTGGACTCTCATTCAAAGGTTGCAGCAGGATTCCAGTACATCAGATACATTTACATGGAAAAATGATGCACTATGGTACAAACATCGCTTATATTTATGTAAGAAATCCCAAATCAAACAAAAGGTACTATTGGAATTGCACACCTCTTCAGTAGGAGGGCACTCAAGTTTTTTAAGAACCTACCATAGGGTCAAGAAGGAATTTTTTTGGGATGTCCTTAAAAATGATGTTCAAAGGTTTGTCGTAGAATGTTTGGTTTCCCAACAAAATAAGGTGGAAACAATTAAGATCCCAGGTATTTTACAACCATTAGCCATCCCAGGCCAGCACTGGGAGGAGGTTTCCATGGATTTCATCACAGGGTTACCAAAGTCTGAAGGAAAGAGTTTCATCATGGTGATTTTTTGATAGACTAACCAAGTAAGCACACTTTTTTTCACTCTCTCATCCCTTCAAATCTCGTACGCTTGCCACCACATTCATGGAGATAGTTCAAAAGCTACATGTCAGCCCAAATATTATTGTAAGTGACAGAGATCCCATCTTCACTGGACATTTTTGGACAGAATTATTTTCTTGTTTGGGTACTCAATTGGATCATAGCTCATCCTAGCATCCTCAATCTAATGGACAAACCGAGATAGTGGAAAAATGTCTGGAAGGCTACCTTCATTGCTTTGTCTCTGATAAACAAACAAAATGGTTCAAATGGTTACCCTTGGAAGAATGGTGGTATAACACTTCCTTTCATACTGCAACAAAAATGACACCATTAATGGAACTCTATGAATACCACCCTCCTTCCATCACTTCTTCTCTAAAATAAAAATATAAGGTTTAAGCAGTGGAAGATCACATTGAGCATCAACAACAAGTTCTCCAAATATTAAAGGAAAACCTGACTATGGCACAAAATCGTATGAAACAACAAGCATATCAACATAGTAGTGAAAGAAGTTTTAAAGTAGGGGATTGGGTGTTTTTAAGACTACAACCATATAAACAGATGTCCCTCAAGCAAGCCAATAAGGATAATAAATTATCACCAAATTACTATGGCCCTTATAAGGTGTTGCAAAAGATTTGTACTATGGCATACAAATTGGAGTTGCCTACATCTTCACGAGTACACCAAGTTTTTCATGTTTCATGCTTAAAGAAGGTTATAGGTGACAAGATCCCAGTTCAAACTATATTTCCAGAACTTGACGAGGAAGGAAAAATAATATTGGAGCCTGAAGCCATCATTGACACAAGGATTCACCAACTGAGGAATAGAGCCATTTTAGAGTATCTCATTAAATGGAGGAAACTACCGGCTGAAGATTCCACTTGGGAATATGAGTCTTTTATACAAAAGCATCCAAATTTACTCAAGTGTTGCAGATAACACTTGTCTCAAGGGGAGGGGCATGTTAAGCCCTAAATAATGGCTCATTACCCCTTAATTGGGGCATATTATATTAGTAATGTTATTTTATATATATCGGCTTTAGTCCATTAGTTGTAATTATACCTCCTAGTCTTCTATATATACCAAGGAGACATTTTCATTTTGAATCATCTTGTAATTGAACATTTATGTGGGCATAAGGAGGTTTCCCCCTTGAAGAGGCTTATTATCGAAATTTATCTCTTTTTCAAGGCATTGATTACTTATTCTGAGGTTTTTCTATGCTATATTGATATTTGGTTCCTAACACTTTCCATTTTGTGTATTATCTTTTCCATGCACATTGTGCGAAATCGTTAAATAAGAAATAGAGAATAAAGTATTTTATTTTCTACATATGCTCTTCTCCCTACACCAACTCTAGGAGGCACAAATCCCCTTCTTCAAGAAACCAACCCTAGGAAGCACCAACTCCATTTTTTATTTAGGTAACCAACCCTAGGAGGCACCAAATCCCTTAACTTACACTTAAAGGATATGAATCCTTCCATGTGCCTCCCTTCTACCCTCACTTCATAAGAATTATCAGTTCTTATTCTTGGACTTTGCTACTATTTCGATCTTCTGATATGGAATTTAGAGACACTTTCTTCTCACCATTATTTCTCATTTATATATCTTTCCAACTAGTGGTCCTACCACAGAAAAGAATACCATAAAAAAATATTAATATGAAATTTATTAGGTAGGGTTGAAAAAGTTCATTCATAGTTTCTTGGAAAGTAGCATGGTCATTGGTTAATCCGACTAGAATCACCTTGAATTCATGGTGACCTTGGTTCGTTCATAAATCCCTCTTTGCCACATATTCTAACCTTACTCGAAGCTGATAGTATCTTGATCTCATATCTAAATTTGATAAGTATTTTCTCCATGGAATTTGTCCAACATCTCAATTATAAATGGCATAGGAAACTTGTTTCTTATAATTATTTTATTTTGGCCTCGATAGTCTATGCATAGTCTAACTAATCCGTCTTTTTTTGTAACTAACACAACTGGGGTTTCATATGGGCTCGTACTCATTGTAATAACCCAAGACTTTAATAGATATTGAATTAGTTGTTCTATCTTTGTTTTATGGTGGTGAGGATATTGGTATGGTCTCATATTAAATGGCGTTGAGTTTGTTTTTACCTTGATCATATGTTCTATCTGTCTTTCTAGTGGTAGCTTCATCGGTAAGTCTTGGAATACTTTGTCATATTTTTGGATTGACGTTTCGATCTCTGGGTGTTCAGAATGGACCACGTTTGATGCTAATAGTTCCATTTGGTGGAATTATGCAACATAAGCTAATGCACCTTTTCGAATTAGTTTCTCCATTTGTTGAGAATATATCATTTGGGTGGGGGTGGCTGAAATCCATACAATTTATATTTTCTTCCTTTGTATTTGAATTTTACAAATTGTTTTTGGTGGTTTTAAAAATAGGTAACTAATGTTTGTAACCATTGAAATCCCAAAACAATGTCTACTATGCCTTGTTCCCAACACTTCGCATTCATCTATGTAGTCATTCACTTTTCACTTTTGTTTGAGATGCATGAATTTGTTATAAAAGTCATCATCTTCGTCATCGTGGAACATTTCTAATAACACAGTTGTGAAGTTGTGCTAATGGAATGAACAATAGTCACATTTCATGGACCAACATAGAAACCAATCGTAATCTTCTCTTTCTAAGTTATTGGAGATTTTCATTACCTTTTCTCATTCACCTAGAGAGGGATTCGATTCAAAGATACCCTCCATTTTATTGACCCAAATTATAGATCCTCTATGATCTTTATCGTCATATTTTGGAAGATATTTTTTTAATTTTTGATCATCTCTATTTTGAAACCTGTGGCTATACATATTGCTGGATAAATTTGTTTCTCATTCTTCTTTATTTCTTATTCACTTGCATTCTCTAATTCTCGAATCTGTGGTGGTTTATGAAAGGCTAAGAGTTCAGTGCACAATGCATCAACTCGTTCGATTAATTGATCAATTCTATCGTTCTGTTCATTAAGCATCCTTATAATTTCATGCTTGTCGGTACCCCTCATTCTTAAATAGCTTTGCCATTGCTCCTCATATGTGTTTATTAATGTGTCAATTGTGTCTTCTTTTTTTAATAATTTATCGATTTTTTCCATTGATGTTTTGTGTCCTTCACCGAAATCATTCGGACTCTTATCGATGTTACTGAGAAATACTTTAGACTGTTGACTTCGTTTTTGTGATGGTTAATCTCTTCTTTTAATTCCTCATTCTTTTTCTTACTTGCTTCCATAATTTATTTTAATATATATATATATATATATATATATATACAAAGTTTACTTTATATACTATGTATATAAAGTTAAAATTATATTATTTAATTAATTAATAAGTTGCCTTTTTTTTTTAAGTTGGTCAACTTAAAAAATTAAAAAAATTTAAAAGTGATTTAGAGGGGTGTGACTTTATAAAAAGTCATGAGATGGTATAGAGAACAAGGTACATACATGTACCAACAAAATGTGATGGTTGTAGCAACGATGAATCATATAGATGCAACAACAAAAATGATAGTCGTGTCTTGTACAATGGAAACATCAAAGTTGTACGGTGGTGATATTGGAGATGTATGGGTTGTTGGGTATGTGTTATATTCTTTGCATGCGTAGTAGTGTCACAATCCGACTGTGACACTAATACGTGTCATGTGCCTCAAGAAACATGTCACATATTTAGGTGGTTTTCCGACACATGGTTTTTGCCGATGGTTTTCTATTTCTAGTTAAGGAATTAGGGTTGTGGACTAATCCAGGTCATTTTGGTTAGGTTTTTGGATGTCGCTGGATCCTATATGTATATTGTTTTGTAAACAATGTAACATACATGAATGCATATAGAATATGTTGGTTTTCTCGGTTTGGGTTTCCAGGGGAAAAATCTCTGTGTAATGTTTGTATTTGCCATTGTATCTTTTCTGTTCTTTTACTGAATATCTGTTTGGAGTAGATATTGTACAAGGTTAGAATTTACATTTTCTATTAGAGCTTTGTTGGCTTTAGGGGGACGCCTTTGTGGTCAAGGGTTTGGCTCGAGACTGTGATAAGCCTTGTTACAGTGGGAGATCTATGGTATTGATTTTTCAGGTGAAAAGAAATGGAATGCAATTCGAAGATGGAGATCAAGAAGTTTAATGGGAAAAGTTTTGAGTTGTGGAAGCTCAATATGGAAGATCTGTTGGTGGACAGAGATTAGTGGATCACGGTATATCCAGGTACTGCACCTACAGGAACTTCAACAGAGGACTGGAAAAAGTTGGATCAGAAGGCAAAGAGCACAATCCGATTGTGTCTCTCTGATCAAGTATTACTGAATGTGTCAGAGGAAGCTACAACCAAGAATTTATGGGAAACATTGGGGAATTTGTATCAGTCTAAGTCCCTGGTAAATAAACTATTCTTGATAAATAAGTTGTATAACCTAAGGATGAGAGATGGAGATTCAGTGGCATAGCATTTGAACGCCTTCAATATTATGGTAAGTCAGTTAGTATCTATTGAGATTAAAATTTCATATGAAGATAAATGTATTAGTTTAATGTGTTCTTTACCAGACTCATGGGATAGTCTGTTTGTGTCCATAGGTAGTAATAAAACTTCCTTGAAGTTTGATGAAGTGGTCTCATCCTTGTTGTCAGAGGACATGAGAAGGAAGAATATGGAAGGACAGAGCATAGACGCATTATTTGCAAGAGGACGTTCCTAGGAAAGGAATAGATTTGATTTCTCAAGTGGGATATCTAAGTCTAAGGGTAGATCTAAATCGCCCAAAAATTTTGTAAGGGTATGTTGGAGATGTGGAAAAGAAGGGCACTACAAGAAGCAATGTAGATCCGAGGTTGAGAAAAAGAAGGGATCTAAAGAATCTCATTCTATAGAAGAAAATACCTCCAAGGAATAAGGAGGGGATGTGTACTTGGCTTCTTCAAGCACACATGCATATCATGAGGCATGGTTGGTTGACTATGGAGCATCCTTTCATATGACTCCCCACAGGGAGTGGTTTTGTGAATATGAAAGGTATGATGGAGGTAATTTTTTCTTAGAAGATGATTCGACAACCATAATCATAGGACGATAAAATTCAAGTTGAGGTTCATAGATGGAAGGATTAGAACACTACCTAGTGTTCTGTACATCCCATGTTTGGCCAAAAATTTGATTTTTGTAAGAAAAATGGACGATGCAGGGGTAAAACAATATTTGAAAAGGAAACCTGCAGGATGGTTCAAGGAGCAATGGTGTTGTT
This sequence comes from Picea mariana, assembly GCA_032191745.1. Lineage (NCBI taxonomy): Eukaryota > Viridiplantae > Streptophyta > Pinopsida > Pinales > Pinaceae > Picea > Picea mariana. Next base: position 197,528 of record JASDQU010100327.1, on the reverse strand, counting down.
GAAAGGAGTTCAGTTTGGAACTTTGTATAAGCTGGAAGGAAGCACTATTAGTGATGGGTGTAATAGTTCGATTGTTCCTAATATTGGATTTGAAGAAGAAAGAACTCCTATAGTCTCTAGATAAAATGTTATGTTGTGGCATCAAAGACTGGGGCATATTAGGGAGAAGGGTCTCTAAATACTACATGGTAAATGTATGGTTGAAGGTATGTCTAACTACTCTCTAGATTTTGATTTCTATGAACATTGTCTATATGGGAAGAAAAATCGGGTAAGATTCCCCTCTGGTGCAAAGAGGGTAGAAGGAATCTTACAACTAGTTTATATTGATGTTTTTGGACCTGTTTCGGTCCCGTCATTGGGAAAATCTATGTACTATGTCTCATTTATATATGAATTCTCAAGGAATACTTGGTTATATTTCCTCAGGAAGAAATCTAAAGTCTTTGACAATTTTAAAGAGTTTAAGGCTCTTGTTGAGAATGAAATAGAGAAAAGAATTAAGGTGCTAAGGACAGATAATGGCGAAGAGTTTTGCGGGAATGAATTTGAAGAATTTTGTAAGAAGTGCAGTATAGAAAGGTAGAATACTACTCCATATACACCTCCGCAGAATGGAGTTGTAGAAAGGATGAATAGGATGCTGATGGAAAAATAAAGGTACATGCTCAGTGGTGTCGAGCTAGGGCACAAATTTTGGGCAGAGGCAGTGGGTACTGCATGCTACCTGGTCAACAGATCACCCTCATCAGCATTGGATGACAACACTCCATGGGAGGTATGGATTGGTAAGTAACCTTCTCTCACACATCACAAGGTATTTGGTTGTGATGCATATGTTCATGTTCCAGAGGAAAACATGAGTAAGCTAGATAAGAAGGCCGAAAATTGTATCTTTATTGGATACAAATATGGTCTCAAAGGTTATAAGATTTGGAACCCAGAAACTAAGAAGGTAGTGTATAGCCAAGATGTGATATTTAGAGAAATGAAGGATGTTTTTAAATAGTAAGTTTGTTGGAGTTACTTCACATACACCTAGGATTTATTTTTCCTAAGGTTATTCCTTGTTTATTAGTCAGAATTAGTCATTATACAGTCTCCTATATTTTAGGGGAGAATATTCCACCTGGAGAATATTGTCTTTCAGTTGACACTTCAGTTTTACTAGATGAGTTGAGTTTAGATGTTTCATTGGTTTTGTCACCATGCAAATTTGGGATCATCACCAACTCACTACTCTTTGTTTAGTCAGTTAACTGAAGACTAGTTGACTAGTTAACTCTGCTAGGTGGCAATTCACTCTCGTAACTACTTGAGAAACTAGACTAGGTGGAAGTTTACTCTTGTAACTGTTGGTGTGTGTCCAGATCAATCTATACCACCACTATGGCTCATTATTTACTCATTTATCCTATATCTATTGTAAATTATTTACTCTTTATGTGTGGAATACGATTAATGAGAATTCTTCCATTCTTTCTATCTTGCTTCTTCTTTCTCAATTTCTCTCTGCAAATGTGTGTAGTATTTTCTAGCCAGATCTATTTTGTGTAGGTTCAACACATTTACATGGTTTCAGAGCCGACGGACTGCTAAGAAAAATCTACACCAAATTTTTTTGTAGGTACAAAAGATTGAAGACAACAAAAAGATGGATTATTCACCAGAAATACTTCTCACACCTCATAACTATTTGGAATGGAATCCAAAAATTCTACTTCATCTTATATGCATAATCTTGTACCAAATAACAATGTAATGGAAGTAGAGCCTGATTCTATCGATGAGAAAAATGACTTTCTCAATAGACAAGATATGGCCATAGGAAGTATCGACATGTTTGTTTCTCCCGAAATTTTCCATCAAGTATATGAAGAATCACAAGGATTAAATCCAAATGAATTATGGACCATATTGGAGGTTCTATTTGGGAATAAAGAATATTTTGAATATTTCATGTAGGAGGTTGAATAGATAGAGTTAGAAGAGAAGCCATCAGAAGATCAAGTCTCTTATTATGAAGAGTCTTCTACAAACGTTTTTGCAGAAATTAGTATTCCAATAATTGAAGATGATGTCTACTCCATTTCAGATTTGTTTTCTGAAATTCATGTGGAAGATATATGGCATGGATATCAGGAGTCACATGCAGACACTTTTGCATGCACCATGCATGCATCTCAGGAGTCAAAAAGGGAGTCGCTCACATCAGATGCCATTATGATATTTTCTGAGAAACATTTGCAGAAAATAATTGGATATTTGAATTCCTCTTGGAAAAATATCCAATTTCAAAAAACAAAATTGTCCAAAATGGAGTCCGTAAACTGAAGTTATGATCGTTTTAAAATCAACAAAATTTCAACATTTTTCTGGAAATGGCCGCACGGTTTTCAAAATTTCATCCAAAATTTATTTGGATATTATTCATTAAAATAAAATAAAGTGGATATGTGTGGAAATATTAATGATGCATATACTTCATCAAATCCATGCAGACATCTAAATCTTCAACAAAATCTTCAAAGATCACAAACTTGCACAATTGCGAGGTCTTCTTGGAGTGAAGGACATGGCTTCTTAGCAATTGCCTTTTGTTCCTTATCATTTTTTATTTTATGCATTGTAATTTGACGGGGGGTTTTGTTCCCATTAGGTTTTCCCTCTTTCCTCGTTTATTTCAGTGTATCTTTTGTATTTGGGTACCTAACATGGCATTGTAGCCAGGACCCATTCTTTATTTTGACCATAGTGATGTTCATGGGGGGTGTTGGAGTTACTTCACACAAACCTAGGATTTATTTTTCCTAAGGTTATTCCTTGTTTATTAGTCATAATTAGTCATTATCCAATCTCCTATATTTTAGGGGAGAATATTCCACCTAGAGAATATTCTCTTTCAGTTGACACTTCAGTTTGACTAGTTGAGTTGAGTTTAGATGTTGCATTGGTTTTGTCACCATGTAACATTGGGATCATCACCAACTCACTAATGTTTGTTCAGTCAGCTAACTGAAGACTAGATGACTAGTTAACTCAGCTAGTTGGTAGTTCACTCTCGTAACTGCCTGAGAGACTAGACTAGGTGGCAGTTTACTCTTGTAACTACTGGTGTGTGTCCAGATCAATCTAGACCACCACTATGGCTCATTATTTACTCATGTATCCTATATCTATTGTAAATTATTCACTCTTTATGTGTGGAATATGGTTAAAGAGAATTCTTCCATTCTTTCTATCTTGCTTCTTCTTTCTCAATTTCTCTCTGCAAATGTGTAGTATTTTCTAGCTAGATCTATTCTGTGCAGGTTCAACACATTTACAAAGTCCTACCAAGTAAGGAAGAACAAGATAAAATAGAGTTTGATTTAAAAGATGTTGATTCAGACTCTATAGAAGAACAAGAATCAGAAGAAGAAGATCCTCATACTCCAGTGTTGAGGAGATTCGTTCAAGAAAGAAGGCTACCCGAAAGGTATACTCCATCTGATTTCCATTCAATTTTTTTTTTTTGTTTATTACTGATGATGATCCTAGAACTGTTAGAGAGGCAGTGGATTCATAGGATAAAAATCTCTGGAAAAGGGCCATGAATGAAGAAATGGCATCTTTGGATAAGAATGAGGTTTGGGATCTAGTGGAGTTGCCAATTGGAAAAAATCCCATTGGAAACAAATGGGTATTTAAAAAGAAACTGAATGCAGAAGGAAAAGTGGAGAAATACAAAGATCGGTTAGTAGCAAAGGGTTATTCCCAGGTTGAGGGAATTGATTTTGGTGATATTTTTTCTCTTGTTGCCAAGTTAACCTCCATAAGATTTCTATTATCTGTTGTTGTTGCATTTGATTTTGAAATAGAACAAATGGATGTGAAGACAACATTCCTACATGGAGATCTAAAAGAAGAAATCTATATGAAAGAACCAGAAGGTTATGCTGTGAAGGGAAAGAAGGAGCTGGTATGCAAGCTGAAAAAGTCCTTGTATGGTTTAAAACAATCACCAAGGATGTGGTATAAAAAATTTAATCCTTATATGTTGGGACTTGGCTTCACAAGAAGCAAAGAGTATCACTTTTTGTATTTTAAATTAATTGGTGATCATTTGATTTATTTGGTCTTGTATGTGGATGACATGTTGATGATAGGAAACAACAAGGAGATTATTGAGGATGTGAAAAATCAGTTGTCCTCTAAATTTGACATGAAGGATCTCGGTGCTTCAAATTTCATTTTGGGAATGGAAATTAAAAGAGATCGAAAAAAGGAGGAAACTCTGGTTAAATCAGAGAAAATATGTCAAGACAATATTGTAGAGGTTTAATATGCAGGAATGTAAATTGGTCAAGGTTCCTATTCCTGTTCGTGTAAATTTATTTGCAGATTAGTGTCCCAAGACACATGAGGAGGAGGAGGACATGTCTCATGTTCCATATGTGAGTGAAATTGGAAGTTTGATGTATGCAGTGGTATGTACTAGACTGGACATTGCACATGTAGTGGGATTTTTGAGCAGGTATATGTCAAAACCAGGGAAGGAACATTGGACAACAGTAAAAGGGTTTTCAGGTATTTGCGTGGCACTGCTATCTATGGATTGTGATACGAAGGAAGACTGGGATTGGACATAGTGGTGGATATACTTGGCTTTGTGGATGCAGACTAGGATGGAGATATGGATCATAGGAGATCTACAAGCGGGTATGTGTTTAACCTATTTGGAGGAGAAATAAGTTGGATGAGAAAAAGACAGGTTGTAGTGGCACTTTCAACTACAGAAGTTGAATACATGTAAGCCACTCATGCAAGTAAGGAAGCAGTATGGTTACAAAGATTGTGTTCAGGTATTGGGTTGGTACAACAAGATGTAAGGATAGATTGTGACAGTTAGAGTGCAATTTTTCTGGCGAAGAACCCAACTCATCATTCAAAGACAAAGCATATTGATATTCAATATCACTTTGTGAGAGACATGGTTAAATAAAATAAAGTATTGATGATGAAGGTGGACACTTTGAAGAATGTTGCATATTCATTAACAAAATTTGTGAGCACTAAGAAGTTCTCTTGGTGTAGAGGATCCGTGAGAATTGTTGCCCTAGATTGTTGACTATGTAACCCTATAACCCCCTGTATGAAAAGAAAAAAAAATGTGGGAGAATGTTGGGTATGTGTTATATTCTTTGCATGAGTAGTAGTGTCTCGGGAAATGTGTCATGTGCCTTAGGAAACGTTGCACATATTTAGGTGGTTTTTCAACACATGGTTTTTTCCGATGGTTTTCTATTTTCAGTTAAGGAATTAGGGTTGTGGACTAATCCAGGTCATTTGGGTTAGGGTTTTGGATGCCACTTGCTCCTATATGTATATTGTATTGTAACCAATGTAACATACATGAATGAATATATAATATGTCGGTTTTCCCAGTTTGGGTTTCTAGGGGAAAAATCTCTATGTAATGTTTGTATTTGCCATTGTATCTTTTTTGTTCTTTTACTGGATATTTGTTTTCATTAGATATTGTACAAGGTTAGAATTTGCATGGGTGACGGTGGATCATATAGATGGGGACATGTATGGATTGGGACAACAAAAATTAGGTACATATCGCAATGGACAAGTACGGGTGGATATACGGTGGCAGTACTAGTATGAATCAATTCTCAGCTATAACTGTATAGATAGATACAAATTATAACTCACTTTAATACCACTGTTACAAGAATATTGTTTATATGACGAATCATTTTTGTAAGTAATATATTTATTTATGATTGATAGAATGATGATATATTTCTCACATGACAATGTACCTTATAGGAATTAATTGGTCATGAGAGTAAACATGTGTGACCCATGTCTCTTCACTAACTGATTATTAATTAGTAGTTTTAGTTATTTATATATTTATTATGTTTGTAACATAATTTTTACTAGATACAACTAAACCAAGGGAAAATAATATACAATATTGGCCCTATCTAGATACATTTCCTCCTCTCTAATTATAAATTGTTGGAGACATTAGACACCCACTTAGTATTTATTTTCCCAAGTTCACTATTCTATGTTGAGGGTGCCACCCATAGATGATAATATTCTCCCCTGATAATACTCCCCACTAAAATAGGTCCCCCTTCCTGTAATGTACCCAACCACCCATAGGCTGGCTACGCTACTCCAAAAAATCACTTCAAAATTGATTTTGAATTCTGATAACATTTAATTAATAAAGAAGCATGAAACAATCACTTGCAATAATCAAGATTCATGCTACAACATAAAATAAATGATTGTTATTCCATGCAAAATAATAAACAACAAGAATGCATATTATAAATACAAATTTCATAGATAATAGTTAATACACAACAGAAACAAATATACAAGCAAATAAAACCATGATAGAGAGCACTTATCTTAAAAAAATTCAATCACCAACTGGATGCAGACCAAGGATATTCCACCCAACCATAGACACTATTTTTCCAAGTCTCAACAGTAATTTCACTCCCGAATCAGGGCTATGAATCCACAAGGAAGATTTTTAGGATGACACTCAGCTTCCCAAACTAGTCATAACTCAAGTTCTCACAGGTTTCTCAACACATGACAATCCAAAGTACACCATATCTCTTCTCTACAACGAACGCCACCCAAATACAATGTAATCCCTTCATTGCCACATAGTCCCTGAGGATATCCACCTCTTTCCAGGGCTCCAATGCATCTGGTCAAGAATCTCCATGATGAGACTCTCAGTATTCACATTTGTGAACAAATTTTAACACATGCCAAAGCATCTTAGGCATGTAGGCACCAATCCATGGCTGTAATACACCAGCAATCACTACAGCCAACCAATAATGGTTTCTTTCCCAGTAATTAGTTTTTCCTTCCCAAGCCAAGATCAATAATGAATGAGGAACAATGAGTGAAAGAGTGAATGGAGAGATTGAACAAAGTGAAGAGTGTGAACCCCCAAACAACCCAAAGATGGGTTTGCATATTTACTTGTAAATCAAGAACCACATGGCCTCCCCCAAGAAACTCATGTAACCAATTCTCTTAATTAAAATAATTGTGGGTAAATAAAACATAATAAAAAGACTTATCCTCTCAAGCCCCCATCTCTTGAAAAATCATATCCCCCTATAACTCTTTTCCTTGTTTGTCTTGTAACCAATGATGTATTTTATTATTAATAATGATCAAATCATTACATTTCCTAGGCACTCTGACCTCTTTTAATTATTTGGGAACTTTGACCTTTGATAAAATAAATAAATACATTATTTACTCAAGGGACCCAAAATCAAGGTATTGCATTCCCCTTCCCATTATTTTGGCATAGTCCTTAGTTCATATACAAAACATAAATCAAAATTTCAAAACTATTTAAAAATCCGCAGGTACTTTGCCTGCATGGCTCTTGATGCTCCCAAGTAGCATATGGTAGTAGGTCCACTGAAAATTTACTAGTTCTATTACTCGATTCCATAGCATTTTTACTTTTTTTTCCAATATGTGCATTCACTAGATCTGAAACTCTCCTTCTAGATCCAACTGAATCAAAATCCAATCAATAACATGATTAGGATTATGTACATACTTTTTTAGCAAAGAGACATGAAATACATTATGCATATTCATGGAAGCAGGAAATGCAAGCATGTATGAAACTATCCCTATTATGTCCAATATCTCAAATGAACCATAGAATATGGCTACTATCTTTGTACAACTTCCCAACTTCAATGAGATCTTCTTGGGCTCCACTTTCAAAAGTACATGCTCTCCCACTTTAAATTCTCTAGTTGTTATATTCTTATATTATATGCATAACTCTTCTTTCTAACTCATTCTACCTTCAAATTCTACTTAATTCTAACGATATGATCTTCGATATCCTTGAGAAATTGTAGCCCAAGTACCACTCTGTATGTTGGGTTTCCCCAACTCATTGCAATATTGCATTTTCTACCATACAAAGCTTCAAATGGGATCATCTTAAAGGAATCTGGACACCCATTATTATAGGAAAACTCAACCAAATGCAAGTAATATTTCCATTTAGATGGTTTATCCATCACATACATTCTCAATAGGTCTTCAATTACTTGGTTGACTCTTTATGTCTACCCATATGACTGTGGATGGTATGTTGTGCTAAAATTCATATTTGTACCAAAACCTTTAAACAATCCCCTCCATAAATTTTAATTAAACTTGGTATCTCTGTCAGAAATAATTGCCTTAGGTATGCCATGCAACCTATCAAACTCCATGTAAATTTATGCAATATTGGTTGTTGTATGAGTTGTGTTTATAGGAACAAAGTGAGTAGCCTTTGTCAATTTATCAACCACTACCATTATTGAATCATGTTTCCTTGTTGTCATGGGCAACTTAGTCATAAAATCAATTGTTACCACTTCCCATTTTTTCTTTGGAATTGGAAGTGGTTGTAGAAAACCCATTGGGTGTCTATGATCAACTTTAACTCTCTCACATTCCATGCATATGTCAATGTAATCAACAATATCCTTCTTCATCCCAGGCCAAAAGAATTGGATTCTTATTTTTGCAATTGTTTTCTAGTAACTGAGATGTCTGACATAAGGCAAATTATGCATTTCCTTTAATACCAAATCACTGAGTTCTCTGGAACTAGGTGTTGTATCAAAAAATGCCACACCTATGCTTTTGTGCCATGGCCTAACCCTTTCCTATTACTTGCTAGTTTTTCCCCCGAAATGACGTCTCAAAATTACTTAAAAAACATGCCCTAATAGCATATCCACGGGCTTCCCTAGTGAAACACGTGGACATCCTCTCTTTACCACATTCCAAACCATGAATTCCCTCAATTTTTGAAAAATAAAATAATCACGTGTTTTTGGGTGAGTTTTTCGGTTGGAATTGTTTCCTAATGACCCTTTTCCATACTCAATGGAATCCAACTCCCCAAACATATTTGGGATGATATAAAACAATCATTGAGGGCTATGGAGAGGTCAAGTCCTTTCATGCAAATTTATGTTGCCAGTATCTAGCAAGCCTCCCTTCCCTATAATTCTTTGAGCAACCTCCCCTTTGGTCTCGAAACTCCTTTTCCAACACTTCTTTCTCAATTGATATGACTATAAAGTGTCTCCTTATTTCTATCTTATTCATTGAAGGAAGTTTTCTTTGTTTGAGTTGATTCTTGAGGATTCCTGGAGGAACCCAGATAGTTGGCTTCAAGATTGTGCCTAAAGCCTAGACAAGGTTGTAACTTACCTTTTCCACTTGTTGATAATAAAATAGTTTGTTTTCTCTCATTTATGGTATTTATTGTATGTTTATTTATACACCTACTTTGAATCTGATTACTAACATGCACATGCTTTTAATGAGATAACTACCTTTGTAGCAACACTTGTTTTGTCTCCTTCTTGCAGGCTGGTTCTAACAGAAGACCGAGAGCTCTTTGACAGATTGGATCTTGGGATCAACATCAAAGGGGAGAATAATGTCTCTCCTTATCTCGTCTCTATCCCTACTGACTCATAATTAAGTAGTTGTTTTTTTTAGCCTTTGTGTGTTTGTATTTGAGGGGAGATATTTATCTATGCCACTTAGTCTTACTCTATTGTATTCCTGACCCAAGATCATAGGGGATAAAATCCCTTAGTCAGAATTGATGACTTCATTGGGGACTATCGTAGTTGGTTCATTTTGGTTTAGGTGTCTTTCTTTCTTTTTTTGTATTTTTCTGTTAGTTTATGAGTCTTTTACAAAGTCTTTTAGCCTCTTAGGACCTGTTGCTAAGTCTTGAAGCCCTTTGTTTCTAAGTGGACTTTTTATTTTCTCACCTAACCTTGCTATCTACATGTTGCATCACTATAACCTGCATACATCCACGAATTGCATCTCTACATCTCATAGATATCCACGAGTTGCATTGGTAACAGGCGAGGATCTGTGTGAAGTTGAAAGTTTTTAAAATTTCTCTTCCTTTATAGGTTGAATTATTGGTTTGATTAGTCACCTAAAGTATCTCGAGTCTCTATTTGGTTTTTGTTTTTTAAGTTATGAAGATATATTATATAGAAAAAAGAAAATACTTTTCTCTTGGCTTCCCAATATTCTTGGTTTATTTTTATCTTGAATTTTTAAGGAAAATGAATCATGTATTCTACAGTCTTTTTTAGCATCTTTTGTTAGTTCTACTTTGATAGAAAGAAAAAAAAAACCTAGATTTCTGCTAGTTAGGTCTCTTTCTTTTTTTGCATTATTTGCATCGTTAATTGAAAAAGAAAAATATGTTCGAACAGGTTTATGTTTCTTCTCATCTTAAAATAACTTCAAAAGAAAAATAAAAAAAAATATTTTTGTTTGCTTCTTTTCTTTCTCTTGAAAGTTGCATTGTTCATTTTGGATTAGAAAAGGAAAAAATATTGCATCTTTAGTTTTGAAGGATTGTTCATGCATTTTATTTGTTAAACTCTTTTTGATTTGAAGAATTAGCGTAAACTTTTATTTTCCAATGTTCTTATAAGTTTCATTTTTGTAAGAGACTCAAACAACATCAGTTGATGATCCATACCCCTTGAGTAAAAACAACCACTAAAATGAATGCTAATCTTTAAATGTACTAGAATTTGTTTTTAGGGTTCACAAACAATTTTAGGGTTAGAGCCTTGGATTAGGATTGGTGAGATAATTCCCCAAGGCCCCAAAACAAACATAGGAGTCTGAGCTAGGGAGAGTCTCAAATCCACTTTTCATATAAGTACAGTTGGGAGCCTCCTCTAACACAAGACATAAACATGAGGTCACGTGAAGGAGAGCTGAGGATATTGACCCTCCAAATATTGACTAAGTGTAGTGGAGATATCATATATTGGGGGTTTTGTTAGTAACCATATCTCCATGAGAGGTGGTACTTTTGAGGCTTCGAGCTTAGCTACTCTACCCATACGTTTGATACCGATTGTTGAATGTACCCATCAGATGTTGACTATGAGTTTATAACCTTAGTAGCTTTTCCTAGGGATATCAAAGGTGACTATGGTGGATTGTCATGGTACCTAGGGTAGATTTATTATCACACTTTTCAATACTACTGGAGGGTACCCTGTGAAGCGTGGGTACTTGCACCAGATAAGGAGGGTTAGTGGAGGTTGGGATAATTGCTTATCACTCCTTGGTTCATTTTTCCACGGGACTTGATCAACCCGTGCCTTCATTTGAAAGGTCCCTTTCCATTTTTTCATTGCTTTGGACTCAGGACCTTATCCACCTGGGCTAAAAATTTGGAAAAGTTGTTTTGTTATGATGTTTCTCTTAGGGATTTTATTGGAGGGTTTCTTTGTATAGTTTTCCTTAGGTTGTGTTAGTGTCACCACTTTTGGATCATTAATTTAGGGTGGTTGACCAACTGCTCTGCTAATCAAGAAGGTCTCCTGGTCTTTCTCTTGAAAGCGTGGAGCCACCTTCTAGAAGGCATGGGTTTTTAGACCACTGGTTCACCAAAGTCAATGTGTGATACTTTTATGGACATTAACAATCCCGCAAGGGATGAACCTATGCATAATAATGATATGGATAAGGTTCTTGTGGATACCAACCAAGGGACCCCTACCCAAGGGGATTCTTGTGCTTTTCCTTCCTTTGGAAACATTGGTGTTCCCTTGATGGCTACATTGAACATTCCTGGGTTGTATGTAGGGCTATCGGTTTGGTTGTGGATCACTCTAAATGTCTCGAATTCTCTTGACACTTCTTAGATAAACACCTTATGTCAAGGGTATCATACATATTTTGATCCTTCACGTTCTACATCCGTGAATTTTACTTCTCCTCCTTCTCCCTCTTCTGGTGAAAGTCTTGTTACTAGTAACAATAAATCTAAATGGAATAAGAAGAAGAAGAGTAATAACAAGAAGTCACCGACCTCTACGAATCATGTTAGATACCTGTCACCAGCCTCTGCAAGTCATGATGGGGGAAAGAGACTAGCCTCTGCTATTCATGATGGAAGCACAAGTCCAGTAACTACGAGTCATACTGGCATTAACCCACCAGCCTCTACTAGCCATGTTGGGGAAACCCACTAGCCACTGCAAGTCATGCTAGGGGTAATGATATTGTTGAGAAGCCTATATGTAAAAGAAATAATCCTGAGTTCCCTTGTAACCTTTACAAAGGATATCACCTTACTCATTTGTGCCCTGTTATTTAAATGGTACAAAAAGTGTGGTCCTTGTCTAAAGGTCCTTCTAGTTCTAAGACGTCTTTGGTTTCCCAACAATCCTTTCAATATTTGGTTGATAAAGTGGTCATTCCGATGCAATATTCAGCTGACACCACTCTTGTTTTGGTGGGTTATGCATCTCTTGACCATTTGGTCTTTCATCCTATTCAACCAGTGGTTGAGGAAGTGGTTGTGTCGATGCAATCTTCATTTGACACCACTCTTGTTTTGGGGGGTGATGCATCTGATGGGTGTTCTATATGCACTAAAAAATACACTAAAAACCCTTAATTAAATTGTCAACCCGGGGTAAGTAATCAAGTAGAGTTGTAACAAAATATATGCCAAAGGTAGAAGGATGGTAGGAGTATGGTATAACTAAGGAAGATAGCTATCTAAGGCTAATATACTCAAACAAAGTTATCTAAGGAACAAACCCTACTAAGAAAATTGAAACTCGGTAACCTAAGTACTTTTGGGCCAAGGATCGATGGATAGTCCTAAGAAAAGAAAGTCAAAAACCCTATTCAAAGAAAACTAGTTCAACAATAAGCAAAGGCAAACTACTAAGCATAATAATGAGCAACTAACAAAATAAAACTATTTTAACATGCCAACCTACATTCAATGAGAAACTATCCTATGAAAGAAAATAAATAAACAAGTAAGCAAAGACACCTAACTAACCTACTAAAGCAATAGACAAGTAAGTAAAGACACCTAACTAACCTACTAAAGAAAAAGACAAGTAAAGACAACTATCTAACCTACTAAAGAAAATAGACAAGTAATCAAAGGCAACTAACTACTGCAAACAATCAAATTAAAACTTCTCATTGAACAACTATCTAGCTTAAGAGACGAGTGGACTAAATGCTCAATGCAAACTATTTCTAATGCATGAAAGAGAATCTATTTTATTGAAAGAAAGAAGAACTACCAACTAATGCTTAATCTATGATAAGAAAACTACTATCTAATCTCTCAAAGAAAAGTCTATCTATCCTACAGAAACAATAAAACTTTATTCTAATCTATGAAAGCAAGAAACTATATCTATGAAAGAAGGAAAGCTATTTCTTTTAATCTATGAAAGCAAGAAAACTATTTCTTAATCTATGAAAACATGAAAACTATCTTTTAACATATGGCAATTCAAATACAATGTTGGTGGTTGTGTGAATGTCTTTGGTGTCAGATGATATCTCGATGGCACTTAACAACAAAGGACAATTCCAGTGGTATAAGCTCAACACTAATCTCAATGGAAAAGTGAAAGGTAGGGATTAAACAATCCGATGAGAATTTAGCCATGACAAAACAATGTTAAATACCCTGTATATTCATATATAAACCATCAACAACATAACGAGATCATCGTTGTACTTCTATGCTATGTAAGCAAACTTCATAATTAAATTCAACCATTAACTAAGAAATATAATTGCAATTTCATTCTAGGAAAGGAAATTACATAAAGAAAACTATGCTATGTCTATTCTAACAATTCAAACTGCAATAAGGAAATGATTAAAAACATTAATTAAACTATGATATTGAAAAGTAAACTAACAATCTACATTAACCAACAACTAATTAAATGGGATCTATATAAAACTGAAATAAGCAAGCTATAATTAAAAACTAGAATTAATTCTATCCATCCATCAAATCCCTGTCAAAGAAAACCCAAATCAAAACTTTGTTTTATTCTAATTAAAACTTTGTTTTAAACTTGACTATACAATCACAAATCAAAGAATAATCTAACATATAATTGCACACGGGGTTAGTATAGAGACTTGCAAGTCTATTTGTAATTTACAAGATCAATGCATGCTAACACATCTCATCATTCTAACCTGCAAAAGAGAATCAAAACAATTAAACTACAACAAACTAGTTAACATAATAAAAATATGCATGTACAGAAAATAAAGAGAACAATTAAATTATGAAATGAAAAAAAAAAACATTAAGACAGTTACCAGACTGCTGGTGGGCCCCCTAGCAAGTCATGGTCACTCTCTAAAAGAACACCGTGAACTCAGCAGGTCGAATTCACCATAAAAACTCAAAAACACAGTTCTCGCATGATCTGGCAATGTAAAAAAACTTAAAACAGAGTAAAATCGTTTTTCTCTCTACCACACTGACAATTCTAATGCTTATGCTACTTAACAATCATTTGACCACCTCAGTGGTATTTATAATGTTTACAGACCAAGTGGTCGACCACAAGAGGGTCGAACCACTTCTAATTTTGACAAATTACAATAAATTATGCCTTAACTGATAAAACAGAGCGAGCCAATAATTGCCCTCTTGAGCAACTGAAACTGAGTTGTCGGGAGCTCAGCAGCTGGAGGTGGAAAGCATGAACAAAACCGACATGCCCGATTTTCCCATCACTGGCCACCAATACCATAACCGCCAAGTCGCCCTACATTTTTGTGCAATACACAATGCTGGACAGAGTGTCGGATCAAGTGCCAGAACGAGTATGCGAAGGAGTGCCAGATCAAGTGCCGGAAGCATAAACATGGTATGTTTTTTCTCTGTAACACCAGAAAAATGTGAATTAGATCTCAGTAATCATTAAACATGATGAATTATACGTAATACAATCATTAAACATGAATCAGACGTACCTTATGTTGATCATACCATTTTATCATAAAATTTATCAAAAAGATCCTTTAAAATATGAAAAACACATATGTACATTCGACAAAAGTGTAGACTAACCGTCGTAAAGAGATCATATCTCGGGCCCAACATTACCCCCACACTTACAATTTTGCAGGTCCCACTGCAAACAAAAAGAATTTATGTCTCGGAACTAGGCTTGTTGTGGAGGATCAACTTTGGAAGCCTCTCCTTCTTGCTGTGAAGACTTAGTCTTGTGCCTCTTGTGTTGCTTCAGTTGTGATCTGAGGCTGTGGTTAGATTTGGTCATCTCATCGACCAATCGTTGAAGAGAGTTAACCTTTTCTTGAAGGACTACATTTTCATGATGAAGGTGTGTATCTATTGTCTTCCTTTCCTCCAACTGTTGGAGAAGATGATGGTTTTCCTTTTGTAGCTCCTCTATGGTTGGGGCAGAATCAATGATCTCCGAGAAAGGCTTAGATCCTTTGAGGGATGTGGAAAATCTATCAGTTTTAGGATCTAGAGTGGACATGGGTGAAGTAGGAGTGATGGGAGATTGGTAACGTGAGGTAGGTCCTGATTTTGTTTTCCTTAGTGGCTCTAATCCATCCACAAAAACTTCCCTAGGTTTCTTGTGAGGGCTCTTAAGGTCGAAGGACACTTGGATAGGATCCGAAGTAGGTGGAGGTTTTGCATAAGGATTGGTTCTTGTGCTCTGGGTACTCTTCTGAAAAGGTCCTTTACCAAATCGATTGTCTCCCCTCTTGTTTGTGGAAATGATGGGAAATTCTTGCTGCATTACTTATTGGAGCTTTTTAGGTGTAGGATCAAGAGAGAGTGAAGGCATTGGGGGGTTAACAATAGGATTCTTTTGGTCTTTTCTCTTAGTCTTTTTACCCAATGAAAAAGTAGGGATATCAACAAGATTTTGGTATTGTTCCGACAAAGAGAGGTTTTGTGCAAAGGTGTTTGGAGTTATTGGAGAGCGAGGCTTGGATGGAGAGATAGTTTTTAGGCTAAGTGGCTTTTTTCCGGTATTAACTGTCAAGTGAGGGTTTGGAAATTGGTAGATAAAGGTATCCCAATTTTTCCCCTGTTTCTCTAGTTCGGCAAGAATGAGGAGTTTGATCAAGCTATGGTGGAAGAGACTATTGTGGGGGTTATTCACATTTTTCCTCACGTGAGAGGACATCTTCTCCAAGATTTTGAGAAAATAGAAGGGGAATTTCAAGGGTTTGTTGAACAAAAAATGAGCCAGCAATCTAAAATGACAAGCTTTGAAAGTAGAGTATCTACCTTCACATGTAATTAACCTTGTGATGACGATGAGGGGGTTAATCGATTCTTCCTTTATTCATTCTTTAGCATACCCTTTTTCTCTTGAAATGCACTCGAATTCGGGCTTAAACACCTTGTTATAACTTGAGCACGACAATTGGTGGTTTTTGAACCATCTATCTCCCATTCCTGGGAGCTTCGTGGCAACAACAATGGACTCTTCTGAAACTTAAAATGTAAGAGACCCTACATCTGTTGTCTTACCATCGAACCCAACTACAAATTTCATGGAGAGGTCGTCATTATGGCCCTATAAGCTAGACAAAAATGCCCCCCAGCCTGCACGCAAAGACACTTCTCTTCACAGTGCAAATTCAGGAATGGAAAACAAGTCT
Organism: Picea mariana; assembly: GCA_032191745.1. Classification (NCBI taxonomy): domain Eukaryota; kingdom Viridiplantae; phylum Streptophyta; class Pinopsida; order Pinales; family Pinaceae; genus Picea; species Picea mariana. The sequence continues at coordinate 180,962 of JASDQU010100327.1, read as the reverse complement.
TCATAGGAGGAGGGTTTGTATCTCCTGGGCATTGTGATAGAGGTGAAATTAACCAAGCAAGGGTGTAATCAAGCCAAACAGTGGTACGAATTGAGCACAGGCGGATGCGTTTTGAACAGGGGACGAATTGGCAGAGGTTGGGCACGATTTCTTAACACAGGGGAGAGAAAATGGCAAGGGAAAATGAGATAGTAGAGTGCCCAACCCAACTTTTAATGAATCTATAGTGGAGTAGGCTACAACCAATTCAATTGAATGTAATTGATTTCCAGTTACCTAGAATATAGGATAGTTATTGGTATGTAATTCATGTGGTACTTCATTCGACATCTCATATGACACCTCATATGGTACTTCATCTGGTACCTCCGTGTTAAGTGCATTTTTACTTCATATAATGGATATCCTGCAAATTTGAAGTGTTGTTGACAATCTGGTAGTTAATGAGTAGAGGCAGAATGGTCCATACTCATTTAATTTTCTTGCATATGACATATATTGTCAAAAACCTACGATGAACAGGTTATAGAAAGCATAAAAATGTATTGTCAAACCTACAATATGTAGCTTGTAATGAAAGATAAACTGATAAAGAGTGGTATGTTAAGTAACCGATAAAGAGTGGTTTGTTAAGTATGTGTTTAGTAATTTATAACACACAGGAGTTAAGCATTTCAAAAATAACATGACTATCAATGTAATAAGCTATATCATAGAAATAATACCAAAGAATTCTTGCAAAGATCTACTTCTCTATGAAATGATCATTTGTCAGCTCATGAACCCCTCCCCCACACCTAAGTATTTTGACACCTCAAAATCAAAAGTATAGGAAACTAGTCAGTATCCTCCAATAGCTGAAGATTTATAGTATGTCAAGTGTAAAGATAAAATTTCACAGCTTGGTCTGACGAGACAGTTAGAATATGGCCCACCTATAGGATAAGAGATCCTATATATACATAAGAAGAGGTAGGTAAGAGAGTTTCATGATAGTCTTAGAGTTATTTCCCAATGGCAAGTGTATGAAATTTATTAACCTTAGCTTAGTCACACATAATTCATGTCATCTTTGTCTGCAAGTAAGGTCGTACATTAGGATAAGTTTAAATTTATTATTTATTTTTGTCAGATTACCATCCTCGCTGGGTAGAATGCCCCGTTGCCAGCAAGCCTATTCAATACTCTCGTGGGTTTACCTAGTCATACCATAGGCTGGTACCTGCTGCCAGCAGACCTGTTTAGTATTCTAGTGGGTTAGCCTCTTAAACACTCAAAGATTGGCCCTCCATCCTTTAAGATTTTAGTATAAGATTGGTTATGCAAGAAGATGGGGGAACATTTCTGAAAACAACTTTTTCTTTATCTTTTTTTTCAATTGGGATGGTATTTATGTTAGAGGATGACTTTCCGTTATATTACTTAGTGATTTTCCCGATGTAAGGGGTACTTAAGCGAACATGGCCTATCTAAACATATGATATAATCAAGCTATTTAGTGTGTAGTGGATGGTACCATTGAGAAAGAACAAAAAGGTATCTCTAGGTTCAACCTACTTCCTTCCTTTGAAGTTATTGTGATGTTTCCATGAATAACAACTCATTATACCTCCTTGTTACTCTTTGATAAATACACTTGACTCACTTACTCAGGTTTCTTGGAAAAACTGTACGAGAGACCTCTAGGCTTGATAGTTACAATATCACTTCCTTATACAGTGGTGAAGAGTTTCCAAAGCAACTTCTTTAGAATGCCTTCAAAAAAAATGAATGTTTGCAAAAATATGGCTAACTGCAGTAAGTTAATATTCATTTGATGCTTTAACAGACAAAAAATTCAAGTATAATTTTTTTTTGAAGAAATATCCTTGAAACTATGTGCTCTTGGTGGAATAAATACTTACAAAAATATCTAGAATTGTCTTATTAACAAAATTCAAAAACTATTTACATATGTACAGTAGGAAATTCAGAAAATCTTTCAAGAACAAAGGGGGACTTCCCCATCTACTAGGGCCAATGGCTCGTCAATTGACATGACCTGTAGAAAATCCTTTCTGAAAATGGGCTTATGATAAAACTTAATTCGGTGTCCATTTACCACAAAGGAGACTTTTCCATCATCGATTGTTTTAATTTTTACAACTCCATTGTCATATATGGTGTCTACCTCGTAAGGGCCCAACCACCAGGTGGTAAGTTTTCCTTTGAAGGTTTTTAATCGGGAATCAAACAACAGGGCCCAATCACCAAGCTGGAAGTGCTTCTTCTTAATAAACTTGTCATGCCACTTGCTCCTCTAGTTTTGGACTAATATTGTCCATTGGATGGCATATTTCCTAATTTCATCCAACTCATTCAATTGTATGGATCATTGCTTCTAAGCCTCATCCAGGCTCAATCCTAATTCTACGAAAATACGGAAGGTCCTTACTTGGAATTCTATAGGTAAAAGTACTTGTTTCTCGTACACTAGCTCATAAAGGGTATGCCCAGTGGTATCTCTCCAGGTAGTCCGATATGCCCAGAAATCCTATGGGATCCTATCAGCCCAATCCTGGTGATGTAACTGAATAGTCTTGGTCAATATGGCTTCCAGAAATTTGTTTGTAGATTCTACCTGACCATTGGCTTGCAGGTGGTATGGAGAAGATTTACAATGTTTAATGCCATATTTCTCTGTTAGGTCTTTCATCAGCTTAGAAGTGAATTGAGTGCCTTGGTCGGTAACAATTTCATGAGGGACACCAAAGTGGGTAAAGATTTCTTCATAGATAAATTTGACAACATAATTCTTTGTAGCTCTGAATAGGGCTTTTGCCTCTACCCATTTCGTGACATAGTCCGTATAAACCAAAATATAGTTCTTCTTACGAGACATGGGTGAAATTGGTCATACAAAGTCAGAGGCCCATTTTTTGAAGGTTTCTATCATAACTTGGGCACGCAAAGGCATTTCACCAACTGACATAGGTCTTCCTATCCTTTGGCAACTATCACAACTTCTTAGATATTTGGCAGCATCTTTGAAAATGCTAGGCCAATAGTAACCCGAATGTAGCACCTTATATGTTGTACGTTTGTCAGAAAAATGGCCACCACATGGTCCATCATGACATCTTCATAGTATATCAGGTACCTCATCCTCTCGGACACATCTACGGATAATCAAATTAGGACCTATGCGAAAACAATCATGACCAACCCAAGAGTAATTAGCACTTTGTGTAATAATTTTCTGCTTTTCATGAGGTGACAAATGAGACAGTAACTTCCTAGTGGCTAGATAGTTTTCCATATATGCAAACCACGGGGTATTGACAGAAAGTACAAAGAGGTGCTCGTCTGGGAAACTATCATCTACATGGATATCATCATCCTCATTTTTTATTCGGGAAAGAAATTCAGCTACTACATTATCCTTTCTAGGTCAGTCAAGCACAGTCATATTAAATTCTTGCAATAACAAAAGCCACCTAGTCACTTAGCCATTAGTTATAGGTTTGTTCATGAGGAATCTAATGACGAATGATCAGTATGTACAAATACTTCATAACCTGTAATGTAATGATGAAACTTGTTAATAGCATGAACAACTGGCAAGAATTCTTTCTTGGTGACTGTGTAGTTTAACTCGGAAGGGGACAAGTTATTGCTTACAAAATAAATGGCATAGGATTGTTGGTCCTCTTTCTACCCTAATACCCCTCCTATTGTGGTGTCGGAGGCATCAATGGATATGTGAAATGGGAGAGTCCAATTGAGCCCTCTAAGAATTGGTGCCACAACCAGCTTAGCTTTTAGGGTTTCAAAGGCAGTTTGACACTGCTCAGTCCAAACAAAATCAACATCTTTTATTAGTAATCCAAACATAGATGCAACAAACTTTGTAAAATTTTCAATAAACCGTCGGTAATATCCAGCATGTCCAAGAAATATTCTCACCTCTTTCTGAGTCTTGGGGGGTGGAAGTCTAATAATGACCTCAATCTTTGTAGGGTCAACTTTTATCCCTTCATATGAAACATGATTTCCTAGAACCACTCCCTCAGTTAACAACATTTTGCATTTTTCATGACTTAGAGATAGGTTCATTTCGTGACATCTGATGATGAATTTTTCTAACTTGTCTAAGGCTTCCTGGTAAGTGTTGCCATAGACTATGAATTCATCCATGTAGACCTCCACACAATCATGAATAATATCGGAAAATATCCCTAATATTTCTCGTTGAAAAGTGGCAGGAGCATTACACAATATGAATGGTAAGACCCTATAAAAATAGGTTCCCCAAGGACAAGTAAAGGTAGTATTTTCATGGTCCTTGGGTGCTATAAGAATCTAATTTTACCCGTTGTACCCATCTAGAAAGGAGAAACACTTCTTTCTGGACAAGGTTTCTAGAACTTGATCAATGAAAGGAAGAGGAAAGCAGTCTTTCAGAGTGGCCTTATTGAGTTCCTGGAAATCAACACAAATTCTCCATTTACCAGTCACTTTCTTTGGAACCACTACAAGCAGGGATACCCACTTACTGTTCGAGATGGGATAGATAAATCCGACATTTAACAACTTTTGGATCTCCTCGTTGACTATGTCTTTAAGTGTTGGGTTTATCCTTCTATGGGGTTGCCTAATAGGTTTTACTTCCCCCTGGGTATATATGTGACGGATGCATGTGTTGAGGTGTATACCTTTCATGTCAGTGTATTCCTAGGAAAATGCTCTTGATTGTTCTTTAAGGATATCTACTAACTGTTTATGTTGGTATGTATCTGGCCTGGAGTTTATATGTAAAAATTTCCCTGTACTAATCTCGTAGGGCATAGTATAAGACATGGCAGACTCATCTATTTCGAAAATAAAAGATGTTGAAGACAAAATGGATGGGTCCAATTGTTCTTGAAATTCTTCCCCAAACATGTACTCAAATTGGGGAAAAGAATGTGGAAAATCCACACATGTGATAGCAGAAATAAATTTGTTTAGCACATTTTCTGTTGTGTGCTCTTGAAGTGCCCATGCATGGTCACTTGGCAATACGGGTTCTTCCCAAGCCTCATTATCGTATGGACATTCAAGCCACCATAGGTTCTCCATAATAGGTTGAGATGGAGGGTAAATGGTGAGCTTCTGGATAGAGAGACCATTTGAGATGGTCATTTCTCCTTCTCTACAACCAACAAATGCATTGGCTGTGGCTAGCCAAGGTCTTCCCAAAATGATGGGATGGCCTTTGGCAGAATCTTTTCAATGAATGACAATAAAATCTATAGGGTACTCCCATGAGGCTAAAGTAACCATGACATAATCTAAAATTCCTTCATGTATAACCCTAGTCTTATCTGCTAATTCCAAAATGGTTGGGGTAGGTCGAAGAAGAGGTTGAAATAGTGGTCATAACAATGATGGCTGCCCCTAGTTCTATGAGAGTGTTTCCAATGGAGACCTCATTAATGGTTATGGTCACTACGGGGTTTTTTGGATTCCCATATTTTTCTATTTTTGGCTGCTCTGATATATATTCGGAAAGTCCTCCTATCAAGTGTACTATAAGGGGGTCCTTTTGCTTCCTACCTGGCTTCTTGATACACAATTCTTTGACTAGCTTACTGTAGATCAACTCCATTTTCATATACAGTGTCTACCTCGTAGGGGACCAACCACTAGGTGGTAAGTTTTCCTTTGAAGGTTTTGAATAGAGAATCAAACAACAAGGCCCAATCACCAGGCTGGAAATGCTTCTTCTTAATAAACTTGTCATCCCACTTGCTCCTCTAGTTTTGGACTAATATTGTCTGTTGGATGGCATCTTGCCTGATTTAATCCAACTCATTAAATTGTAGGGCTTGTTGCTTCTGAGCCTCATCCAGGTTCAATCCTAATTCTGCGGCAATATGGAAGGTCCTTACTTGGAATTATATAGGTAAAAGTACTTGTTTCTTGTACACTAGCTCATTAGGGGTACGCCCAGTGGTATTTCTCCAGGTAGTCTGATATGCCCACAAATCCTCTGGGAGCCTATAGCCCAATCCTAGTGATGTAACTAAACAGTATTGGTCAAGATGGCTTCCATAACTTTGTTTGTAGATTCTACCTGACCATTAGCTTGCAGGTGGTATGGAGAAGATTTACAATGTTTAATGCCATATTTCTCTGTTATCACTTTCATCAACTTAAAAGTGAATTGAGTGCCTTGGTCAGTAACAATTTCATGAGGGACACCGAAGTGGGTAAATATGTCTTCGTAGATAAATTCGACAACAGAATTCTCTGTAGCCCTGAATAGGGCTTTTGCCTCTACCCATTTCGTGACATAGTCCGTACAAACCAAAATATAGTTCTTCCTATGGGACATGGGTGAAATTGGTCCTACAAAGTCGAGGGCCCATTTTTCGAAGGGTTCTATTATAACTTGGGCATGCAAAGGAATTTCGTAAGTTGATGTAGGTCTTCCTATCCTTTGGCAGCTATCACAACTTCTCACATATTTGGCAGCATATTTGAAAATGCTAGGCCAATAGTAACCTGAATGTAGGACCTTATATGATGTACATTTGTCAGAAAAATGGCCACCACATGGTCCATCATGACAACTTCATAGTATATCAGGTACCTCGTCCTCTTAGACACATCTATGAATAATCAAATCAGGACCTATGCGAAAAATATCATGACCAACCCAAGAGTAATTAGCACTTTGTGTAATATGTTTCCACTTTTCATGAGGAGACAAATGAGATGGTAACTTCCTAATGGCCAGATAGTTTTCCATATCTTCAAACCATGGGGTATTGACAGAAATGGAAAAGAGGTGCTCTTCTAGGAAACTATCATCTACATGGATATCATCGTCCTCATTTTTTATTTTGGAAAGAAAGTTGGCTACTACATTATCCTTTCTAGGTCGGTCAAGCATAGTGATATTAAATTCTTGCAATAACAAAAGCCACCTAGTCACTCGTCCATTAGTTATAGGTTTGTTCATAAAGAATCTAATGGTGGAATGATCGGTATGTAGAAATACTTCATAACCTGTAATGTAATGATGAAACATGTTAATAGCATGAACAACTACCAAGAATTCTTTCTCGGTGACTGTGTAGTTTAACTCGGTAGGGGACGAGTTCTTGCTTACAAAATAAATGGCATAGGACTATTGGTCCTCTTTCTTCCCTAATACCCCTCCTATTACGGTGTCGGAGGCATCAATGGATATATGAAATGGGAGAGTCCAATTGGGCCCTCTAATAACTGGTGCCACAGATAGCTTAGCTTTTAGGGTTTCAAAGGCAATTTGACACGGCTCGGTCCAAACAAAATCAACATCTTTTATTAGTAATCCAAACATAGATGCAACAATCTTTGTAAAATTTTCAATAAACCACTGGTAATATCTGGCATGTGCAAGAAATCTTCTCACCTCTTTCTGAGTCTTGGGGGGTGGAAGTATGACAATGACCTCAATATTTGCAGGGTCGGCTTTTATCCCTTCAAATGAAACATGATGTCCTAGAACCACTCCCTCAGTTAACAACATTTTGCATTTTTCATGACTTAGAGATAGGTTCATTTTCTGGCATATGATGACGACTTTTTCTAAGTTTTCTAAGGCTTCCTTTTAATTGTTTCCATAGGCTGTGAAGTCATCCATGTATACCTCCGAACAATCGTGAATAATATCAGTAACTATCCCTAATACTGCTCGTTGAAAAGTGCCAGGAGCATTACACAATTTGAATGGTAAGACCCTATAGCCATATGTGCCCCAAGGACAAGTAAAGGTAGTATTGTCTTGGTCCTCAGTGCTATAAGAATCTGATTGTACCCATTGTACCCATATAGAAAGGAGAAATACTTTTCTCTGGACAAGGTATCTAGAACTTGGTCCATGAAAGGAAGATGAAAGTAGTCTTTCAAAGTGGCTTTATTGAATTTCTGGAAATCAACACAAATTCTCATTTTCCCGGTCACTTTCTTTGGAACCACTACAAGTAGGGATACCCACTTACTGTCAGATATGGGATAGATAAATCCAACATTTAACAAGTTTTGGATCTCCTCCTTGACTATGTCTTTAAGTGTTGGTTTCATCCTTCTCTGGGGTTGCCTAACAGGTGTTACTTCCCCCTGGGTATATATGTGATGGATGCATGTGTTGGGGTGTATACCTTTCATGTCAGTGTATTCCTGGGAAAATGATCTTAATTGTTCTTTAAGGATATATACTAATTGTTTATGTTGGTCTGTATCTAGCCCAGAGTTTATATGTAAAAAATTCCCTAGACTAATATCGTAGGGCATAGTATAAGACATGGAAGACTCATCTATTTTGAAAATAAAAGATGTTGAAGAAAAAATGGATGGGTCCAATTGTTCTTGAAATTCTTCCCCAAACATGTACTCAAATTAGGGAAAGGACTGTGGAAATTCCACACATGTGATAGCATAAATAATCTGGTTTAGCACATTCTTTGTTGTGTGCTCCAGAAGTTCCCATGCATGGTCACTTGGAAATACGGGTTCTTTCCAGGCCTCATTCTTGTATGGACATTCAAACCACCATAGGTTCTCCATAATAGGTTGAGTTGGAGGGTAAATGGTGAGCTTCTGGATAGAGAGACCATTTGAGATGGTCATTTCTCCTTCTCTACAACCAATAAATGCATTGGCTGTGGCTAGCCAAGGTATTCCCAAAATGACAGGATGGCCTTTGGGAGGATCCTTTGAATGAATGACAAGAAAATCTATGGGGTAATCCCATGAGGCTAAAGTAATCATGACATCACTTGAAATTCCTTCAGGTATAACCCTAGTCTTTATATGCTAATTCCAAAATGGTTGGGGTAGGTTGAAGAAGAGGTTGTAACTGTAATTGTTCCAAGTTAGTAGTAGTCATAACATTGATGGTTGCCCCTAGGTCTATGAGAGTGTTTCCAATGGAGACCTCATTAATGGTTATGGTCACTATGGGGTTTCTTGGATTCCCATATTTTTCTAGTTTTGGCTGCTCTTATATGTATTCAGAAAGTCCTCCTATCAAGTGTACTGTAGGGGGGTCCTTTTGCTTCCTACCTGGCTTCTTGATACACAATTATTTGACTACCTTACTGTATATTGGAATGTCTTCAGTAGCTTGAACAAGAGGAATATTGACACAAATATATTTCAATTCATTCAAAATGTCAAATTCTGGTTGGGTGGTAGGTTTCTCGATTACCAATCGGTATGGATAAGGAGGGACCTTCGTAATTTGTAAAGGTTCATTTTGGGGAAGCCTAGGTTCTTCATTCTTCAGAATAATAAAATCTTCCCACCTAGTGTCATCCATGGGTTGTTTGGTGATTTATTTTTCCTCTTCTTCTTCATGGATGACTACTGAGGGTCTCTGCCTCTCCAGAACGTTTCTTGATCTTAGTTGAATATCCTGTAATGGAATAGGATTAATAACATATGTCGGGAAGGCATGTATACAAACATTGTGAAGAGGTTGAGGGGGATTATTATTAGGATTCGTCACTGGTTGTGATGGTAATAGTTTCGGTCTCGGGGAGCTTGCATTTTAAAATTGTAGAGGTTGTTGTTGTGGGATAGGAGGTAAAGGTGGTGGAACAAAACCTGGAAAAAGTTGCGGAGTGTTTGGTGGGAACTGAGGATAATGATGGTTGGACATATGGATAGGTGGAGCTTGAGGATTTCCTTGGTTGTGTCCTCCCCGCCATCCTTGAATCCAATGATGTTGGTACTGAGTAGATCAGTTTTTCCAACCTGGTGAGTTCCATTTCTTTTGTTGATAATAGGGTGGAACTTGGGACTATAGATCCGGGTATGTGGGTTGATTCCTAGGCTGCCATGGCCTCCTAGGTTCATAAGAAGACTCCCCGGGATCTCCACTCCTATATATGGCTAATAAACTGAGCAATGATCGAAATTTTTCAGTCACATGGTCTTATGTACATAGGACACAAACTAAAATGTTATCTAATGGGCACTCCCTTGAGGAATGTTTCCTCTTGCATCTTGGGAAATATATTCTCATTGTTGCATTCTCCTCCTCCTATTTCTTTTTGAGTTTAAGGGTATTCAACTGGGAACCTATGGTGCTTAATATGTCAGTCTTAAAGTTTTCTAACAGTTTCCCTATCTCTGCTCTCGTAATACCACCTGAACTAACTGGTTTTATGTTTCTATTGTAAGGGTCCCGAACATTCTTCGCTATTTTGGCTCTACTCCTTGAGTAATTTTTACACATTTCACATATTTTAGCAAATGGGTTATGAGAGATGTCACCTGATACCACCAGGTTAAGCATCTCTAAATATTCTTCTGAAATTCCCTTAAGGAAAATAGCCCTAATTGCATCCTTTGGGAGGTCATGGTATTTTGACTTCTGGGAGATATAACCAAATATTTCCATATAATCTTCGAGGGTCTCGTCTTCTAACTATTGGATTTTAAAGATGTCATTACGAGACTCTTTGGTCTTGCAGTAGTCTACTGTCTTGGAATTTCTTGAGAAATATGTCTTTAATGGCTTCACAAGACCTAATACTAGATTCTCCCAACCCCATGAACCATCTTAGTTTAGAGTCTTTGAGGGTGGCAAGAAAGAGTTTTAATTTCTGGGCATCTTGTATGTAGTTTTAGCTCCTACACAAGATGTCAAATTCAAATAGGAAGGTGTCTAGATATTCACTATTTTTACCATAAAAGGTAGGCAGTGTTAAGAGAGGAATATTCTTCATGTTGACATTTGGAGTGGTGTCCAAAGTCAGAAATACGAAGGTAGTTTCGGTTTGGTTTCCAGTTTCTTCTTCCGCTCCGTGTCTTACATTGTTATGGTCCTCCTGATCATCCATATTGGCTTGGTTTCCAAAAAGAGAGTACCTAGGTGGTTGTACCTTTGAAAAAAACAAGGTTTCCCTTTGATGGAAAGGTCTTCCTACGGATTGGATATATGGGACTCTACTCGAGTCGGTTGAGACTATTGGTGCTAAAGTTTCTGTGTTAGTTTGAGAGATAATTACATTGGATGAACTACCAAACAAAAGATTCACTTGTTCAGGGTCTATGATATATTTAAAGTTAGGGTCCCCTGGTAGTGATGTAAAAGAACAGGTTGTATTGTTTGGTTCTGTGGAAGACTCGAGTGGTCTTGCCTTTTTTCCTAATATGATTGATGCTTCAATTCCTTGTTCTATAGTGCTCCCTATGTTAGTCCCTTCGAAGACTATTTTAGCTCTTTGAGTTGAGCTAGCTCCTGTTTTTCGGTATTGGTCTGTGGATTTTATAAGGGGAACGTTCCTTCCCCCAAAGATATTGGAAGGAAAATTGGTTGAAAGGTATGATTTTGATTTAATGTATCTACCTTGTGGGTGTCTAGGCCTATTCACGAAAGAAAGAAAAAACAAAAATAAAAAGCTACCATTTCATTCCTAGTTCTATTCATGAAAAATAAAAACAAAAAGAAAAACTACCATTGGGTTTGGAGGAACCTGCTATAGCAGATGCGCGGGTTCTTACCTTGAGACAACTCCCCAGCAATGGCACCAAAAATGATGGGTGTTCTATATGCACTAAAAAGACACTAAAAGCCCTTAATTAAATTGTCAACCCAGGGTAAGTAAACTTAGACTTGTAGAAAATTATATGCCAAAGGTAGAATGCTGGTAGGAGTATAGTCTAACTAAGGAAGGTAGCTATCTAAGGCTAATCTACTCAAACAAAGATATCTAAGGAACAAACCCTACTAAGCAAATTGAAACTTGGTAACCTAAGTACTTTTGGGCCAAGGATCAATGGATAGTCCTAAGAAAAGAAAGTCAAAAACCCTATTCAAAGAAAACTAGTTCAACAATAAGCAAAGGCAAACTACTAAGCATAATAATGAGCAACTAACAAAAGAAAACTATTTTAACTTGCCAACCTACATTCAATGTGCAGCTATCCTATGAAAGCAAATAAATAAACAAGCAATAAAAGACACATAACTAACCTACTAAAGCAATAGACAAGTAAGTAAAGACACCTAACTAACCTACTAAAGCAATAGACAAGTAAGTAAACACAACTATCTAACCTACTAAAGCAAATAGACAAGTAAGAAAAGGCAACTAACTATTGCAAACAATCAAATTAAAACTTCTCATTGAACAACTATCTAGCCTAAGAGGCAAGCGGACTAAATGCTCAATGCAAACTATGTCTAATGCATGAAAGGGAATCTATTGTATTGAAAGCAAGAAGAACTACCAACTAATTCTTAATCTATGATAAAAAAACTACTATGTAATTTCTCAAAGAAAAGTCTATCTATCCTACAACAACAATAAAACTTCATTCTAATCTATGAAAGCAAGAAACTATATCTATGAAAGAAGGAAAACTGTTTCTTTTAATATATGAAAGCAAGAAAACTATTTCTTAATCTATAAAAACAGGAAAACTATATTTTAACCTATGACAATTCAAATATAATGTTGGTGGTTGTGTGAATGTATTCGGTGTCAGATGATATCTCAATGGCACTTGACAACAAAGAACAATACCAGTGGTATAAGCTCAACACTACTCTCAATGTCAAAGTGAAAGGTATGGATTAAATAATCCAATGAGAATTTAGCCATGACAAAACAATGTTAGATACCCTGTATATTCATATATAAACCATCAACAACATAATGAGATCATAATTGTACTTATATACAATGTAAGCAAACTTCATAATTAAATTCAACCATTAACTAAGAAATATAATTGCAATTTAATTCTAGGAAAGGAAATTACATAAATAAAATTCTGCTTTGTCTATTCTAACAATTCAAACTACAATAAGGAAATGATTAAAAACAAAAGTTAAACTATGATATTGAAAAGTAAACTAACAATCTACATTAACCAACAACTAATTAAACGAGATCTATATAAAACTAAAATAAGCAAGCTATAATTAAAAACTAGAATTAATTCTATCCATCCACCAAATCCCTATCAAAGAAAACCCAAATCAAAACTTTGTTCTATTCTAATTAAAACTTTGTTTTAAACTTGATTATAAAATCATAAATCAAAGAATAATCTAACATCTAATTGCACATAGGGTTAGTGTAGAGTGTTGGAGTTACTTCACACACACCTAGGATTTCTTTTTCCTAAGGTTTTTATTTTTTTATTAGTCATAATTAGTCATTATCCAGTCTCCTATATTTTAGGGGAGAATATTCCACCTGGAGAATATTCTCTTTCAGTTGACACTTCGGTTTGACTAGTTGAGTTGAGTTTAGATGTTTCATTAGGATCATCACCATGCAACATTGGGATCATCACCATGCTAATTCGACCTTGGATTGGGATTATCACCAAAGTGGTGCATTATCCTTGATTCCCAAAGTTAACTCCTCACTACTCTGTGTTCAGTCAGTTAATTGAATACTAGTTGACTAGTTAACTCAACTAGGTGGCATTTAACTCCCGTAACTACCTGAGAGACTAGAATAGGTGCAATTTCACTCCTGTAACTACTGGTGTGTGTCTAGATCACTCTATACCACCACTATGGCGACTTGGTTCACCTCAAGTCGAACTCATTGAGTTATACAGAGTATATCATGTGTAAATTATTCATTATTCAAAACGGTTAATGAGAATAATTCTATTCTTTCTCTCCTTCTTCTTCCTTCTCCAATTCTCTCTACAAATGTGTGTATTATTGTTTACATAAATTTATTATGTGTAGGTTCAACACATTTACATGGTATCCGATCCGACAGACTGCTAAGAAAAATCTACACCAAAATTGTTTGCAGGTACAAAAGATTGAAGACAGCGGAAAAATGGAATTCCAAAAAGAATTCATTCTTACACCTTACAACTATTTTGCATGGAAGGATAAAATAGCCATACATCTTTGATCCAGAGGGTTGTATAGGTTAACCATGAATATAGATACAGAACCAACATCAGTCATAGAAAAATCCAAGTACTTAAATTGCATGGATGAGGCACTCGAAACAATTTGCAGTCTTATTTCTCCCAATCTCCTTTTTCACATATCTTCCTATAAGACTCCCAATGAATCCTAGACCATATTGGAAGGGCTCTTTGACAAACAGGATGATATGAGGGGACACATGTTGGAGGTGAATCTTCTCACATTGGATCCAAAAAGCTTCGAGAATATCCAAGATTTCTTTACAAAATTCAAGGATTTATTGTCGCAACTCAAAGTTTTTGGGGTTGATAAATTGAAGGAAGAGAAACAAATGGTTCTCACCATTCTCTCCAAGCTTGGTTTTGAATTCTATGTATTCATATCTACATTCCATACTATCAGATTCTCCTCTAGAGCCACCTAGAAGATGCCTTCTCTTGAGGACTTTGTCGAATCCCTGACACAAGGGCAAACCAAGCTCATCAACATGGGCACAATCAAAGGCCCAAGGGTGCATGCACTCATTGTGCATGATGGCAGCCACAAATATCATAAATATAAAGATAAATATAAGAAATAATCTCATTCACATAGGAATAAGGAAGGGTACACAAAACCCTTCACCGATGCCTCCAGATCCAAAGGAGAAAAGGGAAGAAAAGGAGAGAAATGCACATACTGACACAAAGGATTCCATTCATAATTTGCATGCATGAAAAAGGAAATAGATCTGATGTCTCAAATACTTTAGCAAAACAACCTTGGATATCGCATCCCCAAGGGTGAAAAGAAGAAGAAGCCAGAAGATCTGAATTCCAAGAAAGGCAATTCTAGCCATGCCTTGATTGCCATCAAGTCCTCTCCCGATGCTTGGATCGTAGAATTAGGAGCATCACATCACATGGTTGCCTCAGAATTAGTATATTCTTCATTGGATGCATGCAAAGGTCCTCCTATTCTGATGGGGGACAACTCTTATGTCGAAGTCATCGACAAAGGAAGGATTGAACTCACCAATGGAAGTTTCGAGAATGTGCTACATGTTCCCAAGCTTTTTGTCAACCTTCTCTCCATGTATCAGATGACGAATTCTGGCACTAGAAAGAAATTTGTATTCACACCAAATGTCGTGGACATCTACGACATGCAAACCAACTCTAGGGTTGCTACCGTTGAGTCAAATCATCAGTCTAGATTGTATACATTTTCTGAATTCATTGAACCTGATTTTACTTTACTGCTTACTCATGCTGATGAAAGTAGTAGGATATGGCACGAAAGGTTTGGACATTTGAATTTTAGATACATGCAAAATCTTATAAAGAAAATATTAGTTGATGGTCTACGAGACATCCATTTCTCCAAGGGAGTATGTGAGGAATGTGCTCTCGGGAAACACCCTCAAGAGAAATTCGACAAAGGGAAGTCTTAGCAAGCTTCTGCACCTTTAGATCTGATCCATAGTGACCTTATGGGTCCTTTTCCACATCCATCCATCAACAAAGAGAGGTTTTCTCTTATTTTTGTTGATGATTTCTCACGTTTTACTTGGATCTACTTTCTCAGGCAAAAATCAGAAGTCTTTTAACACCTCAAATATTTCAAAGCTTTGGTTGAGACACAGTTCGGAAAGAAGATCAAATTCCTTCGAACTGATAATGGGGGAGAGTATGTAAATCATGAGATCAATAATATTTTCCATGAGGCAGGGATTCAGTTGCAGCATACAGTTCCCTACACTCCACAGCAAAATGGAGTTGTTGAGCGGAAAAACCGATCTCTAAAGGAGATGGAATCTTTCATGTTGCATGCAAAGTCACTACCATAAAGACTATGGGCCGAAGCACTTAACTGTGAAACATACATCCAAAATAGATCTCCCCATATATATGTCAAGGATAAGAATCCCTACGAGGCTTGGAGTGGCCTCAAACCGAAAGTGACCCACTTTCGCATTTTTGGTTCTCGTGCATGGGCTCGGATTCCCTCTGAAAAGAGGAAGGTACTTGATCCACAGAGAACTGAGTGCATTTTTGTTGGATACCCTGACAGAGTGAAGGGATATCATCTTATTGATCTTTCCTCAGATCGACTCATCATTGAGCGCAGTTTCCAATTCAAGGAAGGTGTCTCGCATGTACCTCAGCCGTCGCATGCAGACACCTTTACTCTTCCACCTGTCTGAGATGATGAGCATGCACATGTCGACTCTTCTTCTAACAAGAGTTCTAATTCAAAGGACTCATAGGATTCAGATTCATATTCAGATTCAGTACAGTCATATGCAGAGTTAGAGCATCTAGATGCAGTTGCAGAGTTAGAACAGAGGCCCAAGTTGGCACAGACTACTCTTCAGGATGCAAGGGATCTCGTTGGTGATCCAATCGATACCAGGAGGAATATCTGATTTTGAGGAGCCTCCTGTTGCACTCACTTCCACTGAACCATTGCCATCTAGACATCTTTTCTTGGTTTAGTCTTCATATCCACAGTCTTATGGAGAGGCTATTAGAAATGCCTTTTGGGAATCCACCATGCAGAAGGAGTACAACTCCCTCCTCGAGAACCAGAATTGGGATCTGGTTCCCCTTCCTTATGGGAGGAAAATTTTCAGATGCAGATGGGTATATAGGACCAAGAGCGCAATGGATGGACAGATCAGCAGATACAAAGCCAGGCTTGTCGCCAAAGGCTTTCAGCAGGTTCATGGTATTGACTATGATGATACCTTCGCTTCAATAGTGAAGATGGATTCAATTCGATTGGCCCTTGCCCTTGCAGCAGCCAAGGGATGGGAAGTCCATCAGATGGACATGAAGAATGCATTTTTTCATGGTGATCTCTCTAAGGAGATCTACATGGAGCAGCCCCAGGGATTTATGTAGGACTCATCTTTGGTCTGTTGATTGAAGAAGTCACTTTATGGCCTCAAGCATGCTCCGAGGGCATGGTATGCCAAAATGGACTCCTACCTGTTGTCACAGAACTTTGTACGTTGTAAATTAGACCCGAATGTCTACATGTTGAGGATGGCTGATTCACTTTTACTTTTAGTTCTGTATGTAGATGATTTGTTGATCACCGGTTGCTCGACTTCAACGATTGATGCAGTCAAGACGATTCTTCATGAAAGGTTTTTTATGACGGACATGGGTCCACTACACTTCTTCCTTGGACTTGAGATTAGTCAGGATGCATTAGGCATCAAACTGTCTCAAGCCAAGGATGCACGAGATGTCCTTGAGAGATTTCACATGACAGACTGTAAGTCTTCTCTGACTCCTTTCCTATCAGGAGTCAAACTTGAGGATGGTGGGGAGACTCCACTGGTTGACAGCACACTGTACAGACAACTAGTGGGGATCTTTTTGTATCTCACACACTCCAACCTAGACCTCTCATATGCAGTTGGCATACTTTCTAGGTTCATGCAAGAGCCACATGAGCTACATTGGAAAGATACAAAGCGTATCCTTCGATACGTACAAGGAACCATCACCTTTGAGATTCATTATGCAACAGACTCTACATTAGATCTCATTGGGTTTACTGATTTTGACTGGGCTGGCGATAGCATTGATCGCATGTCCACATCTGGTTACTCACTCAGTCTTGGTTCCGAGCCTATATGTTGGTCTAGCAAGAAGAAATCTACCATTTCTCTATCATCAACCGAGGTAGATTACAGAGGGGTATTTAACATAACCATTCAGGCTATGTGGCTACAACATTTTCTCACTGAGTTGGGCATTCAGTTTCATCAGTCGATCATCATCTGGTGTGACAACCAGAGCCCTCTGAAGTTCTGCAGAGATCTAGTTCAGAGGCAATGGACGAAGCACATCGAGATCCACATGCACTACATCCAGGACTTAGTCCACAAGGTGATCATCGACTTACAGTTATTTCCTTTAGCGGAATAGATGACAATCATCTTCACCAAGAGCTTCACTTGGCAGAAATTCCATTATTTGCAAAGTCGTCTTGGAGTGAAGGACACAATTGCCTAGCAAATGTAGTTCTTCTTTTTACATACATTGTACCTTGAGGGGGAGGTTTTCCCATGAGGTTTTCCCTCTTTCCTCACTTTATTTTCAATGTATATTTTGTACTTGGGTACCTAACAAGGTCTCGTTGACGGGACCCAATCTTTATTTTCACCATAGTGATGTTTAGGGGGGGTGTTGGAGTTACTTCACACACACCTAGGATTTATTTTTCCTAAGGTTTTAATTTTTTTATTAGTCATAATTAGTCATTATCCAACTCCTATATTTTAGGGGAGAATATTCTCTTTCAGTTGACACTTCAGTTTGACTAGTTGAGTTGAGTTTAGATGTTGCATTGGGATCATCACCATGCAACATTGGGATCATCACCGTGCTAATTCGACCTTGCCTTTGTATTATCACCAAAGTGATGCATTATCCTTGATTCCCTTAGTTAAATCCTCACCACTCTATGTTCAGTCAGTTAACTAAAGACTAGTTGACTAGTTAACTCAACTAGGTGGTAGTTCACTCCTGTAACTGCCTAAGAGACTAGAATAGGTGGAAGTTCACTCCCGTAACTATTGATGTGTGTCCATATCAGTCTATACCACCAATATGGTGACTTGGTTCACCTCAATTCAAGCTCATTGATTTATACAAAGTATATCATGTGTAAATTATTCATTATTCAAAACGGTTAATGAGAATTCTTCTATTCTTTCTCTCCTTCTTCCTTATCCAATTCTCTCTACGAATGTGTGTATTATTGTTTAGCTAGATATATTATGTGAAGGTTAAACACATTTACATAGAGACTTGCAAGTATGTTCCTAATCTACAAGATCAATACATGCTAACACATCTCATCATTCTAACCTGCAAAAGAGAATCAAAACAATTAAACTACAACAAACTAGTTAACACAATAAAAATATGCATGTATAGAAAATAAAGAGAACAATTAAATTATGAAATGCATAAAAAAACAAAAAGATAGTTACCATATTGTTGGTGGGCCCCCCAGCAAGTCATGATCACTATCTAAAATAACACCACGAACTCAGCAGGTCGAATTCACCATAACAACTCAAAAACACAGTTATGGCATGATCAGGCAATGTAAAAAAACTTAAAACAGGGTAAAATCATTTTTCTCTCTACCACTCTGACAATTCTAACGATTATGCTACTTAACAATCATTGAACCACCTCAATGTTATTTATAACATTTACAGACCAAGTGGTCGACCACAGGAGGGTCAAACCATGTCTAATTTCGACAAATTACAATAAATGATACCCTAAATGATAAAACAGAGCGAGCCAATAATCGCCCTCTTGAGCAACTGAAACTGAGTTGTCGGGAGCTTAGTAGCTGCAGGGGGTAAGCATGAACAAAACCCATGTGTCTGATTTTCCCATCATTGGCCGCCAATACCATAACTACCAAGTTGCCCTATGTTTTTTTGCAATACCCAGTGTTGGATAGAGTGTCGGATCAAGTGTCGGAACAAGTACTGGAAGGAGTGCCAGAACAAGTGCTGGAAGCAGAAACGTGGTGCGTTTTTTCCCTGTAACACCGAAAAAATGTGAATTAGATTTTGGTAATCATAAAACATGATGAATTATACATAATACAATCATAAATATGAATCACACGTACCTTATGTCGATCATACCATTTTATCATAAAATTCTTCAAAAAGCTCCTTTAAAATATGAAAAAAAAATATGTACATGCGGAAAAAGTATATAATAACTGTCATAAAAGTGATCATATCTTGGGCCCAACAACGTCTCTTGACCATGTTGTATCGCATCTTATTCAACCAATGGTTGAGGAAGTGGTCATGTCGATGTAATATTCAGTTGACACCAATCTTTTTTGGGGGGGGTGATGCATCTCTTGACCATGTTTTCTCGCATCCTATTCAACCAGTGGTTGAGGAAGTGGTCATGCCGATGTAGTCTTTGAACGATGCCACTCTTCTATTGGAGAGTGACAAATATAAGGAAGTAGTCTCGTCGATGCAATATTCATTTGATCCCACTCCTCTTTAGGGGAGTGATGTGTCTTTCGAACATGTCCTTAAAATTTCTATTTCAATAGCCTCTAAACAAGGGGGAATTCCAATCTCTTTGAGTATTCCCCCTCCAAGTCCTAGGATGGTTTCCTTTGATTGGAATGATCTTGTAGAGCCTTTCCTTCCTTCTTCTGCACCCTTATAGATAATGGTTGGAATTAATGAATTATGAAATCATCGAACTATTGTAGATGAAGGATCCTATGCAATTGTTTTATCATCATCGGCTTGGAAATATTTGGGTTCTCCCAAGATTATGTCAGCTACCAATGAGTTTTTGGATTTCGATAGAATACCTAGTGAATTCCTGGGGATTCTTCCTTAATTTCATATCATGTTAGGTGGGAAGACTATCCTAGTTGACCTATTAATGGTGTCAGGACTTGTAGACTTTAATGTGCTTCTTGGGCATGATTATGTGTATGTGATGAATTTTGTCGTGTCTACAATCTTTCGTGTGATGCATTTCCCTCACAATAGAAGAATTGTCCATATTGATTAGATTTATTTTGATAGTCACCATCCTGGTTCAACTTCACCTCAATTTTCCCTGTTGGTGTTCCTAGTGTTCGAGTAGACTCTTCCCCACCACAGGTGAATTATGTGGTGTCTTATCCTCAGTGTTTGATTTCTATTAACAGGGATAATTTACAATTATGTTCTCCTTCTCGAGATAAGGTATCGGTAATTGATTAGGTGTTTTATCCGATGGGGGCATGGGAGCCCTTTATTCCTCCTATTGGCTTGAGTAATATGGTGTTTCCTCTTGAGTCTTATATTGCTATTTATAAGACCTCAATCCCTGTTATTTGTGAGTTGCCGAGCCCAAGTTTCATGGATGTTGAGTTGCAGTCAGATGAGGCCATCCTTGAAGCTATGCTTATGGATCTTTGACCTTCTCCTGAAGTGGAATCTTTACTGATAGGTTACCAAAGAATCCCTTTGCCTAAGCCTAACAATGGGATCTACCTGGAGCACTTCTATGGATAAGCCACAAGGATGTGCAATCCTCTGTACATATTGTACTTTAGGGTTTCTTGTGTTCAATTTTTGTATCCCTTCATACTTTTCTTTATCAGATGTTTCTATATCAGACTCATTATCTTTTGGGTAAGTGTTTTTGGTCTTATATAAAAGAATTTGGAGACATTTTATTTGGCACCTTTCTATTCCATGTCGATCTGTTCTAATAGGTAATGATCTCGAAAATGGTATATTGGTTAGGTTTTCCCCTCCATGCATTTTTTCATTATCTGTTTCTTGATTCATTCAGCCTTAGGATCGATCCCACTAAGTTGTGAATCAAAAACTTCTATGTTGTTTAGAAGTGTCGTAAGTCATGTGTTAGAGCCTACCTTCCATGGGCATCCTTTTTTAGAATCCCTTTGTATTCTAGTGCTCATGCCACAAATATTATATTAGGATTGGGAGTCCTGGTTAGCCCCGCCATGAGTTAGAATTTGAACTTCAAGATTCTTACTCACTTTTGTTTTGGCCATTTCCCACGAGAATCCCTCCCTTATATGCTTATCACAACAACATTACGGATTCCATAGTTAATATATTTTTAGACTCCTTCAAATTGAAACGATTTTTGAGTGATATTGTTTCTTTCAGACTCGTTAATTGGATTTGAAGGAACATTTGTTCGACACAATTTTAACCATTTTTTGGACCAAATAGACTAATTACGAAAAAGGTATACTCCAGTATATTGGATTGAAGAGTTCTCCTAAGTTGTGTTTTATACTTTTTCAGGCTTAGGGGATTAAATTTACAAAAAAGGATGAGGGATTCCATAGTTAAGCTCTTTTCAAACTCCTTAAATATGAAAAGATAACCAAGTTATCTTGTCTTTGTCACACTCATTAAAAAGGTTTTGAAAAGGCGTAATTTCAGTATAAGTTTAACCCTTTTCTAGACTAACTGGCCTATGTATGAAAAGTCAATACTCTGGCCCTAGTGACCAGAAGATTTTTCCTTGGTATGATTTTATTATTTTTCAGGCCTTGGAGATTGAACTTATGAAAAATACCATTATGGGAAGTTTACTTTCCAAATTTGAGACGTATCTACATATGCATATTGATTTCTCGTGCTTTTAGGACTAGTGTCAGCTTCAACATGTTGTTGTTGAACTCTTGCCTATCCATTCCAATCAGTTCCTAGCCTTGCAATTCATGCATTTGTGGCTTCACACCTTATCCCTAGAGGAGACATTTCCTTGAGTGTCCCTATTATGCACATGCTTTCCTTGCATTGAGCATAGGCATGTTCCTTGTTCTCTGGAACTAGTTTTATTTCCCATGAAACTCGTTTCCTCCACTGTACTATAAGCATTATTTTGTTCTTTTTCGGGATTTTATAACATGAAAAGGACAAAAAAATAAAAATAAAAACAAAAAGAATAGGAAAACATCTATCTCTTTTGTTGGCAACAGTCTTGTCTCCCTTGAACAAAGCACAATCTTGAGTCACTATCTCATCATTTTGGGTTAGTATGGATTTAAGAGACTTTTTCTCACTTTGAGTTTTTCTTCCCCGGTTGGTTATTCTTCCAACTATATGGAGCGTTTGTTGATTCCTCCTATGCAAATGTATCCTAGATTATAGTTATGCTTCTCGACTTACACAATGTGTCATGCTTATGTTTAAGGTAAAGTTTTTAAAACTGCATCAGTCATTCTGCAATTAGCCTATGAACTTGCAAGTCAACCTTCCCAAGTCAATATCATCATCATGAGTATCAGTCTCTTCATCTGATATCTTCCAAATATTTGGTCTTCCACCACCCCTCATGTCAGATGATGGAGGATGCCTTAATTCCTTCCTTCCAATGGATTCCCTCCCATCTACTTCGACATATATTTCTCTGGGAGAGGGATCTAGAGTTATGTTTTGGTACCTTGTGGCTTGCAGTCATCAAGGGCAAGTTCCCTCACTATTGACAGTGGGAATAGTTCAATGTCCCCCGCTCGATAGTTTCTACCAGGTGTTTGATTCCACCTCATTCATTCACACATGTTATATAGTACCATGGTACCTTGACTCACATTATCATTATCGGTGGGTTGTCTCGCATTTGTTAATGGTATACCTCAATGACCAGTAATCAAATGGTGTCTCACTGTGTTCAACTTCAACTCATTTATTCACATAGTGTAGACTTGTACCATGATGGATTGTAGTGAAGAATTTGGGTGAAGTACGAGCATCACATATTTTTTCCCCTTCCTGACTCATATGGTGCCACCTCATATATTGGTGCTTAGAGAGGGTCAGATCATTCATTGATTTGTTTCCATTTATCCTCTTTTGTTGATTTTGAGACATAGCTCCACTCTGTATATTATCATGGCTATGATCTACTTTGACATGGATCCATTGTGTATTATGTGTGTCCATGCTTACTACTTCATCTATATCACATGGATCCTCTGTGTAATTTTCTTGGCCATGGAATTTTGTTGTATTTTCTATATTCCATGGATTCGTAGTGTATTTTATTTGGTGTCCATGCTTACATCGCTCTTGATCATGGGTATGCCTAAATTAGGAAACAAACTACTTTCTTATCCTTGATGACGGTTATTGTTGTTGGATTAATTGTTTGGAAACATCCATGGATTCTTCGATGCACCCTCTCCTCTCAAAGTTCATAATGTAGTTCGGCCATAATTTTTCCCTTCTTACCTCACACAGCAGGGGGCATATGTTATAGAACAAAATTCCACAGCTATCCTTTTGTTCCATGGCCTAACCCTTTCCTACTGCTTACTAGTTTTTTACCCCAAAGGACCTCTGAAAATTACTTGAAAAGCATGCCCTAAGAGAATATCTGCAGGTTTCCCTAGTTCAACATGAGAACATATGTGCTTTACCACATTGCAACCCATAGATTCCCTCAAAATTTGTGAAAAATAAAATAATCCTGTGTTTTCGGGTGATTTTTTCAGTTGGACTCATTTCCCAACGACCCTTACCCATACTCAATGGAATCCAACTCCCATAACCTATTTTGGATGATATGAAACAATCATTGAGGGCTAAGGAGAGGTCAATTCCTTTCATGCAAATTTGTTTTTCCAGTATCTAGCAAGCCTCCCTTCCCTATAAATCTCTAAGAAACCTCCCCTCTATTTTGGAAACTCCTTTTCCAACACTTCTTTCTCATTTTATATGACTATAGAATGTCTCCTTATCTCTATACCAGTCACTAAAGGAAGTTTTATTTGGTTGAGTTGATTCTTGATGATTCCTGGAGGAACCTAAATAGTTGGCTTCAAAATAGTGCCTAAAGGTTGGACAAGGTTGTAACTTACCTTTTCCACTTGTTTATAATAAAATATTTGTTTTTCCCTCATTTATGGTTTTCATTGTATTTTTATCTATATACTTACTTTGAATTTGATTACGAACATGCACATGCTTTTAATGATACAACTACTTTCGTAGCAACACTTGTTCTATGTCGTTCTTGCAGGTTGGTTCCAGCAGAAGACCGAGAGCTCTTCAACAGATTGGAGCTTGGAATTGACATCAAATAGGACATTAAGGTGCTCTCCTTCTCTCTTCTCCATCCCTACTTACTCCTAATTAAGTAGTTTTTTTTCTTTATCCTTTGTGTGTTTGTGTTTGAGGGGAGATATGTATCTCTTCCACTTAGTCTTGCTCTATTGTGATCCTGACCCAAGATCATAGGGGATAAAATCCCTTAATCACTAGGAACATAAATTATATTTTTATGCATAATAAATCCATCATCTTTAATCCCATACCCTTTGAGTTTATGTTGTACATTCTCTTGTTGTAAACTCTCTTTTACTTGTAGGTAATGCTGGTTTGTAACAACAACATTTAAAATTATGTTCTTTAAATCTGATTGATGCATAATAATGGTTGTAGCATGAACGAGATGTACTCTACTGTTGAGTGCATCGACAAATTTATTTTATTTTACTTTGATATGCTTGATGTCAAAATCCTACTCACTTAAAAATTCCAGCCATCTTTCCATCCTGGCATTTAAATTTGGTTTCTCAAAAATATATTTTAAACCACTGTGGTATGTTCTTTATTTAAATTTCTTCCCCATGATATAATTCCTCCACATATTCAAAGGATTAATTATGGAAGCAAGATCCAAATCATGTGTGGAATAATTCATCTCATGTTATTTAAGTTTTTGGACTCACAACTAATGACATGTCTATTTTGAGTGAGGACTCCACCAATTCCTTCCTTTCATGCATATGTACAAACCCTAAGATTCCCATTAGGGTCAACAATATTTAAAATAGTTGCACTAATAAGTAATTCCTTTAACAAATTAAAGTTCTATTCACACTCTATTGTCCATCTATATTGTATTCAATTCTTTTGTAAAGAAATAATGGGATGAACAATCTTAGAGAACCTTGTTATAAATATCCTATAGTATCTAGCTAATCCCATGAAAATTATGGCTTCTAAAACATTCCTGGGTATTGGCCATCCTCTAATGGCTTCAATCTTCTCTGGATCCATTGATATGTCTTGTTCTGAAATAATGTGCCCCAAATAATGGATCTTTTCTTGGAAAAAAAACCACCTGCTAATCTTTGCATAAATCAGATGTTCCCTTCACACTTTCAATACTAATCTCTAGTGATGTTCATGCTCTTCCTATGACTTAGAAAAAATAATTATGTCATCCAAAAATGCAATGAAAAAATTATCCATATAATTTTTTAATATGTCATTCATTAAGAACATAAAGACAATTGGTGCATTGGTCAATCCCAATGGAACCACTACCAATTCATAATGTCCATACTTGGTTCTAAATGTTGTCTTACTGATGGATTATTTGTTGATTCTTACCTTGTGGTATTCGGATCTCAAGTCTATGTTTGAAAATTTCATTTCCTGTCTTAGATGATCAAATAGGTCATCAATTCTTGATAGAGGATATTTTTTCTTCACAATGGATTTATTTAATTGTCTAATGTCAATGCACAGACTTAGTTCCATCCTTTTTTTTAACAAAGAGTATTGGTGCTACCCAAGGTGAAACAATTGGGCAAATGTACCCTTTCTTTAACAATTCTTCTAGATTCATTTGTAATTCTTTTAATTATGGTGTACTCGTTATGTAAATATTTTTTGATACCGGGTCAGTTCCTGGTACTAAATCAATAGAGAAATATGTTTCCCTCTTTGGTGGCAATCCTGGTATTTCTTGGAATACATCTTCAAACTCTTGCAGTACTGGAAAATATTCAATTTGTGGTCCTTTTGTCTCTTTTGGATCTGCCACATGAGTTTCATACAATTGACTTCCTTTCCTGAAACATATCTTTGATTGTAAGGCTGAAATATCCCTTATAGAAATGAAATATCCCTTATAGAAATGGATCTTGGAATTCCTTTCATAGTGCTCTATTTTCCTTCTTCATCAAGACATGTAAATGTCTTGTTATGACAATCCAATACAACATGATTCTTGTCCAACCAATCCATTCCAATTATGATATCATAATATCCTAATGGGTTCATATTCATATCAACAATAGTACTCACTCCATTCATATTTATTGGACAACTTCTAATAGCCTCATTGATCCTTCTTTTGGTTCCTGTGGATAGTTGAACCAAACTTGATTTCTCAAGCTTACTTTTCTCCAAGTGTAATCTATCCACTATTTTAGGATCAATGTAACAATGGATGTCTCTTGAATCAATTAAAATAGAAACAAGTTGATTAATGGTGTTACCTTCCACCTCCATCATATTGGATTGGTACTCTAGCTATCAATATTATAAGGTTTCGTATATTCTACCCATGTCTTCTATTATTGTATCCTCTTAGATTTTGTGCATGGTCTTCATTTTGTCTTCTCAGTGCAGATAATAATTGTACATGTAATTTTATTTGCATCCCCAACATTGGATTGGTGGTTTTCTTATTTTTCCCAAGGATTCTTCCTTTTTGGGTTCATTCTTAGAAGATTGCTTTTGTTGATTTGTATTAGGATTGTTTCTATTGAAATGAAGTTTAAATCTTTTTCTCCTTTGATCATATTTCTCATTCTTCTTATCCTTCTGATATTTCTGCAAGGATTCTCTTCCCTTAACGTGCTCATACAAGTATTTATCCTTCCTAATGGTTTCTGTGAAAGTTTTGGGCTCGTCATATTGAATATTTTCCTTATAAAAGGATGGAAATCCACTCAAAAACCTATGTATCTTTACCTTCTCATCCTTGATAAACCCCACGTGCTTCAACAATCCAATGAACTTATTTTCATATTCTACCATGGTCATGCTTCTAGACCTAAGTTCAAAGAAATCTTGCATATTATTTTTATATAAGTGATCTGAAAGATACTCCTAAAAATATATCTTGAAATACTTCCAAGTGATCCTACTCTCATCAATGTGATTAACTTGCTT
Organism: Picea mariana; assembly: GCA_032191745.1. NCBI lineage: Eukaryota > Viridiplantae > Streptophyta > Pinopsida > Pinales > Pinaceae > Picea > Picea mariana. The sequence goes on along the minus strand of JASDQU010100327.1, from coordinate 153,522 downwards.
CAGTTTATCCTAGCACAAAACAAATTTTTCATTTTAATGGTATGTGGAAATTTTGGCTTCTAGGTTAGATGAGTAGTTGTGAAACTGAAAGTACTTCCTGATTCCAACCAACCAGGCCTCAACATCATCTTCCCTTTCTCTTTCACCATAAAAGGATGGTCGCTTGAGTTTCCTTAGCTCTCTTTGAAAACGGTCCAATTCATGTCTTCTTCTTTGGTGCCTAACAGGGACACTTTTGGACTACTTATGGAGTCTTCAGATGCATAAAATTTCCTTGTTGAGTAAGGAAGTGAGTGTTGTCTATGATTCCTACAAGTATTTCTTGAATACCTAGCTCTTCTGTAGTTATATCTTCTTTCATGATGTTTCCTTCTTCCTCTTTTCTTGAACCTGATCCCTTCTTTTCTTTCCTATGCAACTAATTTAGGCTTTGCATCACTTCAACATTTATTTGGTTTTGTTCTATAATCAATCTCTTATTTTTTTATTTATAACTCTACACTTCTATTTTTAAGGATTCTCACAGTCTCTATTAATCTTTCTTGTTCCCCTCTGCTCCTATGCCCATTGGATTTTGTCTCTGCATTATCAACACTAATATTTTGACCCTTGGCTTCTTTATCATGATTAAAGGATGCATGTCCTTCCTCAATGTCCCAAATTTGAATTCTTATATTGAACTGATATTTTTATATCCCCTAATTCTACAAAATGTGCAAGCAACCATTTTTGTTAGAATTAGGCATATCATAAAAAAAATTCAATTAATGCTACAAGTCCTTTTTCTACACAATTTATGAAGATTTATATCACAATTCTCCACATTCTAATAATTCTAGTTCATTCTCCTCTGAATTAGATTTATGATTTTTGTACTCATGCCCCAATCCATTCTCTGAGTTGAAAGTTATGGCTTCCTGAAAAATCCACTTTCGCCCCATTTGTGTGTTTTCTCCCTTGGTGTAATTTTATTGAAATGCCAACTTCGGTCAACTGCGGAGGAAAATATGTCAAGAAATAAAGAAAAGTTTGTATAAGGAATATATATTAATAATTATAATAAATTCATAGACATTCTCAAATTTGTAATATGATGCTCTAGTAAAAAACTGCAACAATCTGGAAATGACAACTTTTCCCCTTTTCACCCATTTTTCTAGACTTGGAATTTTTGTTAAAACTAACTATCTCTCGATTTGTGCACTTCTAGAAAAATTTCATGAAACTGAAGTTGTTTTTCATGATGAGTAAATAAAGTGTTGAGAAAATAAAATTTTCCAATTTTGAGATCTGGGGTCACTTTTCCTCCGCTAAAATACTCAAAAATCTCAAAAAGTGGCTCAGAATAGTGGATTTTGGCGTATTTCAGCATCCTGATTCTAATCCCCTTAGGTTTTATTCGGTTCCTTCATGGGTTATTTCTGTGTATTCTCTATGGAATTTCTCCATGAATTTTTGTTTAATCTAGACCTTTGCCAATGATGTGGACCCAGATATTTAAAAAACACTATTTTGCAATTTTTGAAAAATCCAAGAAGAAATGGGAAATGGAGCTCTCTAGCACTTTTGTATATCTCCTCTATGTAGATAAAACCCAAAATTTTCATCCCAATATCATGTAATTTTCTCCATTTATGGCCAAAATAAGAAAATGGCTCCAAACAATTATTTTTTTAAAACCGTGGAACAATTTTGCCTACGTGCAATCTACATCGCCGATCTCAAATCATAAGCAATATGAACCATTCATATTCTAGACCTTGCCAAGTTGTAGCAACACCTCCACAGACCTATCAGAACTCATGTTTGGTGTTGGGTATGTGTTATATTATTTTCATGGATAGAATTAGTGTCTACTTTGTGTCGAGCTCGCAGGGGGTAAGAGGGTGATAGAGCGCCCCCTTTCCCAAGGGGTCACACGGGGGAAGGATCCAACCTATGAAGGGGTTCGAGGGTAGCTCCCATGAAAAAGAAAGAAAATTGATAGGTTTTTACTTCTGCTTTTGGGCGATTTTTCGGCACATGGTTTCCATCGATGGTTTTGTATTTTTGGTTAAGGAATTAGGGTTGTTGACTAATTTGGGTTATTGGATTAGGTTTTTGGATACTATGAAATCCTATATGTATATTGTGTTGTAAACAATGTATGATGAGATGAATATAGAATATTTTGGTTTTCCCAGTTTGGGTTTCCAGGGGAAAAATCTCTGTGTAATGTGTGTATTTTCCATTGTATCTTTTATGTTCTTTTATTGAAAATATGTTTGCAGTAAATAATTGTACAAGGTTAAAATATACATTTGGTATCAGAGAAATTATTATCTTATGGGGGATGCCTTTGTGGTCATGGGTTTGGCTCGGGACTATGACAAGATTTGTTACAGTGGGAGATCTGTGGTATTGATTCTTTAAGTGAAAAGAAACAACGAACAGTTCATAAATAAAGATTGAGAAATTTAATCGAAAAAGTTTTGAGTTGTGGAAGATCAAGATGGAAGATGTGTTGGTATATAGAGATCAGTGGATCATGGTGGTTCCAAGTACTGGAAGTATAGGAATGTCAACAAATGACTAGAAAAAGTTGGATCAAAAGGCAAAGAGCACAATCCAATTGTGTCTCTTAGATTCGGTATTACTAAATGTGTCAGGGGAAGCTACAACCAAGGAGTTATTGGATAAGTTGGGGAACTTGTATCAGTCTAATTCCTTGGTAAATAAATTGTTCCTATGGAATAACCAATATAACCTAAGGATGAAAGATGGAAAATCAGTGAAAGACCATCCAAACACCTTCAATACTATGGTAAGTTAGTTATTATTTATTGATATTAAAATTTCAGATGAAGATAATTGTATCAGTTTACTATGCTCTTTACCAGACTCGTAAGATAGTATGGTTGTAGCCATAGGTAGTAATATAACTACCTTGAGTTTCAATGATGTGGTCTCATCCTTTTTTTCAGAGGAGATGAGATGAAAGAACATGGAAGGACATATCACAGATGCATTATTTGCAAGAGGACACTCCTAGTAAAGAAATAGATCTAAGTCCTCAAGTTGGATATCGAAATCTAAGGGTAGATTTAAATCTCCTAGAAATTTTGTAAAGGTATGTTGGAGATGTGGAAAACAAGGGAGCTTCAAGGAGCAATGTAGATCCAAATACGTTGAGAGAGTGAATGGATTTGAAGGTGCTCCCTCTACAAAAGAAAACACCTCCAAGGAAGAAGGAGGGGAGGTGTACTTGGCTTCTTCAAGAACACATGCAAATCGTGAGGCATGACTGGTTGACTCAAATGCATCCTTTCATATGACTCCCCACAGGGAGTGGTTACATGAATATGAAAGGTATGATGGAGGTATTTTATTCATAGGTGATGAATCAACATCCAAAATCATAGGACAATAAAGAGTCAAGTTGAGGCTCATATATGAAAGAATTAGAACACCGTTTTGTGTTCTACACATCCCAGTATGGGCCAAAATTTTGATTTATGTAAGAAAAATGGACGATGCAGGGGTAAAAACAGTATTTGAAAAAGAAACCTGTAGGATGGTTCAAGGAGAAATGGTGTTGTTGAAGGGAGTTTGGATTGAAACATTGTATAATATGGAAGGAAGAACTATTATTGATGGGTGTAATATTTCCATTGTTCCTGATATTGAAATCAAGAAGAAAAAACTCCTACAGTCTCTGGGGAAAAGGTTATGCTGTGGCATCAAAGACTAGGGCATATCGGAGAGAAGGGTCTTCGATTAATACACAGTAAAGGTATGGTTGAAGGTATTTATAAATACTCTCTAGATTTTGATTTATGTGAACATTGTGTATATGGGAAGAAAAATAGGGTAAGATTCCCCTCTGGTGCAATGAGGGAAGAAGGAATTTTATATCTAGTGCATAGTGATGTGTTTGGACCTGTGTCGATTCCATCATTCGGAAAATCTATGTACTATGTCTCATTTATAAATTACTTCTTGAGGAAAACTTGGATATATTTCCTCAAGAATAAAACTGAAGTCTTTGATAGGTTTAAAGAGTTTAAGGATCTTGTTGCAAATCAAACAGAGAAAATAATTAAGGTGTTGAGAACGGATAATGGTGGAGAGTTCTGTGGAAATTAATTTGAATAATTTTGTAAGAAATGTAATATATAAAGGTAGAATACTACTCCATATACACCTCAACAAAATGGAGTTGTAGAAAGGATGAACAAGGTGTTGATGGAAAAAGAAAGGTGCATGCTCAGTGGTGTTAGGTTAGGGCAAGATTTATGGGTAGAGGTAGTGGGTAGTGCATGTTACCTAGTCAATCAATCACCCTCATCAACACTTGATGAAAAGACTCCACATGAGGTATGGAATGGTAAGAAACCCTCTCTCACACATATCAAGGTATTTGGTTGTGAGGCATATGTTCATATTCCAAAGGGAAATAGGATTAAGCTAGATAAGAAGGCTGAAAATTGTATCTTTATTGGGTAAAAATATAGTCTCAAAGGATATAAGATTTGGAACCCAGAAACTAAGAAGTTTGTGTATAGTCGAGATGTGGTGTTTAAAGAAATGAAATATATTGTCAAACAGGAAGTCCTACCAAGTAACGAAGAACCAAAGAAAATAGAGTTTGAGTCTAAGGATGATGAATTAGACTCTACAAAAGAAAAGGAATCAGAAGAAGAATATCCTTATACTTCAGTATTGAGGAGATTGTTTCCAGAAAAATGGCTATCGAAAAGGTGTAATCCACCTGATTTTCATTCAAATTTTGCTTTGTCTATTACCGTTGACGATCCTAGAACTGTTAGGGAGGAAGTGGATTGAGAGGATGGAAAGATCTGTAAAAAGGCGATTGTTGAAGAAATGGAAGCCTTGGATAAGAATGGGGCTTGGGATCTATTGGAGTTGCTGACAAGAAGAAATCCCATTGGTAGAAAATGGGTATTTAAAAAGAAGTTGAAAGTAGAAGGAAAAGTGGAGAAATACAAGGCTCAGTTAGTAGAGAAGGGTTATTAACAAGTTGAGGGAATTGATTTTGGTTAGATTTGTTCTCCTATTGCCAAGTTAACCTCTATTAGATTTTCTTTATCTATTGTTGTTCTGTTTAATTTTGAGGTAGAATATATGGATGTGAAGACAAAATTTCTACATGGGGATATGGAAGAAGAAATCTACATGAAGCAGCCATAAGGATTTATTGTGAAGGGAAATAAGGAGTTAGTATGCAAGTTGAAAAAGTCCCTTTATGGTTTAAAACAATCACCAAGGATGTGGTATAAAAAAAATTATACTTATATGTTGGGACTTGGATTCAAAAGAAGTAACGAGAAGCACTATTTGCATTTCAAATTAATTGGTGATCATTTGATTTATTTGGTATTGTATGTGGATCACATGTTGTTGATAGGAAACAACATGGAGATTATCCAGGATGTGAAAACTCAATTGTCCTCTAAATTTGACATGAAGGGTCTTGGTGTTGCAAATTCCATTTTGGGCATAGAAATTAAAAGAGATCGGAAAAATATGAAACTCTAGTTAAATCAAAGAAAATATGTTGAGACAATATTGCAAAGTTTTAATATTAAGGAATGCAAACCAGTTAGGGTCCCTATTCATGTAGGTGTAAAGTTATCTGCAGATCAGTTTCCCAAGACACAGGAAGAGAAGCATGACATATCTCATGTTCCATATGCGAGTGTGGTTGGTATCTTGATGTATGCGATGCTTTTTACTAGAATGGACATTGCACATGCAGTGGGATTTTTAAGAAAGTATATGCCAAATCCAGAGAAGGAGCATTGGACAACAGTAAAGAGAGGTTTCACGAATTTGCATGGCACTACTAGTTATGGATTGTGCTACCAAGGAAGAACAAGTTTGGACATAGTGTTGAACATACATCTCTTTGTGAATGTAGACTAGGAAAGAGATATATATCGTGGAATATCTACAAGTGGGTATGTGTTTAACATATTTGGAGGAGCAATTAGTTGGATGAGAAAAATATAGTCTGTAGTGGAACTTTCGACTACAAAAGTTGAATACATGGAAACCACTAATGAATCCAAAGAAGTAGTATGGTTACAAATATTTTTTTTCACGTATTGGGTTGGTAAAAAAAGTTGTTAGGATAGATTGTGATATTCAGAGTGAAATGTTTCTAGCGAAGAACTCAGCTTATCATTCAAACACAAAGAATATTGATGTTCAATATCACTTTGTGAGATACATGGATGAAGAAAAGAAAGTGTTGTTGATGAAAGTGGACACTTTGAAGAATTTTGCAGATTCATTAACAAAATTTATAAGCACTGAGAATTTATCTTGGTGTAGAGGATCTATGGGCATTGCTTCCCTGAATTGTTGACTATGTAACCTTGTAACCCCCTATATGCAAAGAAAACATCAAGTGGGAGAATGTTGGGTATTTGTTATATTCTTTGCATCGATAGAATTAGTGTCTATGTTTCACTAGGAACATAGGGGGGGCGATTCCCCCCTTTATGGTGGGGTAACAAGGGGGCGAGATCCCCCATGTGTGGGAGTTCGAGGGAAACGGCCCCAGAAAAAAAAATTGGTGGTTATTTTGCATCTGTTTTTGGGCGGTTTTAAGGAAAATGGTTTTCACCAATGGTTTTCTATTTCTGGTTAAGGAATTAGAGTTGTTTACTAATATATCTTATTGGATTACGATTTTGTATTCTATGGGATCCTATATGTATATTGTATTGTAAATAATGTATGATGAGATGAATATAGAATATGTTGGTTTTCCCGGTTTGTGTTTCTAGGGGAAAAATCTCTATCTAATGTGTGTATTTTCCATTGTATCTTTTCTTTTGTTTTATTGAAAATATGTTTGCAGTAAATAATTGTACAAGGTTAAAATATACATTAGGAGTCTTTCCTATTGGAAAAATTCAATTTATGGCTACGTGGATTTTCGAAAAATCGTCGTCCGAAGCACTATCAAACTCCCTCTAAACTTGTAGTCCAAAACACTATCAGAATCCCTTGGAAATCATAGTTAGAAACATTTTCAGAATTTTTACGAACTTGTAGGATGAAACCTTTTTGGACTCCCTTCGAACCCGTTGTTCAAAAAACTATCTGACTCTCCTAATGGAAACGTTCCTTCAGAGCTCTGAAAACAATTCTCTGAAAGAATATCTTCGAGATCTGACAACCCTTGTTACAACACACCCACTCACCGATCAATGGTCCATATCATTCCTCAGAGTGCCTCCCATTGGATATCAACCACTTTGGATCCAATGACCAAGGTTATTCTCTGACTGAATCGATTTCTCTAGTTCTCTCTCGAAGTCCCCCCCATCGAAGTGCATCCCCTCTAGGTAAACAACTCACTCCGACCAACACCCCTCCGATGATTGGATAAGATCTCTCAGCCTGGGGTTTGACGACCAAGATTTAAAGCAAAGGTTCAAAAGGTTTCCTCACCCAATGGGGCCCACTCTCATTTCGTTGACAAATCAACTAGCACCACGTATTATCCTCGGGTATTTCGACTACCATGTTGGTGTAATATGTCAAATTTATCTCTTATCCTCTCTAAAGAAGATCCCATTATTATCTACCAATGAGGTTTCTTCTTGGTTATTCACCTGTTTATGGTCTAGATTACTTCTCAGAGTCTTCCCCATCAGAGTGCCTCCACTTCGAGCATCCAAGGCTACTCTGACCATTGGACTCTGATGGTTCTCATTTTTTTGGCTCATGACATCTGAACCCTCTCTTCAAACTCAACCTCATACTCTAATATAAATTCTTTTGAATCCTTCTTCTCGAAGGTCTATCAAGATGCCTTTTTCAAACCTCTATGATTAAATCTTGACTATGGATCCTCACGGTCGAATTAATCTAGGTCATCAATCCACAAAAAATCATAGTCACCATGAACACATAGGAATTCAAACTCCAAGTCCAAATTTGACTCTACAACTTGCAGAGTGATGCCATGAATTAATTCTTGGACTGCTCTATTAAAGCATTGAAACTCGAAATATGCTCAAAATTTTGGGATTTCACTTCTATTCCCCAAATTTCCAGAATTTGTCATGGGACGAAATATGCAACCATGAATCTGCTCAATTCATGTTGGCTCATGGCCCATACAAGATCAGTGTTGAATCTCGCACCGTGATACCAATATGTAATACACCTAACCACCCACAGATTGGCCATGCTTCTCCAAAAAAGAACTTCAAAATTGATTTCAAATTCTAATAACATTTAATTAATAAAGAAGCATGAAAGACTCACATGCAGTAATCAAGATTCATGATACAACATAAAATAAAAGAATATTATTCCATCCATGGAAATAACCAGTAAGCATGAATATTATAAATACATATTTAAGATATCATAATTAATACAAAGCGGAAATAAATATCCAAGGAAAGGAAACCATGACATAGAGAACTTATCTTAAACAAATTCAATCACCAATTGGTTGTAGACCAACGACATTCCACCCAACCATAGACATTTTTGTTCCAAGTATCAATAGCAATGTCACCCCCAAGCCAAGGTTATGAATCCATAAGGATGGTTTCTAGGACAACAATCTGCTTCCCAAACCAGTCAGTGCTCAAGCTCTCTACTGTTGTGAATAAATTATGATGCTGATAAGAAAGCTATTTTGCAGAGACCTGCCTTTGTCTCCCTTCATTATATTTCTCAGTAGTATTTCCTTAGCATTTCTATTTTAAGAATTCCTTATCTTATTACTAGATGTGTAATGATTTGATATGTATAGAAGTTCTACACAGGGTTAGCCTATTGGAAAAGTCTTGTCATGAAAACCCTAATCCTTTGTATCCCATGTTTCACATCTAAAAATCATTTAATATTGCAGTAAGGTTTTCTTCATACAGTATTTATGGACAATCAAAAGAAAATGAAGACTCACAAAGGAGGAGATTCATAGTTAGAAAATGAATAAGTTGAACTTCCTTAAACAATATCTATTTTTGACAAGTTTCATGTTTATGCATTTTTGAAGATTTGAGGATGGTTATCCTTATAAACCATATTTAGCTTCTGCGATGTTCTCTTCTAGTCATATACCAATATCATGAGTTGTTAAAACAATTGGCGGAACTAGATATGGTTTTTGGAATACTTTAAGGTGTTTTCAAGTGAAACAGGCTGCTACACGAGAGTTCGCAGCGCCGACGTTGTGAACTGGTATTTATGACAGTTTGTAAACAATTAGAACACACCAGAGGAATGTTTTTCTTATAACGTTTGATTGCCAATATAGGTTCCACTGAAATTTGGTGTGGAGGTAAAACATGGTGTTTTGGAATTACTGATAATAATTCATTCTTACCTAGTTCGTGTTTTTGGAGAAAATCTAAAAAAATCACCTATAGGAAAGTTCACAGTGCATGCTGTCACAGGCGCTGCGAACTCTAACCGTTTGAAAAATTCGAGCTAAGTATAAAGATGCAAGGTTAACAAGTTATTAAACTCCTGTCCATTATGTAGTGTGAAATTGCTCATCTATGGGAGCCCACTTGAATTTGCAAGAGTAGTGATGTTGTGAAGAAATTATGATGCTGATAAAAAATCTATTTTACAGAGACCTTCCTTTGTCCCCCTTCATTATAATTCTTAGTAGTATTTCCTTAGACTTTCTATTTTAAGAATTCCTTGTCTTATTACTGGATGTGTAATGATTTGATATGTACAAAATTTCTACATAGGATTAGCCTATTGGAAAATGCTTGTCATCAAAACCCTAATCCTATGTATCCCATGTTCCACATCTAACAGTCATTTAATATTGCAGTAAGATTTTCTTCATACAATATTTATGGACAATCAACAACAAAGGAAGACTCGGAAAGGAGGAGCTTTAGAGTTATAAAATTAGGAAGTTGAACTTCCGTAAACAATATGAGTTTTTGACAAGTTTCATGTTTATGTGTTTTTGAATATTTGAGGATGGTTATCCTTATAAACCATATTTAGCTCCCAGGATGTTCTCTTCTAGTCATTTACCAAGATCATGATTTGTTACAATAGTTGGTGGAAATAGAGATGTTTTTTGGAATACTTTAAGTTGTTTTCAAGTGAAACATGATGCTACAGGATAGTTCGCAATGTTGACGCTGTGAACTGGTATTTTTGACAGTTTGTAAACAATTAGCACACAATAGAGGAATGTTTTATCTTGTAACTTTTGATTGCCAAGTTGGGTTCCTCTAAAATTTGGTTTGGAGGTAAATCATGGTGTTTTGGACTTGCTGATTTTTTTTTTATCCTGAACTAGTTCGTATTTTTGGAGAAAATATAAAAAAATCACTTACAGTAAAGTTTGCAGTGCATGTTGTCACGGGCGTTACGAACTCTATCAGTTTGACAAATTTGAGTTATGTGAAGGCTTCCAGCTATGAAGGAAAGTTTTAATTGTATCCTAGGATTTATTTTGATATGAGGGACATGTGTTCCATCACCAAATCAATCAGGATGACATGTTTCAAGAGGCATTTATCAAAATAGGCAAGATCCTAGAAAATAGGATTTTGTTAAGTTTTTGTTGGAATATTTTGTAACAAGACTCCTAAATGAAGGAGGATATTATGTATCTCCTTAGTTTCGACCTCCTTAGGTAGATAGAGATAATTGACTATAAATGAAAATGATTTTGAGAAGGAAAGGGTTGGATTCATGAGCCAAGAGAGATGAGAGTTGGAGGAGAAGTTTTAGTTGCTCATTTGTAAGCTCGAGGGCCTATTTGTAATGACATTTTCTTCCATTAAAGATTGATGAGAGTCATTATCATATTGTATTATATGTTTTTCCATTTCTTTGTTATCATCTTTCTTGAAAATATTGTAGTTTTTTAGGATCATAGTTTCCATTGATGGATGGATTCATGAACAACATAGGATCTATTATAGCTTTCCCATTTCATCATTGTTTATTGTCAAGGCAATATTTATCTGTTTGGAGAAAATATACATGTACAATGGGTGTTATTCCTTTTTTCATATTCACTATGCTTCTTCTCATCATTATATATCCATTTTGTTTGATATATAGTTTGATTGCATTTGATCTATAGAATGTTGTGATTCTTTTCCCAATGGAATGCCTCTTTAGACAATTTGTTTCCCTCTCCCTTTCTTTCCTAGTCTTTTCAATCCACCTAATCAACCAATTTAATTCAATTATATTATGATCGGTATTGGGATTTCACTTATGGCATTCTTAGTGTGACTCTCAGTGATAACACCCTCTTTAGTATTGACTCAGTTACACATCAATTAGACTAGTAAAGTAGAGTCATGCATGGCAGCCTCAGTATTCTCACCAAGTGTTGCATGCTTACCTCAGGATCATTACTAGGAGGGAACACTTACCTTCGGATCATCACAAGGAAGGTGCCACACATGTGAATCCATGATTCTCTCCTCACTCCACTAGTGATTATCTAGTTAACTTATGACTAGATGATCAGTTAATTAAGACTAGGTGGAAATTCACTCCATATTTTGTTAGTGGTTGTTCACATCTCTCTATATCACTACTATGGTGAATTAGTTCATCCATGTAGAGTATATCATATGTATTTTTCCATTCTCTCATTTGGCTAATATAATTATTTATTCTGTGTGTGTGTGTGTGTGTGTGTGTGTGTTTCTTTTGCAATCTTTGTGTGAATTACTACTAGATATATTCTCTATTCAGGCTTCACCTAAAATTCACATGCTATCAGATCCCATAGGTTGTTAGGAAGAATGTGCACACACACTCATTTTTAGGTACATAATATTTTTTTTTGTTTGTTAATTGGTCCAGACCTTCTTGGCATTGGGATTAACCATTGGCTTGAGAAATCGCGACTCAGGGGCATCTAAGCCGTCAAAATCACTCGGGGATCGCACCCGGCCTGAGCCACACCAACCCTTAACATGGTTGGATTTTTTGTCCCTGCAAGTTTCGAACCAGTAACTTTTCAACACGGAGTGGCTTAACAACACACTCCGTCACCGACTGTCCTACACCTCGGGGACTTTTAGGTACATAATATTGAAGAAGTCATGAAGAATGAAATTTCCATTGTCGGCTCTTCTCACACCACATAATTATTTCGAGTGGAAGATAAATATTTTACATATGTTAAGAGGTAAAGGATTGTAATGAATGAACATGTCTATAAATAACGAACCCACATTGGTGATAAAAAAATCAAAATAATTCATCCACATGGATGAGTCCTTTGATCTCATTTGCATGTCAATGTATCCCGATCTATTGTTTCATGTTGAACCTTTTTCTACTCCAAACGATATTTCGAACACTCTAGAATATCTCTTTGGAAAACAGGATGAGATGAGAGGCCACATTCTTGAGATTGAATTGAACTCATTAGATCCAAGTATTTTTGAAAATATCTAAGACTTCTTTACAAAGTTGAATTCCCTACTCCTTTAGCTAAAGGGATGCAGAATCGATAAATCCACAAAAGAAAAAAAAGGATTCTTGTGATTTTGTCAAACTTGGGTCTAGAGTATGTAGTCTTTGTCTCCATATTCCATACAGTGGGGATTACATCAGGATTATCTTGGAAAATTCCCTCACTAGATCTTTTCATTGAGTCCTTGAAGCATGAGCAAGACAAGATAATCAAAATGGGAGAAATCAAGAGCTCCAAAGCACATTCATTTTTTTTTCATGAGAGAAACAAATTGATTTCGAAGTCCAAACAAAAAGGAAAGGGGTAGATTCATATTGAGAAAATAAAGCAAGGAAATTTCAAACCTTTAATGAATCCTCCTACTCCAAAGGTGGACAGGGAAATCAAGGGAAAATGAAGTGTGGTTACTACAATCATGGCTATCATCCTAAATCATCATGCATGAAGAATACAATAAAACTCATGGTGCAAACACTCCAACAAAACAACCTTTGGGGATGCATTCCCAAGAATGCCAAAAATAAGCCAGGAGACAATGTGCCACAAAACAAAGGTAATTATCATGCTTTTCTTTCTATTCATTCTTCTCACGGTACATGGATCCTAGATTTTAGAGCATCCCATCACATGTAAACCAAAGAACATGTCTTATCGTATTTAATTTCATGCACATGTCCTCCCATTCTCATGGGTTATGATACTCCAATGGAGGTCACTAGACAAGGGAGAGTAGATCTCCAACATGGAAGTTTTGAGAATGTCTTGCATGTTCTAAAACACTCCTTGAATGCACTCTCCATCTATCATATAGCACATACATGAACAATAAAAAGAGTGGAATTGACACTAGATTCCATGACCATATACGACATGCATGAAAAATACAATATGATTTTTGGTGAGGTAAATAACTAGTCTCAATTGTATACAGCTTCGAAGTTTATTGCTAAATTTTATTTTGCATTACTACAAACTCATGCCAAGGATTATAGTTGACTCTGGCATGAGATATTTGGTCATTTAAATTTCAGATACATTCAACAACTCAACAAATAGGGAATGATCAAAGGCTTGTCCAGTATACATTTTTCTGAAGTAGTTTGTCAAGGATGAATCCTTGGAAAACATCCTCAAGAGAAATTTAAGAAAGTGAAGGGTTGGAGGGCCTACTCTCCCTTAGAGCTCGTCCACAATGAACTCGCCCTTAGATCTCATCCACAATGAACTCATGGTTCCTTTTCCTCATCCTTCCATCAACAAGGTGAGGTACTTGATAACATTTATCGATTACTCAAGGTACACTTGGGTATATTTTCTCAAACCGAAGTCCAAAGTTTTTTATCATCTCAAAGATTTCAAAGCACATGTAGAGAAGCAGTTTGAAAAGATGATCAACATCCTCCACATATATAATGGGTGGAAGTATGTAAACAAGGATGTACAACATATTTGTGATGAGGCACGTATACAATTACAACATATAGTTCCATACACTCTGCATCATAATGGGGTAGATGAGATGAATAAATGATATTTCAAAGACATGGCTAGTTGCATGCTGCATATAAGTTCCCTTCCCTTCAAAACTTGGGTTGAAGCACTTAACTATGCCAATTGCATAAAGAACAGATCTTCTCACATATATGTGAAGGATAAGACACCTTTTGAGGCCTGTAGTGGCATCAAACCACAAGTCATCCACTTCTAAATCTTTGGATCATGGACATGGGACCACACACCTTATAAAAAGAAGAAGGAATTAGATCCTCAAAGAAAAACATGCATCTTTGTGGGATATACTAAAGGTGTGAATGGTTACAGGTTGATATATCCCTCAACGGATAAGCTTATCATTGAGTGGAGTTTCTAGTTTCAGGAAACTCCCATACATGAATCTCAATATCCACTTGTAAAGACTTATGTACCTTTCCTAATACCAGACATCCAAGATGATGCATCTTCCCATTTGGATCATATTTCAATATGATTTATGAATCAAATTCAAAATATTATGAACATGAAAATTCCCAAATGGGATAAGTCCACTTTACAAGCAACATGTTAACTTGTGGGGGATCCATCAGATTTGAGGAGTATGAGATCCTAGCTTGAGGAGGCACCTTGTGCACTTATGGATATAGAACTAGTGATTGTCATGAAATGTTACATGGTTCTTGATTCATACCCTCATACCTATGCAGAGTATGAAGGGAATCCCTTATGGAAAGCAACTATTATAGAGGATTATAACTCCCTCGTCGAAAAATAGACTTGGGACTTGGTTCAACTTCCATCAGATTGGAAGCTTGTCAAATGTAAATGGATATATAGGACCAAGAAGGTAGCAGATGGATAGGTGATAAGGTACAAGGCAAGATTGATTTCCAAAGGATTTCTTCAAGGCCATTAGATTGATTATGATGAGACATTTTATCCAATTGCAAAGATGGATTCCATCTATCTGGCCCTTGCCATTGAAACAACCATGGGATGGCAATTTCACCAGATGGACATGAAGAATTCCTTTCTTCCTCGGGATCTCTCAGAAGATATATACATGTAGGATGTTGGAATTATTGATTATTTGTTTTCATTGATGGAAACATGAGTCAAACATGTATAGTAATCAGAGAAAAAAGAAGATCACCTTGGAGAAGAAGCAATTTATCATCATTGTTGGTCACGATAGGATCAATAAATGATCATATGTTTCTAAAGCTTAGGAGAGATAGCGAGGAGATTCTACAAATAATACAAACATAGAATAAGAGCATGGAAAGGATGAAGGAAATATTATAAGGGAGAGTGCATTACAAAAGTGTTATCGGGATTGAAATCCCCAGAGTAAACTCCAAAACAATAAAGGGAGAATCATTTCCATTGATGTAATTCTCGGGACAATCCTGGACCATCAGATCATGTAGAAGCCATAGCCTACATAGAAGAATCCCTTGTAAAGGATTGAGTTACAGGAGTCATTCATTATCAGTTTGGGACAATCTTGGATCATTAGATCAAGATGAAGTTAGAGGTTGGGAATGATTAAATATCAACTGTCAAATATAAAGAAGTAGCAATATGGACCATTGGATCAAGTTGCAGAAAAAATAACTTTGACACTTTGCCACTTTGGTGAACATTGAAGACAAAGAAGGATCACGAAGTCATGAAATCCCACCAGCCATTATAGCAAGGAGGGACTTTGGGTGAATTCCCAACCATCCAATTGAGTTTATTGGAAGGATAGGGTAAGCCACAATATCCCGGAGTCCTAGAGTAAATGAACTCATGCAGATTGTCGATATAATATCCCTATGAGTGAGCTCTCAATCATTGGATCAAACATTCAACTTAAGCACTAACCACTATGGAGAAAATAAGTCTCAATGATGCAAGAATACCCGAAGGTCGAAGCCCCAAAGTGACAAACTCTCGTTGATCGTCGAATTAGAGGAAGATATGGAAAATCCCACTGAGTTTTAATCGAAATAAAATGGAAGGATAAGATAAGTGGGGCCAAAGGCATGAAGTCTCAGAGTAAACATAGGTCGTCGGATCAAGACAAGGAAAGATCAAATTGTGGAGAAACCTATTAGGAACTTCGATGATGACTGAAGGTTGATATAAAAGTGTCAAAGTTCCTGAAGTGATGAAGTGCAAACCCATAACCATGAAATCCCACTAGCTTTATAATCTAATATGAAGAACAAAATAAGTCATGTTACACAAAAGTAGGACCACATCAACAGGATCACGTCAGTAAGGACAGGTGGCCCAATCAAGTGGTGACAAATTTCAAGGTCGATGTGGCACATAAGGACCTTGAAAGTCATGAATCAGGGTGACACATGACACATATAATTAGGTTCCATGTCATCTTGAGTGATGTAATCAATCCATGTCACTCTAGGATTACAACTTTTGGGGATGTTCAAATTCTCTTACTATCAAAAATTCCTGAAGCGCAAAAGGGCAAAGTCACGAAATAATGTTGGTCATTGATCTAAGATCCTCCAGGTTCTCTCATGACTGTTATATCAAGCATTGTGGAAGGATAGAGTAAGCATGAGATGTTAACTGACAACAAGTGATCATCATTGTTGTTAGTTTTTAACTTTTTTTTTGATTGTTTGATTTCCTTAATCCCTCTTCTACCCCTTTTTTCAGTATTTTTATTAAACTTTGTTTTTCCCTTTCTTGGTTTGAAAGTATACTTTCATTCTTTTTCGTCACATTTTAAATGTTTTGAATTAATTGAAATTTAGGATATGACATGGTAAATTATTTTCATCACATCATATGTCCTTTTTCCCTCATTTAAAATTTCAAAATTGCCAAAGTGGAAAGGGCGTTACAAGAATAACATTATTATTGTAGCGACATGAGTAATTATGGTTATGCATGCACCATATTCCCATATCGTCTTCAAACATAAAAAATTATTTTTATAAAATA
Organism: Picea mariana; assembly: GCA_032191745.1. Lineage (NCBI taxonomy): Eukaryota > Viridiplantae > Streptophyta > Pinopsida > Pinales > Pinaceae > Picea > Picea mariana. Next base: position 136,610 of record JASDQU010100327.1, on the reverse strand, counting down.
TACATATGTGATTATGATCTATATCAGGTCATGTTTTGCAGCGATGACAACTCATTCAAATGATCGGGTTGTACGTTCCAACCTGATATCAAATAACAATTCCCGATCATCATTCTCCATGTATGAAGATGTGATATATCTATTTTTAGTATGTATATCATTTCATGCATGCTCTACAGGTAAAAAACTAGCTCCTAGACTTCGACAATTTCCCAAAACTGGTGATCGAATCATAAACGTTCTCAAGAATCTTCAACAGAGTTTTATTAGTACCATGGCACCAAATCAATAAAGGTCGAGGAGAGAAAATTAAACTTGATAAATAAATTAAAGTCCAAACTGATCCAAACATCAAGGAGGAACCTAATGAACTTGATGAACTTGAATACCATACAACAAGCCCAGTCAAAAGACCAACCAAGTAGAAGAAACAATTTATTGGAAACAAGGTTGCAGAGGGTAAGAAAATGAGTAATAAAGAGGAAATTGTATCTAAAGGAAATACTACTAGGGTTGCAAACAAAATTATCTTGAAATCAAAGGCTTTGTTTCATCCTTCTATCAAGAAGGGAAACCTAATTATTATTGAATACAATTCAGAAGACACTATGGAGGAAGTTGAAAGATAGATCATTGCATCTGCTTCACACAGGTTAAAGGAGGTTAAGTTGGAACCTATGTTTGATAGCAAAACGGAGGAACCAAAGAAAAAACATGAGAAAGGTAAGAAAACTTCACAGTATTCAAAAAATCTTGTAACCAATGTAACCAGAGGTCAGGTTCAAAACTAGAAATTCCACTTAAAAATACATATTCCATTGATGTTGAAGTAAAATTGGAAATAAGTCAGTTACAAGATATTCAAGAAATTGAAAAATCAAAAAGTGTTGAAGGAGAGGGGTTTGGTAATGGATCATCTTAAAAGTATGAAATTAGATTGAGAAAGCCCTGAACCTCCATTTACCTAAATCTACCTGCTCCATTTGAAGAACACTCAGAGTTCAGGATGGAAACTAGGAAAGAAGAAACACAGAAATCAAATACATACAATACATTGTTTTCTTTTTTCTTGTATTAGAACTTATCTTTAAGAGACGTTTATGAAACGATGGAGCTGAATTTTTTTAAAAACAAAGTGTTTTTTGTTGGGAACGGGCCCCTTCACAAAAACCACACTCAATTTTTACACATCTATCATAGTTTAATAGCTTAGAATATATCTTTGAGGCCTATTTTTCAAAAATTTCACAATAAATGATTTCCTGTTTTAGTGACCCATTTTTGGTGAGGTTTCAAAGCAACTGGAGATGAATTTTTTGAAACAAAAAGAGGGTTTTGTTGGGAATAGACCCCTTCTCAAAACCCTCTCTCAATTTTTACACAACTATCACATTTTAGGCGATACAAAGAAGTTTTTGAACCCTAGTTTTCAAGAATTTGTCAGATTTATTATCCTAAAAAATGTCATGGAAAACACTTGACAAGACACTTCATCAATTCAACTTGAAGATTAGATATGATCTCCTCCTTGATTATTTGAAACAAGAAAATAAATATATATATGAGGAGTTTTTCAGATCCATTTTTGTTGGATCTTGATAAATATGTATTCTTTCTATATAAATTGGGTAGAAGGAGAAGTTAAGTGGGGGGATTAGTTGAGAATCAAGGATTATCATTTTGTAAAGACTCCTTTGTGAGGCAAAGACATATTTTCATATTGGCACTAAATGGAAAAGGAATTTTGATGTTCATAATTTCTTCTCATGTTATTATCTTTTCTTGTTCTTACTTGGATTCATTTTTATATGTTGCTAAGCATATGATATCTTTATTATGAGTAATACAGTGAAGTGTTTGTTGTTCAAATTGTTCATAACTAAGATTTTCTTTTCAGGTACCATGTTCTTATTTCTTAATGATATTTGGGAATGAGAATTGTATGTGTGAGCGGACAGACATAAAACACATATATATTATTTTCTTCATTTATTTTCTGCCATCTGATTTATCAAGTTGTTTGTCATTTACTAAGCCAGTGAAATATTTATTTGTCTTTATACATTGAGCCTTATATAATTTTTGTATCTTTCAGTCGAATTTCAACCAACCTGAATTTTTTTTTCAAAACCTTTACAAATTACCATTGCTCGACTTGATGATTCTCAGCCTTTCCCTCACACAGTCAAGTGCAACTTTAGGAACTAACATATTTTGGTGTCTCTATCATGGACGAAGGAACGAATAATTTATCCCTGGGAGAACGATAATGATCAATTCTATCTCTTGATGGGGAATGTGAGTTGGACACTTTTTCTAACTCTATCATTCACCTAGCGATTCCATGAAGGAAGAATATTTTGTTGACTCCACTGACCTAATATGTCGAAGGCTATGGAATCTATTTTGGCACAGAGGTTTGAACCATTTAATTTCTCTGCTATTGTTCATTTCCCTAATGATGTTCCCACTATAGATATATGGGGATACTTCCTTCCACGGTTCAAAGAAAATAATGAGGACAATCTAGCACTACACTTGATTGAGTTTCATCAATGCATGGATCAACTGAATATTCATCATGAAGACGTATTGATGAAAATGTTTATGTACTCTTTGGAGGGTGATGCACGTATATGGTACATATATCTTCCTGCTTCCATCATTTCTTATTTAAAATAATTTCATGCTTCATTCAATAAACAATGTAAAAGGTATTTTCCAGCTGAGCTTCTTATGGTAGATTGTTGTTAGCAGTGTAAATCAGGGTATTATTCGCAAGAAGTTGTTCTTAATGCATATGAGGAAGAATATGAAGAAGCATTAGATGTTTTTGTTGTTTCAAATGTTTATAAAAGGAATCTTATTTATTATGAATATCCAGACAAAGCACAACAATTGTCTGTCCAAGTTTGCATTGATTTTTGTAGTAGAAATGAACATATCTTTGATAGCTATGAATCAGATGCATTCGAGGAAAATGAGGGAGATGAAGAACCATCCACAAATTTTTATCCCTCATAAATTTGTGTTCCACAATTTTAGGAAATTCTTGAATCGGGATATGAGGGAACAATTCAACATAGGAAAGATTATATTAAGCCTGAGGTTCCAACTCTTCCAACTAATGAAACTATATTGCATCCCCTTATTTACCACAATGATATTGTTGTTGTTAAAGGAATTTTTTCACAAACAATATACCAACAGTTCCAGGGATTCATTGTTTCCCCTTATTGTCATAAAAAAAGTGATCTTCAAATGAATTATGCTCTCATAAATGGAGAAAAAATCATAAAGAAACCACATGGCTTATTGTATTAGCTAGAGATGCAACACAATTGGCAGGATCCTCTGGCTGTCTACATGGAGTTTGTTTTTTCATGAGTTCAAAATTTTGTAGTTTTTGGAATTAAAGAAAATTGAAGTTGTACATATGGGTTGCCCATTCATTTTTTTCTGCAAAAATATTTGTTTTTATACATTTTCTTATTTACTTGAAAGGAATAAGACCATATTTTCAGTGATATGATTTCATGGTTTCATTGGAAATTATCCTACACTTGATCAACATGATGTCAACATGTTAGGAGAGTAGGATGATTGAATAAGCTTGCATCCAAGCATTTTGTTTTCAATTTATTGGTATAATCAGTAATAAAGACTCCATAAGCCCAATGGAAAGACTACTTGAAATTTTGTGGTTGTTATTTTTGGATTGCAAATAAAGGAAATTATGGACAAGGAAATAATTATAGTAAAAGTTGATGATGATAAGGGATGTGAAGGCATTGGTCATCCATTTCTTAAAGTTTCACCATGAAACTTTATTCGAGAAGGATCCAGTGTTAGTTCTTAACTTGTTTTTTGACTGTTGGATTTCCTTAATCCTTGTTCTACCCCTTTTTTCATTAAACTTTGTTTTTCCCTTTCTTGGCTTGAAAGTATGCTTTCATTATTTTTCTACACGTTTTAAATGTTTTGAATTAATTAAAAGTTAGGATATGACATGGTAAATTATTTTCATCACATCACATGTCCTTTTTCCCTTGTTTAAAATTACAAAATTTCCAAAGTGGAAAGGGCACTACAAGAATAGCACTATTCTTCTAGCGTCGGGAGTAATTATGGTTGTGCATGCGCCATATTCCTAGATCATGTTAAAAAATATGAAATTATTGTTAGAAAATCTACATATCTGATCATGATCTATCTCAGGTCATGTTTTGCAGTGATGACAACTCATTAAAATGATCAGGTTGTAAGTGCTATCCTGATATCAAATCACCATTCCTGATCACCATTTTCTATGTATGAAGACGTTATCTATCTATTTTTATTATGTATATTGTTTCATGCATGCTCTACAGGTAAAAAACTATCTCCCATACTTCAACAATTTCCCAAAACTGGTGATTAAATCATAAACATTCTCAAGAATCTTCATCATAGTTTTATCAGTGCCATGGCACAAAATCACTAAAGGCCGAGGCAAGAAACTTAAACTTGATAAATAAATTGATGTCCAAAATGATCCAAACATCAAGGAGGAACCATATGAACTTGATGAACATGAATACCATACATCAAGCCTGGTCAAAAGACCAACCAAGTAGAAGAAACAATTTATTGGAAAAAAGGTTGCAGAGGGAATGAAAATGAGCAAGAAAGAGGAACTTGTATCTAAAGGAACTACTACCAGGGATGTGAACAAACTTAGGTTGAACTCAAAGGCTCTGTTTCATCCTTCTATAAAGAAGGAAAACCTAATTTTTATTGAAGACAATTAAGAAGACACTATGGAGGAAGTTGAAAGACAGACCCTTGCATCTTCTTCACACAGGTTAAAGGAGGTTAAGTTGGAACTTGTGTTTGATAAAAAACCTGAGGAACAAAAGAAAATACATGAGAAAGGTAAGAAAAATGCAAAGTATTCAAAGAATCATGTAACGAGGGAAATCATAGGTCAGGTTCAAAACAAGAAATTCCACTTAAAAATACATATTCCATCGATGCTGAAGTAAATCTGGAAATAAGCGAGTTACAAGATTTTCTAGAAATTGAAAAATCAAAAAGTGTTGAAGGAGATGGGTTTGGTAGTGGATCATATTCAAAGTATGAAATCAAATTGAAAAATCCTTGAACCTCCATTGACCTAAAACTACCTTCTCCAGTTGAAGAACACCAAAAGTTCAGGATGGAAACGAGGAAAGAAGAAAGACATAAATCAAATACAGGCAATTTACTCTGTTTTATTTTTTCCCGTGTTAGTCCTTATCTTCAAGAGACATTTTTGAAACTACGGAGATGAATTATTTCAAAACAAAAGCGGTTTTTTTTTTGGAAACGAGCCCCTTCCAAGAAACTTCTCTTGGTTTTTACACAACTGTCACAGTTTAAGAGGTTTGAATATATATTTGAGGCCCATTTTAGTGACGAATTTTTTGTGAGGTTTCGAAGCAGTTGGAGATGAAGTCTTGGGAAAAAAAAAAGGTTTTTATTGGGAATGGGATCCTTCACAAAAAACTCTCTCATATTTTACACAATATCATGGTTTAGGAGATACAAAGAGGTTTTTGAAACCTATTTTTCAAGAATTTGTCAGATTTATTTTTCTAAAAAATCTCATGGACAACATATGAAAAGACACTTCATCAATTCGACTTGGAGATCAGATCTGATCTCCTCCTTGATTATTTGAAACAGGAATATAAATATATATGAGGAGGTTTTCAGATCCATTTCTTTTGGATCTTGATAAATATGTACTATTTCTATATAAACCAGGTAGAAGGAGAAGTTAAGTGGGGGGATCAGTTGGGAATCAAGGATTATCATTTTGTAAAGATGCCTTTGTGAGGAAAAGACATATTTTCATATTGGCACTAAATGGAAAAGGAATTTTGATGGTCAAAATTTCTTCTCATGTTATTATGTTTTCTTTTTCTTACTTGGATGCATTTTTATATGTTGCTAATCATATGATATGTTTGTTTTGAGTAGTACAACGAATATTTTGTTGTTTAAATTGTTCATAACTAAGATTTTCTTTTCAAGTACCATGTTCTTATTTCTTAATGATATTTGGGAATGAGAATTATATGTGTGAATGGATAGACTGAAAAATCATATATATTATTTTCTTCATTTAATTTTTGTCATCTTATTTATCGAGTTGTATGTCATTTACTAAGATAGTGAAATATGTATTTGTCTTTATACAATGAGCCTTATATCCTTTTTGTATATTTGAATCAACTTTCAACCAAACCTAAATTATTATTCAAAACCTTTACAAAATACCATTGCATGACTTAATGATTCCCTATCTTTCCCTCTCACAGTCAAGTGCAACTTTAGCGACTAACATATTTTGGCGTTGCTGTCGAGGATGGAGGAATGAAGAATTTATCCCTAGAAGAATGAAAACAATCAATTCTAGCTCTTGATGGTGAACATGAATTGGACACTTTTTCTGACTGTATCATTCACCTCACGACTCCATGAAGGAAGAATCCGTTGGTGACTCCACTGACCTAAGATGTCAAGGGATATGGAAGTTATTTTGGCACGAAGGTTTGCACCATTTAATTTCTCTGCTATTTCCGGTTTCCTTAATGATGTTCCCACTATAGATATATGGAGATTTTTCCTTCCACGGTTCAGAGAAAAAGGATGAGGAGAATTTGGCACTACATTTGATTGAGTTTCATCAATGCATGGATCAGCTGAATATTCATCATGAAGACATATTGGTGAAAATGTATATGTACTCTTTGGAGGGTGATGCATGTGTCTGGTACATATCTCTTCCTTCTTCCAACATTTATCCTTTAAGAGAATTTCATGCTTCATTCAATAAACAATGTAAAAGGTATTTTTCTATCTGAGCTTATTCTAGTATATTGTTGTGAGCAATGTAAATCGAGATGTTATTCGCAAAAAGTTGTTCTTAATACGTATGATGAAGTTCAATACATGAAGAACCATTATATGTTTCTGTTGTTTCAAATGTTGATAAAGGGAAGTTTATTTATGATGAATATCCGAACAAAGTACAATAGTTGCCTATCGAATTTTGCATTGATTTTTGTAGCAGCAATGAACCTATCTTTGACAGCTATGAATCAGATGCATTCAAGGAAAATGAGGGAGATGAAGAACCATCCACAAATTTTTGTCCCTAATCAATTGTTGTTCCATAATTTTAGGAAGCCAACATTTCAACATATGACATTCTTGAATCAAGATCCGAGGGAAAAATTCAACATAGGCAAGATTATATTAATCCTGAGGTTCCAAATCTCCCAACTGATGAAACTATATTGTAGCCCCTTGTTTCCCACAATGATGTTGTTGTTGTTAAAGGAATATTTGCACAAAAAATATATCAACAGTCCCAGGGATTCATTGTTGCCCTTTATTGTAATAAGACAAGTGATATTCAAATGAATTATGCTTTCATAAATGGATCATAAATCATAGAGCAACCATATGGCTTCTTGTATCAACTGAAAATGTAACACAATTGGAAGGATCATGTGGCTATTTACATGGAGTTCATTTTTTCACAAGTTCAAAGTTTTGTAGTTTTTGGAATTAAAGAAAATTGCAACTGTATATATGGGATGTCTATTCATTTTTTGCTGCACAAACATCCACTTTTATACATTTTCTTATTTACGTGCAAGGAAGAAGACCATCTTGTCAGTGATATGATTTCATGGTTTCATTGCAAATTCTCCTACACATGATCAACATGATGTTAGCAGGTTAGGAGAGTAGGATGATTGAATAAGCTTGCATCCAAGCAGTTTCTTTTTCAGTTTATTGGTATGATCAGTAATAAAGATTCCATAATCCCAATGGAAAGACTACATGTAGTTTTGTGGTTGTGATTTTTGGATTGCAAATAAAGGAATGGATGGACAAGGAAATAATTACAATAAAAGTTGATGATGATGAGGGATGTGAAGGAATTGGACATCCAATTCTTAAAGTTTCACCATGAAAATTTATCCCCAGAAGGAGCCAGTGTTAGTTCTTAACTTTGTTTATGACTATTGGATTTCCTTAATCCCTGTTCTACCCCGTTTTTTTAGTATTTTCATTAAACTTTGTTTTTCCCTTTCTTGGCTTGAAAGTATGCTTTCATTCTTTTTTTTTCACGTTTTAAATGTTTTAAAGTAATTAAAAGTTAGGATATGACATGGTAATTCTTTTCATCACATCATATGTCCTTTTTCCCTCGTCTAAAATTTCAAAGTTGCTAAAGTGGAAAGGGAACTACAAGAATAGCATTATTCTTGTAGTGCAAGGAGTAACGATGGTTGTTCATGCGCCATATTCCCAAATCATGTTCAAACTTATGAAATTATTGTTAGAAAATATACATATCTGATTATGATCTATATCAAGTCATGTTTTGAGGTGATGAAAAATCTAATGAAATTATTGGGTTGTATGTGCTAGCCTGATATCAAATCACCATTTCCGATCATCATTATCCATGTATGAAGACATGATCTATCTATTTTTAGTATGTATATTGTTTCATGCATTCTATGCAGGTAAAAAAATAGTTCCCATACTTCGAAAGTTTCCTAAAACTAGTGAATGAATCATAAACGTTCTTACAAATCTTCAACAGAGCTTTATCAGTGCCATGGCAACAAATCACTAAAGGTCAAGGAAAGAAACTTAAACTTGATAAATAAATTGATGTCCAAATTGATCCATACATGAAGGAGGAACCTGATGAACTTGATGAAACTGAAGACCATACAACAAGCCCAGTCCAAATACCAACCAAGCAAAAGAAATAGTTTATTGGAAAAAAGGTTGCAGAGGGTAAGAAAATGAGAAAGAAAGAGGAATTTGTATCTAAAGGAACTACTACCAATGCTGTGAACAAATTTAGGTTGAACTCAAAGGATCCATTTCATCCTTCTATCAATAAGGAAAAACTAATTATTATTTAATACGATTTATAAGACACTATGGAGGAAGTTGAAAGACAGACCCGTGCATCATCTTCACATACGTTAAAGGAGGTTAAGTCAGAACCTGTGTTTGATAGCAAATCTGAAGAAACAAAAGAAAAGACACGAGAAAGGTAATAAAACTGCACAGTATTCAAAGAATCATGTAACCAAGGAAACCATAGGTTAGGTTCAAAACCATAAATTCCACTTAAAAATACATATTCCATTAATGTTGAAGTAAAACTGAAAATAAGTGAGTTGTGGGATTTTCTAGAAATTGAAAAATAAAAAAGTGTTCAAGTTGAAGGATTTGGTAGTGGATCATATTCAAAGTATGAAATTAAATTGAGAAATACTCAAAACTCCATTGAACTAAATCTACCTAGTCTAGTTGAAGAACACCCAGAGTTCAGGATGAAAACCAGGAGAGAAGAAAGACAGAAATCAAATACAAGCAATACTATGTTTTCTTTTTTCCTGTGTTAGTCCTTATCTTCAAGAGAAGTTTCTGAAATGATGGAGATGAATTATTTGAAATCAAAAGAGGTTTTTTTTGGGAACGATCCCTTCACAAAAGCCTCTCTTGGGTTTTACATATCTATCACAGTTTAAAAGGTTCGAACATATCTTTGAGGGCTATTTTTTCAGAGATTTCACAATAAATGATTTCTTGTTTTAGTGACCAATTTTTGGAGAGGTTTAAAAGCATATGGAGATGAATTTTTGGAAACCAAAATAGGTTTTTATTGAAAATGGACCCCTTAAAAAGAACCTCTCTTGTGTTTTACACATCTATCATAGTTTAGAAGATCTGAAGAGTTTTTTGAACCCTATTTTTCAGGAATTTGTCAGATTTATTTTCCTAAAAAATCTCATGGACAACACTTGACAAGCCACTTCATCAATTCGACTTGGAGATCAGATCTGGTCTCCTCATTGAATATTTGAAACACGAAACTAAATATATATGAGGAGGTTTTCATATCGATTTCTTTTGGATCTTGATAAATATGTATTCTTTCTATATAAACTGGGTAGAAGGAGAAGTTAAGTGGGGGGATCAGTTGGAAATCAAGGATTATCATTTTGTAAAGAATCCTTTCTGAGGAAAAGACATATTTTTATATTGGCACTAAATGGAAAAGGAATTTTGATGGTCATAATTTCTTCTCATGTTATTATCATTTCTTGTTCTTACTTGGATGCATTTTTATCTATTGCTAAGAATAAGATATCTTTGTTGTGAGTAATACAATGAATATTTTGTTGTTTAAATTGTTTATAACTAAGATTTTATTTTCAAGTACCATGTTCTTATTTATTAATCATATTTGGGAATGGGAATTCTATGTGTGAGTGGACAGACTGAAAACTCATATATTATTTTCTTCATTTATTTTCTTCCATCTGATTTATCAAGCCATTTTTCATTTACTATGCTAGTGAAATATTTATTTGTCTTTATACACTGAGCCTTATATCCTTTTTTTTATCTTTGAATCAACTTTCAACCAACTCTAAAATATTATTCAAAACCTTTTCAAAATACTATTGCACTACTTGATGATTCGCTGGCTTGTGTAATGAACCTCCCATTTCGTTACGACAACAAGCCTCACATAACAAGTGCAAATTGTTTTTTTTGTGCGTGTGTATGTAGGAAGGTAATAATGTCATTATACTCAACATCGCAACATGAAGACGAACACAACACATGCAACTCATGCCACAACAAACATAACGACCTAACATAAAAGCACATCAAGCACCTGGAAGCAATGTACAACATTCAACCGATGAAGAATAAGAATGACTACACGCCCATCCTACCCTGCAATGGTTAGGACCTCCAAGACACATAAGCAACACTCAATCCTAGGTTCCCATCGATTTTGACCATTTAAGTCTCAAGGCTGACAACTGTTCCGAGGAACAAGAAGGTGTCTACATCCCACCCGACCCAAGTAGACCAAGCCTACTAAGCTAAGGACAATCATCCTAACAACCCCACACACCCAAAATTAATTACACAAGTAACTAGAACCCTTACAGTGAGCAACCAAGCACATTAAATGTTTACAAAACCATGTACAAACATTAATTAAAATGAACTACAACACCCTCAACAGGAAGCGCAAGCTAAAAACGTCTTCATCAACAACCCAACCATTAATCCAGGCTAAAATGTCAATATATATGATTTAAATTAGCGTTAATTATAGATCAATTAACCAGTCTAAATTCCATTAGTCAACGAGTTGTCAACTGAACTTAACATGAATTATGACTCAATTTAGCGTGTCTGAGTTACCAAATAGGCGATATCAATAAATCCAACTAACATCAATTACATATCTAAATTAGCAAGTCTAAAATTTGAAATCTAGTCTTTACTCACCATACAAGTTTTAATATTTATTACAACCTAAATGGAAAATTATATATTAATCTGAATCCCCATCCAACTAGCCATAAACTTGAATAACAACATTAACATTCTTAAAGTGGAATGCTACCATTAGCACTTATAAGAAATTAAATCTCAACATGTAGTCTAGTTATATTGATCGAACTAACAATGCTAGCGGTCTACTATCATAGAGAAGGGAACTGCTAACTATTAATAGTGTTGTAGCAATTTAACAAGGTAATTATCATAGCAGTTACATGACAATTAATATAGCATTAACAAGATAGTTTACATGATTGTTTTCATAATAAGTAATATAGCAATAACAAGGCATTTATCATTCTAGTTAAAATATAATTAACATAACATTAACAAGGCAATTTGTATGACTGTTAACATAACCATTCATAGTGCAATAACCAGGCGATTTATATAACTTTTAACTATTTAACTCGCTGTGCCATTTAATCAATAGAAGGAATCTGCTAACCAATGAAATTACTGTAGCAATTGTTCTGGAAATTAATAAGGCAAAAATATAGCATTTCATATTGCAATTAACATGGCCTTTAACAAAAAAAGGAGGATGTTAACCATTAACATCGCTGCAAAAATTACTCTAGTAATTAATAAGGCAACAAATAGCATTTACTATTGCAGTTAACATGATAATCAACATGGCTAGTAACATTGTTGTGGTAATTAAAGCTTGGTAGAGAGAACGCTGGGTATGCATTCAATGTGAAGGAGGATAAAAGGGACAAACAAAACTGCAGAAGGACCAACTCGTGGTCAGTCAACAACAACTCAAGCAATGATTAAGGCAAGTCATGGTCAATTAAGGATAAAATTTTACCACTAGCATGATTTAGACCTAGACCTTAATTTTTGTGATGGGCGACATTTTATTAGGAAATTTTGTTTTTTAAATTCTTATCACATTGTTCATCCTAAGGCCATCTAGGTTCATTCATTTAAAAAAACAACACAATGTGCCCTTTAGGATGCACTAGGTGCTCCAACGATGCCACTCGCCTCATTTGTTCCCTTGCGCGACGTGCCCTTCAGGACGCACTATGTGCTCTAAGGGTGTCACTCGCCTCTTTCCATTTTTCTTGCGCGATGTGCCCTTCAGGATGCACCACGTGCTCCAAGGGTGTCACTCGCCTCTTGACTAACTTGGTAGACATCAAAAACCCCTAGAGTCAATACTACACCAGGTGAACTTGTGGAAGACTAAGGACCTCTAAGGAATAAGGCCCCCTCCTTATTGCGTACTGCTTAGAATCATCATGAGCGACTATCGTAGTCTGCCCTTAGGGCATCGTGGGTCCTCTCGAACTAGATAAATGTTAACCTATAGTTTGAGCCACGGCGGGAGTGCTAATAGGCTACAGTAGGGCTGTTGTCCACACCTCTCCCTCAACATCTCTGGTAGTCGTGCGTGACCCTTTTACTCCACATGTGAGTCTGGTTGGCAAGCTATCGTCAGCCTGCATCATCAATAAATCATGTCAGAACATATGCATATCATATCATCTAATCAGATGCACTAATATCACAGTAAAACAATCAAACCCCAATGGTACACTCCCTGACTCGATCTTGAATCTAAGGGGTTCCATCAATGCCTCTGCATCCTTAAGGTCCAAAATCCTGCACACTCAGTAAAACCGAGTCAATAGCACCTGTCTATGTCGAGGAAGTAAAACAACATGTCATCATCCCATAACGCCTCATAATAAAAATCAAAAGTTTTAATAGCATAATAATCCGGATCACTTGCAAGCAAGTGTCCTCAAAGAATAAGTTTGCTCAGTGCGCCAAGGAGGGATGTTAAATACACCCCCTCTTGGTCCAAAATTCATCCCGAAGTTTCACATTATATATGCCGAAATAAAGTGTATCGCAGTATCATATGTCTATCTATCAAAAAAAAATGGAAACTGCTGGCACATATCATATGCGTCCTCCCAGGTCGTCGAGTGTAGACTATAATTGTCCCACTGGACCTTGACCTGCTCTATCGTTCAACATTGTAGCTGTTGAACGCAATGATCCAAGATGTGGATCGACTCAGCTATGAGCGCCCCCTTGTCCGATACCTGCAAGGAACTCATGTCAATAACATGCGTAGGATCATTAATGTAATGTCTCAAAACAAATACATGAAAACCATCGTGCATACGCCTCAAAGAATCAGGCAAGGCTAGTCAATAGGCCATGGGCCCCTTTCTCTCAACAATCTCGAAAGGCCACGAGCCCCTTTCTCTCCAGGTGATATGTAGTACTCAAGTTAAGTTGGGTTCCCAAGGCCTCTTGGAAACTCATCCAAAATCGTCCAGTAAACACCAATCCTTGATCGGATATAATCCTCTTAGGCATGCCATGCAACCTCACAATCTCACTGATGAAAACTCTAGCTATGTCAGGTGCCTGATACGTCGTATGCACAGGAATAAAGTGAGCACTCTTCATCAGAGTGTCTACCACTACAAAAATTGAGTCATGTCTCATTGTCATCAGTGGCAATCCAACAATAAAATCCATCGAAATAACCTCCCATTTCGATTCCGGAATAGCATGTGGTTGTAGTAATCCTGATGGGTGTCTATGTTCAACCTTTACCTACTAACATTCTAAACATCTGGCCACATAGTTGACTATGTATGCCTTCATTCCCTTCCATAAGAATAAGGGTTTAAGGTCTTCCCTCATCTTCGTGAATCCCAGGTGAGCCATGTAAACTTCTCTATGAGCCTCGCTTAGGATCAACATCCTCAACTCGTCGTTCAGCGGTACGTAGATCCGATTTTTAAACCTCAATAAACCATCTCTATCAAATGAAAATCCTTCAAATCGTGGTACCATCATTGTGTTTTGTCCGATAAAACCCTCGACCTCTTTGTACCAGTCATCGTCATGCTGTAAGGTTAGAATTGTTTCACGTAGATTCGTCTGAAGAGGCAGCACCAAAAAGATGCACGGTCTCCGGCTCAATGTGTCTACCACTTGGTTCACTGTTCCTTTTATGTAAGTAATCTTGAATTCATACTCGCTAAGCAATTCCAACCAATGTCGTTGTCACGCATTTAGGTCGCTTTGCGTAAAGATGTGTTGCAGTCCATAGTGGTCAGTCTTTAGTTCAAATTTTTGTCCAACAAGGTAGTGTCTCCAAACCTTCAAGGCATATACGATGGCTAACAACTCCAAATTGGGCGTTGTGTAGTTCGCCTCATGCCTTCTCAATTTCCTCGAAATGTAAGTGATTACTCATCCATCTTGCATCAAGACTCCACCTAAGCCTTCCTTGGATGCGTTAGTGCATACCAAGAAGTCTGCATCCAGGTATGAGACCTTTAGTATTGGTGTTATTGTCAACAACTCCTTGAGCCTCCGAAATGCTTCCACGTATTTCTCGGTCCAAACAAACTTTTGGTTGTTCTTCTGCAATTCTGTGATCGGATTTGCTATCTTTGAAAACCCCTCGATGAACCGTTGATAGCATCCCGCTAAACCCACGAAGCTACGCACTTCCGGGACATTCGTCGGCACAATCCATTCCATAATGGCCTCGACCTTTGTTGGATCCACAACAATACCTTCAACAGAGATGAAGTGCCCTAAGTAGTGGATCTTTGATTGATAAAATGAGTATTTGGATAACTTCCCATACAATTTGTGCTCTCGCAGAAACTGTAGTACCAAGTGCAAGTGCTCGGCATGCTCCTCCGTTGTCCGAGAGTAAATCAAAATATTATCAATGAATACTTTGACAAACTTGTCCAAGTACTCACGGAACACCCCATTCATCAAACTCATAAATACCTCTGGGGCATTTGTCAGTCGAAATGGTAAAATAGTAAACTTGTAATGTCCAAACCTCATCTTAAAGGCGGTCTTAGGGACGTCATCTTCCTTAATCTGTAACTGGTGATACCCTGATCGCAAATCGATCTTTGAGAATGTCGTCGCTCCCTTCATTTGATCGAACAGATCATCAATCCTCGACAACGGATATTGATTCTTCATCGTGGCCTTGTTCAATTGACGGTAGTCAATGCAGAGCCTCCACGACCCATCCTTATTTCATATGAAAATAAAAGGTGCACCCCACAGTGACACACTAGGACGTATGAGTCCTAGGTCCAACAAATCCTTCAATTTCATTCTCAACTCCTGTAATTCCGGGGTTGACATCCGATAAGGCATTCTAGCTATCAATGTTGTTCCCAGTTTTAGGTCTATAGTAAAATCCAATTCCCTCTCCGGCGTCATCCCAGGTAACTCCTCTGGAAATATGTCCGCAAACTCTCTCACCACCGGAAGGTTTTCTAAACCTTCCGCTAATCCCTTCTCGTTTAACACAAGGATCACATAAAGCTTGCACTCCTTGCGCATGCTCTTCCGTAGCTGTAAGGAAGAGATGAACCTCAGGGAAAATCCTTGGTTCCATCCTACAATCACACATATTTGTTCCTCATCATCAACCAAGCTCAACCATTTCATCTTACAGTTGAGTATCACCTCATGCGATTCCAACTAGTCCATACCAATTACGACATCATAAGATCCTAAGATCATGATGTACATGTTGGACCTTGTGACAAACTCTCCCAAGTTAAGGATACAACCTGTAACCTTTCCTCCAACCTTTTGTTTGGCTCCCGAGGCCATCTCTATGAAGATAAACTCATCCTGTTTGACTGCCTTTACCTTAATCCTTTTTAGCGCTGCACCAGAAATGAAACTCTCGGTAGCACCGGGATCTATCAAAATACTAAGGGTTTAGTCAGTGATAGTACCTGTCGTCTCGAGCATAGTCGATTGATGCTCTGCCTGGCGATTATTTACCTCTGCATGAATCCAATGGTCCTTTCCCATATCTCCCACGGTAGTGGGTCTGACTAATCCGAACGCTCTAGTCCTCTCCACCGGGCAGTCATGCAGGTAGTGTGGCTCCCCACATGTCCAACATTCCTTCTTCGGCCTAGTAGTCCTAGTACCCAAAGTAGAAGGTGATGGCCCTCCGGCCTGGAATCCTCGTATGTTCTGTTGAACAGGCCTAAACTGTTGTTGCTGCGGTCGACATTGTTGTTGATGCTATGGTCCCCGATAAGGTGTCTGCTGCTGAGGCGTCGGTCGCTGAGGTGTAGTGAAAGCGGATCCCCTCTGGAAACCACGATATACTGGTGTATGTCTGGTTGGTGTCTGATGATGTTGTGCTCCAGAAGACACCTGCCTTGCTGGTCTCGCTAGAGTCCTGGTCTGAACCCCGCTGATAAGCTCCTCCTCTACTATGAGGGCCTTCTAGATGACATCATACAAGGTTTGAGGCATCAAAATCCTGACCTTTGCACGTATGCTTCCATTAAGGCCTAACACGAACCTATTGACCTTAATTTTCTTAGTGTTAAGGTGCGGAGCATACCGGAGCAACTCCATAAAATGGGCCTCGTACTTGGGCACCGTACGACCGCCCTATCGTAAGGCATTGAACTCATTAAGCTGACACTCAATGAATTCCTCTGAAAGGTACCTCTCTCTGAACCATTCCTCAAACAATTCCCATTACACCTCTTTGACAGCCACGTTCAGCTGTGGTAGGAGCATCTTCCACCATAGAAGAGTGGTTCCTTTCAATTGGAAGACTGCCATGCAGACCTTCATGTTGAAGGTATAATTACGAAGTGCAAAGCACATCGACATATTCTCCAACCATGCCTCAACAGCTGGGCTGTCTGGGGCACCAAAGAACTCGAGAAATTTGACCTTCTTGAGTTCAGGGTGAATGCTACCAGTACCGACCAGAGCGTGTGACAGAACCTCAGGGGGTGCCGGCACCCTGGCCTCATCTCTGTCCAAATGGCTGATCAATGCCTCAGACATGCACTAAAAAGATCTCATCATTCCGACCACATCACCAACTGCTATCTGCTCCTGCCCGACAACCTGTTCATCTCCCTAGGGGTTAGACCCCTCAGGCATGGATGCTACTGGAGGCGTCGCGCCTCATCCCCTAGCACCCCATCATCTACCTCCGCTGCATCCTATAACCATGATTACATGCATGAATACAAGTCAACTCAATTAGAAACATTATAATAAAATCATATCAACGAAATCTGTAGCTATCCCAAGTCGCAGGTTGAACTTGCTCTAATACCATATGTAATGAACCTCCCATTTTGTTACGACAAGAAGCCTCACAAAACAAGTGCAATTTTTTTTTGTGTGTGTGTATGTAGGAATGTAATAATGACATTATACTCAACATCACAACACGACAATGAACACAATGCATGCAACTCACGCCACAACAAACATAACAACCTAACATAAAATCACATCAAGCACTTGGAAGAAATGTACGACATTCAACCGACAAAGAATACGAATGACTACCCACCCGTCCTGCCCTGCAATGTTTAGGACCTTCAAAACACATAAACAATGCTCAAGCCCAGGTTCCCATCGATTTTGACCATTTAAGGTCTCAGGGCTGGCGACTATTCTGAGGATAAAGGAGGCGTCTAGATCCCGCCCGACAAAAGCAGACCAAACCTAGTAAGCTAAGGACACTCATCCTAACAACCCCACGCACCCAAAATTAATTACACAAGTAACTAGAACCCTTACAGCGAGCAACCAAGCACATTAAATGTTTACAAAACCAAGTACAAACATTAATTAAAATGAACAACAACACCCTCAACAGGAAGCGCAAGCTAAAAACAACTTCGTCAACAACCCAACCATTAACCAAGGCTAAAAGGTTAATATCTATGATTTAAATTGGCGTTAATTACAGATCAATTAACCAGTCTAAATTCCATTAGTCAACGAGTTACCAACCGAATTTAACATGAATTATGACTCAATTTAGCGTGTCTGAGTTACCAAATAGGCGATATCAATAAATCCAACTAACATCAATTACATATCTAAATTAGCAAGTCTAAAATTTGAAATCTAGTCTTTACTCACCATACAAATTTTAATATTTATTACAACCTAAATGGACAATTCTATATTAATTTGAATCCCCATCCAACTAGACATAAATTTGAATAACAACATTAACATTCTTAAAGTGGAATGCTACCACTAGCACTTATAAGAAATTAAATCTCAACATGTAGTCTAGCTATATTGATCGAACTAACAATGCTAGCAGTCTACTATCATAGAGAAGGGAACTGCTAACTATTAACAATGTTGTAGCAATTTAACAAGGTGATTATCATAGCAGTTACATGA